>JASPKZ010007206.1:270000-799373 GCA_030220185.1 Diploptera punctata
GTTCTTTGGAAAATTTATGGACCGAAGAAAGATGAACAGACAGGCGAATGAATATGACTTCATTATAGTGGACTACAAGATCTTTAAATTTAAAGATTAAATATATATTCAAATATAGAAATACACAACAAAGTTAATAGTTAATACCAAATGAGGGTAGTTTGAAGAAGTGGTTGAATTGAAATACCTTACTTACTTACTTACTCACTGGCACTATCGAACCCGTAGGTTCATGGCCGCGCGGACATAAGCTCTCCATACATCCCTATCCTGAGCTAATGCTTTCCAATCATTCCCTGTATAATCTACTTCCCTCAAATCATAGTTAATGTTGTTCTCCCACCTCATTCTTGGTCTACCAACTGGGCGTTTTCCTTCTGGCTTTCCTACAAAAGTTTCCATGCACGTCTTTCATTCCCCATACGCGCAACATGTCCTGCCCATCGCAGTCTACGAGACTTAACTGTTCTTATTATATCTGGCTTCCTATAAAGACCATGTAGTTCATTGTTATGTAGTCTTCTCCATTCACCTGTCTGTTCATCTCTCTTTGGTCCAAAAATTTTCCTAAGAACTTTATTCTCAAATACTCGTAATCTCCTTTCCTCCCTTAAAGTAAGAGTCCATGTTTCGCACCCATATAATATAACTGGTAGAATTATAGTTTTATATATTTTCAGCTTAACGTTTTTTGAAAGGAGTTGGGACATCAAAAGTCTCTGCAATGCATAATAGCATGCATTTCCAGAATTGAGCTTATGTTTAATTTCTTTGTGCATCTCATTCCTATTTGTGATTATTGTTCCTAGGTATTTGAATTCAGTCAATTCCTCAAAATTTCCCTCATTTGTCATTAGCTGTCCATTTCCATTATATAATGTATTTCTGCGTGTGACCATATATTTAGTTTTACTGATATTTACTTCCAGTCCTAATTTCTTAGTGTTACTCAATAGTGTGTGCGTGTTGGCCTTTAGTATCTCCTCGCTATCGGCCAGTAGTACCACATCATCAGCATAAACTAACAGCTTATTAATACCATTCAGTTGTAAGCCTTCCTTATTCTCTAAAGATTTAATGGCATGCTCTAGTACAAAATTAAATAGTAGAGGAGATAGTGCATCTCCTTGCTTCAACCCATTCTGGATTTCAAAAGTGTCTGAAAACTGTTTGCCTACACGCACCCTACTCGTTGAGCCATTTAGACACATTCGTATAAGTCTAACTAACTTTTTGGGAATTCCGAACTCCAGCAGGATACTATATAACTTCTCCCTCTTAATTGAATCATATGCTTTTTTGAAGTCTACATATAGTTGATGTACAGTACCATTATATTCCCATTTCTTTTCTAAAATCTGTCTTATACTAAAAAGTCTGTTCTGTTGTAGACCTGTTTCTTCTAAATGCACATTGATGATCTCCTAGAATGTCATCAATATAGGGAGCAAGTCTGCTTACTAATATATTTGTTAGAATTTTGTACGAAGTTGAAAGTAATGAGATGCCCATATAGTTGTTGCAATCAGTTTTATCTCCTTTCTTATAAATTGGTACGATAATTGAAATACCTAGGATAAGTAATTACAAATAGCAATGATAAGCACTAGGGCAAGGCAATTAATGATTTTACATCTTTTTCTTATGAAGGTTGAAATATTGCTTGCATATATGAAAATGTACGGCATTAAAAAACGGATTAAATAGAAGCAATTCGTTAGGGCATTTTTTTTTTTTGCATTTTCTTAACTTTTTTAGGGATAGGTCAGTTTTTGGCAATTTTTAGGTCTTTTGAGCATTTTTTACACTTTTCCGGAAGGCTGCAACATTATTTGTATTTGATTTGAGATTTTTATCTTAATTCAGTATTTTTGCTTGTCAATACAATTTCTTGGAATTAAGTAGTTGTTTTGCTAACTATTACCCCTATTTTTCAAGGTATGTGCATAATGATCTTGCCCACTTCTAGGAATTTTATTAAATTTATTAGAGCTTATGCTAGCTTCTACCCTTATTCTGATTGTTAACTGCAATTCAAAATTGCTGTAAAAGTGCACTGTGTAATTGAAATGGATTTCTGCAATAAAAGGTACTGTAATATGTATTTTTTAAATACTTCTCTTTTAATATTTTGATGTTAAGTTAACTTTTATGTAATTCAGTAATCAAGTGAGCACTTAATCTAATAAATAGTATTTTTTATTGGTAATTATTAACTTTTTATTTGTCTTTTTTTTATTTTATTGGTCATTTTTTTCCATTTTTTAGGTCATAAATGCATTTTTTATTTTGCATTTTTTACCAATTTATGTCATTAAATGCCTTGCCCTAATAAGCACAAATAGATTGAAGATAAGTTCAATTCTGGGAATGCGTTACTAGCACTCTTGTCGTCCTAACACTCCTCTAAAAAAAAGTTAAACTGAAAATATGTTAAACTGTTACTCTCCCAGTTGTATAATATGAATGCGGAACATGGACTCTTACTTTAAGAGAGGAGAAAGATTATAAGTATTCGAGAATAAAGTTCTTAGATAAAATGTTTGGATCAAAGAGGGATGAATAGACAGGCTGATGGAGAAGACTACATAACAGTGAGCTACATGATCTTTATAGTAAGCCAAATATATTAAGAACATTTAAGTCCCGTAAACTACGATGTACTGGACATGTGGCACAAATGGGGAATGAAAGCTTCTTGTAGGAAAATCAGATGGGAAAACGCCCAGTTGGTAGACCAAGAATGAAACGGGAGATTAATATTAATCATGGTTTGAGGGAAGGAGATTATACAGGGGATGATTGGAAAACACCAGCTCAGGATAGGGATGTATGGAGAGCTTATATCCACATGGCCATGAACCTCCGGTACAATAGTCCCAGTGAGTTAGTTATGATTATGAATGAGGTAGAAATTGCTCCAGACGTTAGAGAGGTATGTTGACACATACACTTAGCCTATATATAGATTATATACTCGTATCAGGTAGACAAACGTATTAGTCCAAGATCAGGCTGCAAGATTACTACGTTCATCGAGTGTATGAACAAAATCTATTTTTTTCATAAAATTGTGAATGGCTGTATACATTTTTGCCGAGTTGCCTATTAAAATTCGGCCGCCAGTATGTGTAATTAAAATATAATTAATTAATTTATTTGAAATAATTTGATTCACTTGTTATTAAAATAAATTATAATCCAGTTCGTAGAAATCGATGTATAGAGCTTGAAAAGTTTTGGTTGCCATTGCACACTTGTCCGTAAACCACCTCGCGGCTACAGCAGGCTGTGACACCAATCAGTAATAAAATGGCGGTAAGTACGTATTTATTGTTTTAAATAAAGTTCAGTTCATTTAAAATGCTATGATTTTTTCGTATAATGTATATTAACACTACCTTTTGGATATATTTTTGTACATACATTATACGTAGTATACATAAAGGTCAGTGGTTTTACTTCCCACTGCGAGGGAACAATATAAAACAATAAATACGTACTTACCGCCATTTTATTACTGATTGGTGTCACAGCCTGCTATAGACGCGAGGAGGTTTACGGCCAAGTGTGCTATGGCAACCAAAACTTTTCAAGCTTTATACATCGATTTCTGCGAACTGGATTATAATTTATTTTAATAACAAGTGAATCAAATTATTTCGAATAATTAAATTAATAATACTTTAAGTAAACACATACTGGCGGCCGAATTTTAATAGCAACTCGGCAAAAATGTATTAAGTCATTCACAATTTTATAAAAAAAATAGATTTTGTTCATACACTCGATGAACGTAACAATCTTGCAGCCGGATTTTGGACTATATGATTTCCCTGACATAGTCTATTTATATCCTGAGCTACAAAACTGTCGAGAGGAAATTGCGTTTGGATTCGTGATATATAATATTTTCTTCCACATTCGGGATTATATTGTCTATTTTATTTTATTCGAATTTGTTGGAAATATTTTTATTTAGTACATGCACAGTTATACAAAAGGAAATAGGATAGCTACCGTTGTTCTGTTGGTATTGATTGCATTGTTACACTGCATCGCCTTCCTAGAGAAAATGAATTTCTCTCCCAATTGTTGTATTGTAGAAACCGAAATTAACCTCTACCGTGTAAAGATATATTATTCATACCAGTAATTCATTAGAATTAATTTTTACAAGGTATCGTACGTAAATACAAATACCAATGAATGTTTTGAAGTTTAAAATTATAAAGAACTACCATGTTACTAATTCACTGACACTATCGGACCCGTAGGTTCGAGACCACGCGGCCCCTATCCAAAGCTAATGTTTTCCAATCATCCCTGTATAAACTTCCCTCAAATCATGGTTAATGTTATTCTCCCACTTCATTCTTGGCCTGCCTACTGGACGCTTTCCCTCTGGTATTCCTACAATGAGTTTCCATGCTCCTATTTCATTCCCCATCCGTACCACGTGTCCTGCCCATTACAGATGTAACTACTTTATTGTATTGTATTGTAAGCCTATGTTTTCCCTTTACAGAGATTTAGGCGCTCTCCCCCCACAGGGAAGAATTTTAACCATACTAATTTAGTTGCACTTGTTTTCGTATAGATGTCATTTTGAGTGGTATGTGGTCAGCGTTCCGCCTCATACTGACATCTAGGAAACCAAGGTAGTATTAGGACGGGATAATGCGGTAAATTTTGCTTAGAGGCCTTTTCATTCAGGCTTAAGGATCTTTTACGAGCCTGAAAATCTTCAGACTCGGGACCCACGGCTTAAAGTTCCTCCCGGAGGACTTGCTCCTTGGATTTTTCTGTCCTAAAAAAAATCCATCGACCCCGGCCGGGTTCGAACCTGCGACCCTTGGGACCAGAGGCTAGGAGCATAACCACTAGTCCACCGCGGCCGACTGTAACTACTTTATATGATATAAAATTAAAAAGTTTGTTTTATTTATTTTTATTTGCAAGAATTTCCCTATTAGAAAATTGTCCCTGTAGATAAAGAATATTAAGTCTACTGCTGTGGTCTCGGGGTAGCGTCGCCGCCTCGTACGCAGTGGGACTGGGTTCGATCACCGGTCGGGAAAGTACCCTGGGTGATTTTTTACGGGTTTTTCCTCACATGTTAAAAAAATGCCTGGATAATTTAAGGCCCAAACTATCACAAGACAACATCTGACCATCATAATCATCATTATCATATTCGCCATGTTTAGTGTGAACGTGTGCGTGAATGGTGAGTTTCATCTTAATGTTGTGATGTCTCTGAGGCCTCTATTTCCTTATGTTGTTATAGAAGTATGTGTGTGACCCACAGTTTAAAATCCCTCTCCCGACATATCGTTCCACTGTAAGACCCGGGTGGAAAAAAAGAGACCCCAAATGTAGAAATATAAGGTATATTCCATATCGATCCTAAAAAAACAGCGTAAACCAAAAATAAGATGCTCTTTTAGAACTTGAAAGTGGAAAATGTCTTCATAATCTCCAAAACTGGCGTATGACATGCAAAAAATACCTATAAGGTGAGAGGTTAAATTGATAAAATGAAGAAGACAAAGCATATTGACATAATTTTAAAAATAATCAATCTTATGTTAGTTCAGATATATCACCACGAAAGAGAACTTTTAAACTGTGATAAAAAGTAAAGTGATCCCACTACAGGCCTCAGGAGATCTTTGAGGTAGTAGGAGGTTAAGGCTCCCACTTTTTCTGGACAATCGGCCGGGTTGTCAGCCCTGCGTGACGGCCGCCTTTACCCCCAGAACAAGCGTCCGGTACTCATTTCCGTTAGAGGCAGGAGCATAGTACCGCCAGATGGTTGGGGTCAGTTTAAAAATCCTGATCCCACCGGGACTCGAACCCTCGACGCTACGGCGTGCCCCCTTTAAACTGTGGACCACACATAATTTTTTGATCACACAAGGACATGGAAGAGAACCCGAATGAGTGATCAGCTCAATGTCGCAGCTTCCTCCTAGACATTACAACATAAGACGAAACACACCATTCACGTGCAAACACATGATAAATATAGTAATGGTGATTATGATAGCCTGATAATGTTCAGGGTCGTTTATGCCTTGAATTTTCCTTACGTTTATTTTACAGGTGAGGAAAAACTTCGAAAAAAAGCCATAAGGAATCTTGCCCCGACCGAGGATCGAACCCGGGCTCCCTGCGTACGAGGCAGCGAGACCATAGCGGTGGACTTGTGCTTTAAATTGAATAACTTCCCAGCTAATCGTATATATTAATAGCTTACAAAGATGATAGTGGTTAACAATATAATACACTTTCATAAACGGAAACTTTTTACTTACTTTTTCAACGATGTTCAGTCTAAGCAATCATTAAACATAATTAGTATAAAAGAACTTAATTAAATGTACAGGTTTTATAATTTTATTGCAATAAATTTGAAAAGATTGGATTATAATAACGATGTATATTTTTATTACTAATAGTATATTACGATGCGAGGTTGGGAAGTGGTTTTTACAGAATCGAGGCAAAATGTTTAAAAACTGAGCGACAGCGAGGTTTTTAATTTCCGAGATTCTGTAAAACACTTCGCAAACATGCGTTGTACATTATTTTTTGCGCGATGGTGTTTTCAAAATAATAAATAATAGTAAAATAATATCTTTGTTGGAAATATTTGCGTTCATTATAAACAATTGATTAACGTTAACAGTGTGGGCAATGTGTATTAGTTGAAACAACAGGAGGCCTTGAGAACAATTATTGATGACATGGCCGCAAGTACGTATTTATTGTTTTATATAGTTTCAAATAAAGTTCAGTTAATTTAAAATGCAGTGATTTGTTTCGTGTAATATATATTAACACTATCTTTTGGATATTTTCTGTATATACATTGTATGTAGTATACATAGAGGGTAGTTGTTTTACTTGCCGCACGTGGGTGTAAAATCCCGCGCCGTAGCCGAGTGGTTAAGGCAAGAAGCCTTGGTGCAGAGCTACGGGAGTTGCGTTCATTATAAACAATTGACTAACGTTAACATTGTGGGCAATGTTTATTAGTTGAAACAACAGGAGGCCTTGAGAACAATTATTGATAACATGGCCGCAAGTACGTATTTATTGTTTTATATAGTTTCAAATAAAGATCAGTTAATTTAAAATGCAGTGATTTGTTTCGTGTAATATATATATATATATATATATATATATATATATATATATATATATTAACACTATCTTTTGGATATTTTCTGTATATACATTGTATGTAGTATACATAGAGGGTAGTTGTTTTACTTCCCGCACGTGGGTGTAAAATCCCGCGCCGTAGCCGAGTGATTAAGGCAAGAAGCCTTAGTGCAGAGCTACGGGAGTTGCGCTGGTTCTAGTCCCCATGGGAGAAGAAATTTTCTCATGGAATTTCGGCCAGTATGGGACCGGTGCCCACCCAGCATCGTGAGGCATTTAGGTAGTTACAATAAGTAGCGACTCCAGGTTGAGATGACCAGCTATAACGGCTGGGGGACCCGACATGCTGACCACATGTCACCACTACACTGACTCGATGATCGTCTACCTCTGTGATTAACACATGTGAGGTCAGCAGCCGGCTGGTAGACCAAGGGTCTTCTAGGCCTGTCGCGCTTGGAGTTAAATGTAATATTACAGTATAGTTATGCACTATCGCGCAAAAAATATTTAAATAATTTTAGAATAATTTATATATTGTATAAATATATATATATATAACATTAATACTGTGTTACATAATTTTTTAATTGCTTAAGTAATTTATTAATACTACACAAAATTCGTATCGTTATATTTTTATATGTAGGAATAATTCAGCGAAGTGTGTATTTTTAATACAGTGAATACAGATTTCGTTGTTGTTTAAATAATATATGAATACATAATAATGTATACAGAGATAATGACTATATAATTAACATGATGTAATATTCCTGCAGGATGTTAGAGCGACTCGAAATCACAGTTTGTAATAATATTCTATGCGAGAAAAGTATAGCATATGTTTATTTTTATTGTATTATGTTTAAATTGTGAAATTTACAAATTGATATTTAATGTTTCAGATAAAAATGAGACGCTCATCATACACTCCACTTCCCACTCAGGCTCCCGGAGAGCCTCTCATTGTAGTGGAAGAGTCAGGTGCAACAGATGAAGAAGACAGTTCAAGTAGAGAACAATCTCCCCAACTGATGTTGAATCCGGATTCGCCACTTTTAAATCCAGAGCTATTATCCCCTTATCGTGACATGAGGAAGAGATCGCTTCCTACACCACAGTGCACATCTGGAATAACAGCCAGCCAAGTTCGACGTCTTTCAGAACAAGGTGCTGAGGCGGCAGCATCTGCTAGAGAAGCGGCTTTTCTCGCTACTTTATCCACAGCACCTCAACCTTCACCCGGCGGCAGACGACACTCAGTTGTCACTATTTCTAGAGCACCTCCACCTTCCATTCTCTTCGGTAGGGGTCGTAGAGAATCCATTGCAGCTTTTCCATCTAACACAATGCAAGCTACAAGAGTGTTAGCAAACAGAAGAGATTCTACATCATCAGTTCCAAGGCCACCTAGTACATCCGGAAGCACCAGCGGAAGTCAGTTCAATCTTCAGTTGGATATAATGGATGACATCGCAGAAATAAAAGCCGCTAGGAAAGTGAGATTGAAGATGTGGAAGACTCCAAGTAGAGAAAGAGTTTGTGAAGTACAGCCTCTAGACGCAGGAGCAGCTAGTACATCTACCACTCGATACCATCAAACAACTCCAGGAGCTTCTACAAGAACTGATCCTGGTGCTACGACACCAATTTCTCGAAGATATTCCGATTTTGTGCCCTCCGCTCAAACCTCACAGCATCCAAGGCGACGAGCTTCGGAACAACCTTCTGCGTCAAATTCTACTACCGCTCCTGCAGCTCAGAAACCTTCCACATCTTCAGGCATCGTGTGTTCAAACACAGATCTCATTTCTATATTGTCTTCTCTTGCATCTTCAGCACAGGAAATTAACAAAGATCCCGAAGAGGAGACTTCAATTAAACAGAAGGAACCTGAGAAAGTCCCTGAAAAAGTAGATAGCCCCAGTACAAGTGCTGAACAGAAAAGAAATCGACTAAAAAATCTCAGATCAAATAGTTTCGATGTATCGATGTTACTTGGAACAACAGCAAAGCAGAGACAAGAAAGTGGAAGAAGTAGCATTGCAGGCCCTACTAGCTGGTTTATTAAGAGACATCAGCCAAAAAAATCAGAACCACCCAAAGGGCTATCGAAATCGCCAACGCCTGTTGTTGTTAGTCTTTCTCAAGAAAAGGCTAATGTCAGGGTTGTACAATCTGCTGAGTCGAGCAGTTCTAAGAAATCTCCATCTGATTCAAATCAACAAAAGGCGTCAACTCCTCCAGAACACAAAGTCGTGTGGGATGGTAAGAGTGGATCAGTTGTAGATGCTCAAGCACTTGGTAGCGCAATAGAGGTGTTCCTATCCAGACGTGGAAGTGGGAACGACAGTACGGGAGGAACTCAAACCTCCAGCTCCTCCAAAGTGTCTCCCACCAAAAACAGCAACAAGGCTGGTACCGGTTCTGCAGCTGGAAGTTCGAAATCTTGGTTCTCTGGAAACAAAGACAATGAAGATGAAGCAGGAGCATCCGACACATGTGACACATCCCTCTGTTCTACACTTAAGGACTTGTTCGTCAAATAATTCATAACAACTTAATTTGGTTTCCCAAGCATTATCACTTGTACGTTTATAAGCACGCCATCGCCTCTTCGTCCAGAGGCAAATTAAAACTCAGTTAAATTTAGCTGGAACTAAATTTAACAAACAAAATTGTATTAATAGATATCGTTGTTAATTTCACTTACCATTTACATTTTATGTCCGTGAATATTCTGAATATTTTAATTTGTAAACTTTTAGAATTGATCAAATTTATTCCGAAAATACTTGGATAAAAAGCCCCACCTTACTAATCGTTATAAAAACATTCAAAGAGATACTCGTACATTTCAATATCTGTCATCCTAATATAGTTATTTATTTTATTTATTGTATATAAATATATTGTATTAGATCTGAATGAAAAATTAACACCATGAAAAAGTGTCACATCTGTTTTTAAAATAAGTAAGAAGCATATTAAGAAATTTTGTAACGATCATAATACACTTTTCTTCATCTAGTGGAATTACAGTTTCATTTTTATTTTATTTTCCTTACTCTCTTCATTCTTATTAAATTTTTATTCAATTTATTATATTCCTTCTTCCAATCATATTCCATTATCAGAATATTTTATATTATTTTAATGATTTTTATAATATTAACGGATGCAGTGAACACATAGTTTTCAATTGTATGTGGTTCATACAGATTTACAAATAGACCTATAGAATTTGTTCAGTACAGTGTTATTCAGAAAAAAAATACAACTTGAATTTGTATATAAATTATCATATCCACCTTAGTTTAGTCTCTCTCTTGGTAGGCATTTTTACATGCCCGCGCCACCCACGCCTTACAGTGACATTTGAGTTGCATTAAAAAAGTATTGGATAAACAATCTATCTTATAATGTAATTCATTTGTCTTGATTTCACACATACTTTTTGACCACACCAGGACATGGAGGATCTCCCTGGATAAGTGATCAGCTCAATTCCAGGTCCATCTTCGAGACAACACGAGCATATAAGCAAGACACACAATTTACTCTTACATTCATATTAAATGAATAGAAAATTATATACATGATTATGATGGCCAGATGGTATTGGGAGACGATCAGGTATTAAATATCCTGGAATTTGTTTTAAAGGGGAGGAAAACCCTCGAATAAACTCGCCCAGGAAACTTGTTCTGGCCCTAGCCCGCTTTTTCTGAGACAACGATGATATCACTAAAACCACAGCGTGACGTGCAAATTACACACCATTAAAAATAACGTAAGAATCTATTTAAACATATAGCTTCTTTGGAAGGGAAGTAAAGCGTAGGTCCCGTGTCGTATATTTATGGAACGTAAATACCTCAAACCTGAAATAAGGTACTTCTCACGCACAGTTTTGGATTGCGGTGTTCATGAACTGAGTTGTTAAAGACCACAATTGAATAAAATATCAATTAACGTGATTTATTCATTGAAAATAAAGGAAGTTTATTTTATAATTAGCATTATTAATTACGGTAATTTGTTACGAATTCCTTGGGTTAATTGTGATGGAACTTTCACTGCTTTAGCTTAAAAATGTAGAAATTCCTGATTATACTTGCTTATTTACTTCAGAATATTTTCATTTCAATTAATTACAAAATATTAAGAAGTCGGCGGGATTAAAAAAAAGTGCATTTCATTTACGCTATGTATGTGAGTAAGAGTGCCCCGACGTAGCCGAGTGGATAAGGCAAGTGCCTTCGCGCAGAACTACGGAACTTGCGCTTGTTCGAGTCTCTGTGGGGAAAGAAATTTTCTTATTGCATTATTTTAGAAGAAGCCTCCAAAAAACAAGACAGGATAAAATAAGAAATGAATTCCTTTGGAGAGAAATGAATGTCACCACATCTGTTGTTGAGCGGATTGAAAATCAAACGCTTAAATGGTATGGCCATCTACAAATAATGGAAAATGAAAGATGGCCAAAAAATATATACCAATGGTCACCTCCTGGAAGAAATAAACGTGGCAGACCAAGATGGAAATGGAAAACCTACGTCAGAACAATAATGGATGATAGGAATTTGGAAGAGGGAGATTGGAATGGTAGAGATAAATGGAAACTGAAGACGGCAAACTTATAAGTGGGGGAAAGCCGAAGAAGAAGAAGAAGAGAATTTCGGCCAGTATGGGATCGGTACCCACCCAGTATAGTGAAGAATTTGGACAGCTATAATGAGTAGAGAAAACCAGCAATAACATCTGGGGGTCTCGATATACTGACCACGTGTCACCCCTACACTGGCTGGATATAGTCTACTTCTGTGATTAACACATGTAGATGTGAGGCCAGCAGCCGGCTGGTAGGTCAAGAGCCTTCTATTCCTGTCGCATCATGTAGAAAAACAAATCAGAGTAAGAATCAACTCCGTTCATATCATTTCCAAGTAATTCAATACGAAATGCAAAACAAAACATATTTAAGAAAATGTGCTGTTGTGGAATAGTTTATAATTATAATTTCCTAAAGAATGTTTAGTTAAAATCTGGACTTTTTCACTTTTTATTAAAGCTTCGATATAAAATACATAACAACTGTACCATATTGTATAAAACTTTATGCATTTATTATTGATGTGCATAACAAATATAACATGGTTGGTAGTTGTATAGGAGCGATGGAGATGCAAATATAGATTCCGTTTTGACGTCCACGTAGCTTTTCCATGAAATTCTAACTAAACTTGACAAGTGTAACTCCCTCTGTCAGTTCGAAAGCAGAATTAATTTCCGTTGATGTGACAAGCTTTCTAGGTCAACTCTTTGTATCGAGGGGTGAAATCAGTCATGTATTCTTTACACGCGATCTATGAATTGTTTAAAATTAAACATGAAACGTTAATTCATCAAATTAATTCCTATTATTTGTTAATCAATGACGTACACTTTCTAATGAACGTCCTTCAAATGCCGTATTATTATTTTATAATGATTTCCGAAATAGTTACCTTCTTGTTAAATGGATTCCTAGCAAATTTCTGTACTAAATTAAGTATCTCTATATTTAATAATAATAATAATAATAATAATAATAATGTTTTATTTTAGCTGGCAGAGTTAAGGCCATAAGTCCCTCTCTTCCATTCAACCAGCGAATAGTAAAATTATACAAAACTTACATACATATTTCAATTTTAAGAAAATGGCAAAACAAAAGAAATGACGATGTGATCTAATACTAGTTAATACTGACAAAAGACATGGAATATAATAAAATTAAAATAGGCCTAATATAAAATTAATTAAAGTAAGTAAAGCTTCCTAGATGATTATTTACAGAATGCTGAGTATAGTTATTATGCAGTTAATGTTTTCATTGTGTCGAACTTAAGATATCAGTTAATTTTGATTTAAATAATGATAGTGATTGACAGTCCCTGACATGATTGAGAAGTGAGTTCCATGCTCTAGTCATAGATATTGTGTAAGATTCAGAGTACAGACATGTCCTCTGCTGTAGTATCAAAAGTAAAGAAGAGTCTTGTGGTCTTGTTCCTAAATTGTGATAACATGGTTATGTCTTATGTCCATAAATATAATTATGTGGTAAGGAAACCATCTTTAGTACAAAAGAACACAAGATTGTGGCTTTATAAGGTTATCGCAAGACCAATTTTAAGATATGATAGTGAAGCATGGACAGTATAAAGAAGAGATGAAAGCCGAATAATAGCAGATGTGATGCGATTTATGCGCCGTACAGCAGACTATACAAAGTGGGACCATAAAAGAAACGAGGGAATTGTGGAAGATTTGGATGTAGAACCCATTCTGCACCATATACAAAACTACCAGAACAACTGCACAGCCCATCTTCAACGAATAGAATTCCAAAAGTAATGCTTTCTTACTGTCCCCAAGGCAAAAGATCGCTGGGACGTCCAAAAAAGCGCTGGATGGAAAATTACTCTTTGAGGCCGTAACAGGCCACATGGCTTAATACTTGCATGGATGATGATGTGAGAAGGGAGAGATGGTTAAAATGGTTGTTGTGTTCAGTTTACCAGCAGCGGAAAATCCTCAAATGTGATATTTTTCTTTACTAATGATAGATTTACCACCATTCCAACGCTGACATGTTTTTTTTAAAAAGGTTCAAATATGAACCTCAGGGATGAAATAAGACGTCCCTGAGCAAAATTGGTCTTCCATTTCATGCTCTCATTTGAATTATGACGTCAAGGAGTAGATTTCGGATTTGTATGTAGTATTATCCTCAAAATATTGTAGCAGGTTACATGTGTTTTTTTTCATTCCCTTTTCATAATAAAACAACACATATAATTGCGTGAAACTCCACAATAAACTTATTAAATTGTATTAACTCCCAGTGACATTTCACTCACTAATTGCTATAAAATGTAATGTTTATCTATCACACAATTCATTATCTTCAGTCTCTCACGCTTTCACTTGCCGCAGTTTCTTTTGGTCACAGTCCACTCAATCGCTGTCACTTTACAACTAAGTGACTTCTGGCAACAGTTAATACAGGGCGGGGAAGGAAATTTCTCGGTTCCCGATCGATACTTTTTTTTTCGTATGGAAGCTTCTGGCATCGAACATTCCCGACAGGGAGGTTAGAGGCTTAAAGAAAATTCAGGAATGGAAGTCCAGATGCATCGATCATTTTTAGGGTCTTTCGAATCACGAGTCAGTGACGAATCTACTTCCATCAATGCGAGACCAATATTCTCGCAATCACCCGCGAAATTCAAACGCTGCTGTTACGATTCGTCACAATATATACATTAATACGAAACAAGGAAATCAAAATATTTAATAAATATGTAAATTAAATACGTAGATTACATTTAAACTTGCTTCAAAACATTAATTTGACAGAATAAGCTAATTAAAATTATTACACGCAGTTTTAATGCAATCAACACAACATTTTCAAGACAGTTATCCGTATTTTTAGCAGTTAAGGGCACCCAGTACTTATTTGGGTTAAAATCGATTTATTTTCTTTTGCTTCAAAAAATCCAGGAAGGTCTGTTTTATCGATGTGTAATATTATTTTGGACATTTAAATTCATAAAAATTGATTTTTAAAAATAACGTCTCTGTGTTCTGCTAAATGCACTTTTTTTTTTTTTTGCATTTTCCGTATCTTGTATTTTTTCATATTTTGGTGCACTTTTCTTTGAAACTATGAAAGATAGAATAATTTTTGGCTTGGATGTGCAGTTTAATGAGCTCTATTATAATTAGGTAAATTTATCTTTGTCCTATTGTTAGTGTCCGAAATTTAAAAATAAAAATATATGCAAACATTTAACAAAATGTTTGGTCTTTGATATTTTAAATAAACCACAATCCATATGATATTATTGTCAAATGAACTATGGACAATAACATACTAAATTTTGGAAACAATTAGATAAGTAGTTTTTGAAAAAAATTGTACCACGACAATAATTTTAAGAAGTTATATTTTTAATTTACTTTTTTATATTTTATATTACTCATGAAGAAATGTGTCTAAAAAGTTAACCAGTATGTCATTACGTTCAGGAAGACTTGTTTAATTAGTGACATAATTTTCATGCACGTAACTTAAGAATAAGCAGAAAAAAATATTTTTGTATGTTGCATATTTTTTAAACCAAATTGCAAGGAAATTAGTACCGGGTGCCCTTAAGTTAGTTTCCTTTGCGTAAATAATTTACAACTGGACCAAAATTCACAATTAGTAACTGTTTGCTAGGATACTAACATACTAAACTACACAGAAAAAAGTGTTGACAACCCTTAGAGAACTCCTAGTGACTTCATTATTTAATGATTTAATAAAAGTAAAAGTAAGTAAAGTGATCCCACAACAGGCCCGGAGGCCCTTGGGGTAGTAGGAGGTTAAGGCTCCCACATTTTCTAGACAATCGGCACTTTGTCAGCCGGGTTGTCAGCCCTGCGTGACGGCCGCCTTTACCCCCAGAACAAGCGACTGGTACTCATTTCCGTTAAAGGCTGAGTCGACCCTAGGGCCATAGTGCCGCCAGAGGGTTTGGGTCAGACCCCAACGGGACTTGAACCCTCGACCCTCCGGCTTGTAGCTCAGTGATGTAATGATTTAATTTTTTACATAACCCAAATTGGCTAATTACACTAAATTGATCCACGTGTTATAAATGTATACATTGTTGCTGTTTGCTGTTTCAATTAGCTTTAAGACAAATGTCGGAGTGGTTCCCTAGAGTCCACCAGTAAATTTGACTTCCCAAAATATTTCCAAAATTCCAAATTCCGCAACAGATCAGCTTAACCTGAAAGGAGCCGTTTCTAATTTGGCCGGCAAAGGAGCCGTTTCTAATTTGGCCGGCAATTCATCCTTCCTTGGGGGCTTGGCAGCGGCCGTGGCGGTTGTGGTCTTTCTCTTGGCGACTTAGAACAACAAACTAGATCATCAATTTAAGACCATCAGCGGCGACCAGCGTTTTAAGGCTTGATAATGTCCGATCACTGGACCTTTGTCTCCTAATCTGCGACTAGTTGCGACCGGCAGCAAATGATCACTCAAATGTCGACATATTTATATGAATGGGCTGAAGAGAGCATTTAAGACCCTAAAGCAGCCGGAGGGGACAGGCCACGGGATAACCCTGCATGTCGATTCCTCTCGGCTGCCGAGTGGGCGCACGGGTCGAACTGAATGCTCGCTTGGCTGGCCGGGTGGAGATCATTTGGCGTGTATGAGCACATGAAGGTGGTCCTGCTCATCCAACACATAGTCTTGGTCTTTATTTATCATATTTGACACAGTAACAATTTTTCTTAATATGCTCATAATGTTGTTATATTCAAATTCACAAATATTCTAAATCTTAAATTCTCGATATTATTTAGCTGTAATAATAATAAATGATGTTATTAATCAATTGATGGTGATGGTTAAATACATCAGTTACTTTTTTTCTGCTAAATTATTCGTATTCTTTTCATTTATATGTAGCAAATGTTACTCACGTGTTCTACTGAAGTTATTATTAATATATTGTATCGATTGTAATAATTATAGTAATCTGTTTTGAAAACTTGATTAAAATTTGAATGATTTCTAATTCATGTTGAAAAGTGTGTAACTATACAATAAATTAAACATATTTTGCTACTTTTAGAAATATCAGAAATTACAGATTTGATGGAATTGTGAAACAAAATTAGAGTAGATTAGATTTAAAAGTTGTAACTTTCAAATAATTCACAAAAATACATACGTATATTAGAAAATGTAAAGAAAATAAATATGTTATCGATGAAAGTTGTTCTTAACATACAATATTAAGAAGTGTTTGGTAAACAGACATACAATTAACATATTAATAAAGTAATAATAGATAATAAAAATTAAATTTGTCATGTTATGTTTAAAGGTAACAAAAAATCAATAGAAACTCTTGGTGATATATCATTCCCCCCGTTATACAGGTGTCCACAAAGTCCTGCTACCAAAACAATGTAACTTATCTCGTAAACTATTTGAGATAGAGACACGAGGGTTTTTGCAACGTATTCTACATCTCTCAAAGTTTTGCAGATTGTGATTTAAACGACAATGACAACACCACAGGAAAAGACCCAATGTGTATGGTGGTATGCTGAGTCTGGTAAATCACCAATCCCCATATCAGAACGTTATGGCGGTTAACATGTCCATACACAAAGAAAGTCGCTTCATCAGAGAACATCATCCTCTGCAGGTACTCATTGTCTTCGTCAATTGCGTTCAGCATGAAATCAACAAATTCAGCACGTGTTGGCAGCAACGCTTGGGTAATTTGCACTTTATAGGCCTGAAGATGTAGTCGCTTATGGAGGATATTGTGATTGATTGATTGATTGATTTTGGTAAATGCAGTTGCCGTGAAGCACGACGGACCGATTTTTGAGATCTCAGTTGAAATGCAAGTTGCCCATTGTCGATAGTTTCTTGGCATTACACCTGGTCGCCTATTACGTGGCAAATCCATTATACTGCCAGTCGCTAGAAATGTCATGGCCCATCTAATAATGTATGCTTTAGATGCAGGATCTCTCCCATATTGCCGGCGGAAATTTCGTAAAACAGTTACTGGTGATTTGCTAGACTCAGCATACGACCACTATATATTGGGCCTATTCATGTGGTGTCGCCATTTCCGTTTAAATCCCAATCTGCAACAAATGTAAGCAAAACTTTGAGAGATGTAGAATTCGTTGCAAAAAACCGCATGTCTCTATCTCAAATAGTTAACAAGCTACGTTACATTGTTTTGGTAGCACGGCTTTGTGGACACCTGTATAAAGTAATTTCAACTAAAATAACAAAAAATATCTTCTCTCAGAATATAGAACTTCGACAGTTATTTTTATGCCCTTAAACCTTAAATTGGCAATTATTCTATAAGATACATTGGTCTAATTTACTTAATATTTTCGATAAAGCAATGAAAAATGAGTTAGTATAAAGTATTTAAATTGTACAACAGCATAAAATAATAATTTACAGTTATGCATTATTTGTTTTCACTGCAGTCCGACATAATAATCTGGCATTAGAAATTGAGTTTTGCTGATTTAAGGATTAAATGTCACTCAATAATAATTGTGTTAACAGCAGGAACCTGGAAAGAAGAGTCTATAAGCCTACTTATAATACAAGGTGGAAGTGATATAAGTTCACTTATTCAAAGATGTGTTTAAATTACAATAAAATGAACATATTATCTCCTTTATTTTGTGATTAACCCCACGGTTAATGAAATAATTAAGACCAAACTTTCTGAACAGTAACAGACCTCGTAAGATTCGTGTGATTCTAGCGACGAGACATAAACAGCTGTTCTCGAATCAATGATCGCAAGACCCCTTTCTGCTTGCAATTCGTGACATTACAACATCTCTTTTTTTTTTTTTTAATTTTGTTCCAAAACGTCAGACTTTGCGCTTAATTTACACGAAAACTGTTTATTTTACTGCAAAACTGCAAAGAAACAAAACATTCCTGCTCATCACCTTAATTTTCCAAGTAAATATTAGACGTGTGCTGCAAATATTTATCGAGTTAGGCGTATTTAAAGTTTAAGAAGAAACTGCTTTTATAGAAAAATATTTGATACTAAAATGTAACTGATTTTATTTTTATGTTCCACCCAAGGGATAAGTAATTAAAATAAATGCATTTATAAACTTCCATCGTGTATGTACAGGGTACATAAATTTTTCGCTACAATTTTTATTAAATATGTACTATACTGTATTTTGTTGGCATTTGGAATGATTATTAATCGAAATATTTCAAATCAGTTTATATATGAAGGGATATATTAGTAGTGTACGATTTTTTTAAAAAATAAGTAAAGTTCACGGTTGTAAAGAAGAAACTGCCGTATTTCAGATACATAAATAATAATAATAACTTCGGACAATAAATATCTCTATGATTAACAATTTTAAACTAACTTTATTTTTTTATACTAAAAACACTATTTTTTCTCAAAATGAAGGAAAATAACTTACACCAATATGCCATATACCCCTTCATATATGTATGTATGGTATGTGTGTGTGTGTGTGTGTGTGTGTGTGTGTGTGTGTGTGTGTGTGTGTGTGTGTACGCGCTTGAATGCGCTTGTGTGCTTGTGTAATATGTGTGAGTGTGGTAACTGGTAATAATATATCTTCAAGAAAGGCTATTTTTATTTATATTTTACTTTTATATCAGAAATAATAAGCAAGTACCAATGGAAATGAAAATAACGTTAAGGAGGGCCATGTTGCTTATAGACATAGCATGATTATACCAACTGACAGAATTGTCTTTATATAGATCACGGCATAGATAAGAAAAGTCAATTTTTTTATATACAGTAATACGTTCTAATTGAACAAAAATATCAGATGCAGATATATATATATATATATATATATATATATATATATATATATATATATAATTATATATTATAGAGTGTTGCAAAAAATCACCGACAACAGAGGTGAGGTATATATTGAGATATATGTTGATCACTTTTAATAAGGTACCTATATCCGGAAACGTTGCGTTTTCACACTATGAGTAGCTAACTTCTCAAGAGTTCCGTTAGTTGTATTTCAAGAATCAGTACTCGACAATACTGTCACAGTCATGTCAAGTTTTCAAAATATCCACCTCCCATCTCATTGCAGAGCGTACATCTGTGGTGTAGTGATTGGCGCACACGTTCGAATAAGCCTGGCCTCGTTTCAATTATTTCTGTAGCAGCGTGGATTCGGGCTATGAGATCCATAAGTGACTCTACAGGAGTCTGATAAACAGACTGTTTCATGTTGACCCACAAAAAGTAGTCAAGAGGGTTAAGATCAGGTCATCTCGGAGGCCATGGAACTGATCCCCCCTCTTCCAATTCATCGACCTGAATACGTGGTATCCAAATGTCTCCTCACATTGGTATCGAAGTGAGCTGGAGCTTCGTCATGTTGCAGCCACATTCCTTTGCGAAGCCACGTATCATATGTTCCGTACCTGTGAGGTGTTGTCAAATAATGATACATAATTAACTGGCCATAGTGTGAAAACGCATCATTTCCTGACATTGGTAAAAGTAAAAGTAAAGTAGTCCCACTACAGGCCTCGGGAGGCCCTTGGGGTAGTAGGAGGTTAAAGCTCCCACTTTTTCTGGACAATCGGCATTTGATGTCAGCCGGGTTGTCAGCCCTGCGTGATGGCCGCCTTTACCCCCAGAACAAGCGTCTGGTACTCATTTCCGTTAGAGGCTAAGTCGATCCCAGGGCCATAGTGCCGCCAGAAAGTTTGGGTCAGTTTAAAAATCCTGACCCCACCGGGACTTGAACCCTCGACCTTCCGGCTTGTAATGCAGTGCCTTAACCACTACGCTACGGTCCTGACATTGGTACCTCATTAAAAATGATCAACATACAATATACTACCTCATCTCCGTTGTCGGTGTTTTTTTGCAACACCCTATATATATAACTGTATCTCGTTGACAGTCTTTACGACTTCACAATAGATGTGAGATAAAAAAAAAGTAGTTAGATATCTATAGACATTCATTTCTGCTAACTTCAACCAGAAGAAAGTTTAAAATTAACAGAAGAATTGGTTTTAGATATAAAATAATTAAAAGTTTCATTAAATACAAAGAGGAACTATTGTAATTAATTTAACATATTTGAGTATATAAAGTACATGTAAAAACAGTTAAGAACAACAATTCTGCGTTTGAATATTAGTTTTTTAGTCTAAATAATAAGTCTGTATTGTTTATTCTACATAATGTGACAATATGTTGTAATATCTACCAATGTATGTTCCTGCCACAATCGTACTACTTTGTAAACAGAATAACTAAGATAATCCTAAAATTATAGAAAATAATCGTATTGTTCCTACCTAAATATTGTTTATACAGTTCATAATGATGGGTGTTTGTACAAAGATAGCGTACCTGCAGTGCTTAGTTCTCTGTTCTTGGATAATCTTTGTCTTCCTTCTAGTGAACAGGAAGACCATCTGACCACACGCCAATATACCTGTTATGTGTTCTCAAAATATATCCATGTGCCCTTTAATTGTGTGGATAAGGGAAATTGTAGAATATTAGCACTTGTAAATTGTTCGATAGGCATTATGTTCTGCTAAGAACATTTTATCGAGGTTTTGTTTTATTGCAATTTGTTTTATCTAAGATTGGTTCAAATAATTATATTTTATCTATATGATAGAGTCGAAAGGTTGTGACAAAATGGGTCTCGTACGCCAAGTTATATTTTATTTTTATGTTTAGAAAATGGTGTTAGTCTAATGAAAACACGATAAGAACAAAATTACAGTAAAAGCTCCTTATTCGCGGGGGATATGTTCCGCAAATATGCAGCGAATACAGAAACCGCGAATATGGAATGGTAATTTGTATGGGGGGTATATAGGGGATACGTTCCAAGGTTACAGAATAAAATAAAAACTATCAAAATAAAATCAATTAATGAGAGATTTTGAACAATTTATATTAATTATTACTGTCAGGTTCAGGCAAGGACTTATTTCCCCCCCCCCTGTTTTGCAGTTTTGAAGTTTTTGAAAGATATTTCAATTAAGATTGATATTCAGCTGTGAATTCTGCGAAAGAATTCTGCGAAAAATACACAGAAATTGGGGACAAATGTCATATTCAAGACATAACCAAATTTATTATAGATAGACGAAAATATTGGAAGGGTAATATAGAAAGAATGGAAGACAACCGATTTGCAAAAAGAACTAAAGAAGATAGACCAATGGACGGGAGAAGGACAAGAGGAAGAGATGGGTAGACAGTGAATGCACATCCAATACGTCCTCCTCCGAGGAGTGATTTTGGAAATAAACAGGATGAAAATCCTACAAATTATGATTAAGAAGAATACAGGAACTGTGTCGTAATTTTTTAACCCGCGAATAAGGAGATTTTACTGTATTGTCACATTGTACTGCAAACCGAGTTTTAACCAATGTTTCTTATTTTATCGTCTTTAACCCCATGTATCCTATAAACAAAACATGAGAAGTTTAATTTTTCCTCACTCTGTAAACGTCTCAAGTTAATTGGGTTTAATTTCATATTACATAATTGTTTCATCCTCATATTTTGATTTATTTCTAACTACAAAGATTAGGTAACAGCACTGTATAATTAGCAACAAATGAATAAATATATACTGCATCATAAGTGATAAACACTCAATCTCCATAAAATTTTCCCCTTAATTTATCCTGTAAAAATGTAATTCCTTACTTGATAACACGTGTTGCACAGAAACAAAATAATTACCCTCCAAATCAGTTTTAGGCTCACATAAAAACCCCACAAATTTGGGGCCCAAAAAATGCTTTAATTAAAAATTTAATTTACGCTTAAAAATACTTTAAACATAAAAAAATATTTCATTTTTCATAATTCTATTTCAGGACTAAAGAAGATACCAAGTAGACCTACATACAGTTACTCAATAAGTTATCGGCACTTCCTATATATTAGTTTCAAAAATCTGTCTTATGCTAAAAATCGAATATATTGTGGACCAATTCTTTTTCTAATTACACAATGATGATCACCTTTTTTTGTCTTCACTTTAGGGATCTAGTGTCTTGGATACAAATATATTTGTTATAATGTTGCACGAAGTACAAAGTAATAAGATGAAACCCATAAATGTTGCAATTAGTTTTATCTCCTTTCTTATACGTAGATTGATACAATAGGTTATTTATATTCGTTTGGAAGAGTCTCTTTTTCTCGAATCTTACTAAGCTGCATATGAATATTTTCCATTAGTTTACGTCCCCCCGATATTATCAGTTCTGCTGGGGTTCCTTCTCATCCTGATTCTATAAATATTTTAATATTTTATATCGCTGTTTCAACCTCGCGTGGTATATCGTCTTTGACTTGTCCAGCATGGATGAGGCAGGAATGCTATTAGCGCCATAACAAATCAAAACTAATAATTACAATAAATGTAATCTATTTTAAAATGTTGTATAGTCTTCGAATTATTAATAAAAATAGATTTTTAATTTGGAACAGATAGGGAAAGAAAGAAACAAAGAAAATAATTTCATATATATATATATATATATATATATATGAGGGTAAGACAACCGAAAGAATGCCCAGAAGACCAATACAATTTTTTACGAGTGAATAACCTACAGATATCGGTAAGAGTATGATATTCTTCTTCTTTTTCTTCTTCCTTCCAAGTATTAGGCCAAGGCCTGTTACGATCCTATAGAAAATTTTCCCTCCAGCGTTTCATAGGATGGCCCAGTGATCTTCGTCCTCTTGGTATATAATTATAAACAGCTTTGGGGATCCGATTTGAACTCATTCTTTCAAGATGGTGTTTCCAATTTAGTATGATATTCTTAAATTTGTATATTTCCTAGCACTGGGACAGTCAAATACCATAAGTAATCATTTGATTTGGCATTTACTTGATGAAAATCCATTCTGTCATTAATTAAATAAAAGTAAAACAGTTAATGTTTTATACATTTTCGTATTTATTTTAATACAAATTCGTTACAGCTGTTTCAGTACTTTGTACCTTCTTCAGACGAATACCATGATTACAAATTAATTTTGTTATTATATAAGATAAAGCTGTCAATATATGCCTGTCAATGTTGCAAGCAAACGTATATAGTTTACTAGCAACTTGTCACTTCTGTTTTAAAATATTCGTTCCTACAAGTTACTTACGAAGTTTGGTCATTACGATATGAAATTTACATTGGTATACATAAATTAAGAATACATTTTATTCACAAATAAATGTTGTACATAGTATTGACACCCGAATGAGCAAGTGCTCGTGCTCGGATGCATAAATAATGTATATATATATATATATGTATATATATATATATATATATATATTACAAAGTTTTAGTTAAATAGAGAGGGGAAGAATATATAAATTTAGGAACCAGTTTGAAGACATTAAATAAATTCAGGCATATAAAAAAAATGTATACAAGGATAAATAAAATAGTCAAAACAACATAGAATATATTAATACCAGACTGAAGAAGGAATTAAAGACATTAGGAAATAATATAAAACAAAACAAATTTAGGACCTTAAAATTGCCGTTTCAATAAAAAAAGCTATAAACGCACAAATGAGCAAATATACAGTATAAGATTTAGAAATTCATTGGCATGGCTATCATTGGCTGGGGGAGTGTTGTCATTCCCCTTTATCACTGCGCTTTAAGGTAGCGAAGACCCACGTTGTTACACCTTTCTGGCTCAAGTTATTTGGCAGCAGATTCATATCGGCTGTACTTTTCGAAAATGTTTCTGCGCCAATTAGCTAAAAGACGATAATTTTGTTTTCATGGATATTAATATAGCATTTCGTATTATTTGAATACAAAGAAACATTACTGCTGATGGCATCTTGGAAAACAAAGAATTATATTTACATTGTGTATTAACCAGGAATTAACCGCTTCAATAATAATTATTCTGATGACATCTCATCAGAAATAAAATAACATTTTTTTTTGCCCATTTAACTTTTTTTTGCATAAAACACTAATATGATGTGAAAAAAATAAGGTAATGGCTTATTAGAAGGTTCGAATAAGAATTAATATCCAATTTTAGTGTAAGAAAAATTTCAAGTCGTTTTCTATTAAGCCATCAAAAGTAGGCTAAATTAGTTTTAAAACTGGATTAGTATTTCTATTATCATATAAATTACACAAAATTGTTTTTAGAATATCTATCGAAAGGTCTTGATTTTAAAATATAATTTACGCTTTTGTTACTCGTAAATCCTTAACTTTATTAATTTGTTTTGACGAGTTAGTTTCTATTTACGCCATATACTCGTATTTCACAAATATTAAATAAACTAACCTTACATTTTTGTTAACTTCAGGGGGGGGGGGGGTTAATACACTCTACTTTTAAGAGTAAGGTGGTTATGTACAGAAAAAGAATCTCTTGCATCATTCTAAGAAATCATCTGTATTCGGAAGTTATAAGCAATTGAATATGTTTTTTGTTAAAATTCAACTTAATATTATTGTAAAATCTATCATTTTTGTTTGTGATATCCGATGTTCTACCAACCAAAGAAGAATATCCTTTGGGAATTGTAAATAATATAAAATATGAAAACTTGTACTATAATTATAAAATATCAATATTTTACAATATTTGTTGAAGCCTGGATAGTTTGATATATTGGTTTATGTAACTGATTACAACTACTAAAAGGTACGCATTTTTATAATCTTACAACTTTATTTATCTTATAATTTATTATTGTTTAACTTAGAGAAAGAAGGTAATTATTAGCGTTTGGTGCATTATCTTCAACAACTTTATCAAGTAAAGCGCACACATCTTGAAAGCTCGGGGAATTAAACAGCTATGATTAGATATAAAATATAATATATTAGTGTTGGTATAAGAATAGATTGTTAAAATATAAACGTTGATCACATATGCAAAAATTCTAAAATAAAATATTTTAGTACATAATTTAGTATCAGAGGGTTTATTAAGATTTAATGCTGTTTAAAATTTGATATGTAACAACAGGTGTGCCAATCATGTTTTGATAATATTCCCTTTAAAAAATAATGAATGCTACCTTCTATTTATAGAGCAAATAATATAAATATTTTACAAGAAATCCAAATGCAATTCCATATTTGCAGTGTCATTATGAGTATTTCATAACATATTTGAAAACAAAGCAAAAATTAATTTTTAATTACTCAATTTATGTATTAGTGGATAGATTGAAGAGTGCTGGTTTAATGTATTGTTACGTGGCCATTCTAATGATCTCACTACACAGAGCCTGCAGAGATTTGAAGGAAAAAGAACATATCTAAGAAATTCCCACTTTAAATAAAATGGATTACAATTTATTATGCAATGTAATGCTATCCTCTAGCTCTATCCCTTTTTTTCACCTGTAGTACCTGTGGCTTGTCTATATATATAAGTTCAGGAGTAAGTTCATGTGAACTAGATTCCCCCTTTGGCAGAGCCTAGCATTATTAAGACTGTAATTATTGTCTTAAAAACTGGTTTTATTTGGAAAAAAGGAAGATAGAAACGGCACAAATGCGTTTCATACGAAGATAGCAGGACACACTTAAGAGATCATATCCGCAATACCGACATTAGAGAACAATTACAAATATATGAATTAGCAAGCAAATTGACAGACAACAAATTAAAATGGTTTCAACATATAAATAGAATGGAGACATCTCGTCTATCATAACAGGCTTTACAATATATTCCAAGAGGTAAACGTTCCGTTGGACGACCCATGGCCGGATGGAAGGATATGCTTTAAATCGGCACAGGCTTATAGCCTAACCTTGAAGTCGAATAATAAGAAGAAAACTGGTTTTATATTCAAATAAAAAAGGCGCTTTCTTTTCAACTCTTATTTCCTTACTTTCGATCCAAATTATTTTATCGCTATTACTCGTATTCTTCACATTTTTAAGAAGAGTAAAAGGCTGCACTAGAATGGACCAGATAAGAAACGAGGATATCCGTGAAGAACTGCAGATCTACTCCATAAAAGAAAAGATATTTA
Source organism: Diploptera punctata (assembly GCA_030220185.1). Lineage (NCBI taxonomy): Eukaryota > Metazoa > Arthropoda > Insecta > Blattodea > Blaberidae > Diploptera > Diploptera punctata. Next base: position 296,865 of record JASPKZ010007206.1, read on the forward strand.
ACAACAAGATACAGTGGAAAGAACACGTAGAAAGAATGGAAGAAAGTAGATTACCAAATAAAATCTTCCATTATTTTCCAAGAGGTAGAAGAGATGTCGGACATCCTCGGAAGAGATGGTCTTAGATCTATTACTGAAGACGGAACAGGCAACTCTTGCCTAAACCAGGAAGTGAAGAAGAAGAAGAAGATTATTTTATCGCCCTTTTCGTTTGTATTGAAATTAAATCCATAATATGTAGACAAAATTTTCAGATTACAGATATCCTATGTATCCCATTTCATTTATTTTAAATGGTTTACTAGTTTTCTTCGGCATTGGGTATCATTGTTGCCAACTGAGCGGACACATAGATATGCCCTTCCCTTAATGCACTTTTTTCTTTTCTATTTTCCGATAAGCGAGTTCGTGTGAACTCCCTCATTTCGCGTGTGTGGCCACTTACAAAAAATGTATAACTGATCGACGGAATATTATATGACGACTCTATACATGTGGGGGGATGAAACTATAAACTACTTCTTCTTTTGGCCCGTACAATTATCAGAAATAAAAAATATTGGACTTTTAAAAAACTGTTTTTCTTTAAAACGATATTTAAACAAGAGCCAATTTCATTCGGGCCACGTTTCTCTTGACTTTTATACCAAACAAAACATTGGCCTCTACTATTATCTATGTTGTAAATTGTGATATTATAAATAGAAACGCTACGACTGTATTAAAACTGAGAAATATCTCATACTGAGTGGATAGAACACATTTTATGTAATTTCAAGTTCTAATGCACTCATTCTGCTTGGCTCTAATAGAATCCGTTGTTTTGGCCAGCCTACTGATTTCACATTCTTTCTTGGGGGCATCTTAACCTTCTTGTAAAATCTCTTTATCAATTGAATTTCTCCAAAGATTCACAAAGAGAACATTGGTATTATGTTTGGATAATGAAACTGTTGAACTGTATTTAAAAATTTGCCTATAAACTGTGTAGTTTTAGAGCCATTTACATATTCTCAAGATGTCTGTTACCTTAAATAATGAGATTCAATTCGAGGTACTGAATTAATGTAATTAAATATTCTTTGTTGGAAGGCTGGATCTAAAAAAATGTGGTTAGAATGTTTTCCTCTCATGTCAAGTGCAAGGAAATCATAATCTAGTTTTTTAAATTATATTCCGTATATAATTTTGTCCTCTACATCAAGTGAAGATCGCGTTATTTTACAAACCCTAGGTCTCTTAACTTGCACTTCAAAATAGTATCCATTATTTAAGCCTCAATGTTTATAATCTCTAACTCAACATGTTGGATCTATAGCAATATTATATTAAGTAATGTATGACCTTGGAACATTTATGTCACCTGTTACACAATATTTCTGAAAAATGTATTTTTTTCTTCTTTCTAGATCAATCTGAGATATAATATATGGCAAGAAAAATAAAAGAAGAATATGAAAAATGGAGACTTTATATAAATACAGATAAAACTTAATATCTGTGTATAGGAGAAGAAATAGAAAATATAAATTTTAACAATGGGGAACAACTAAAACATACGTAGTATTGAATGCACTTATTTAGGAACAATTGAAAATTATAGCAGCCATACTTTATCTACTTCTAACTCATACCTTTCCCACTAAATAAAATTATTATTAGAGCGAGGAATTATATGAAGAAAATTATACGAAAATATGAAATCGTAAAGACATAATATGAAAAATATGAAAATTATGATGCAAAAATATTATGAAGCTACAATTTTCTAAACTTTTTACATATATTTATGTACATAGACTCACTATAACTTATAAGTGTGCATACCAGCATATAAATGAGACAAACAGAACTTATTTATAGCTCAAGATAGCAAGATATTCACTGTATTTCGATTTTAATTAGCTTTTTCATTAATTCTGACCCAATATAAAATATCATATTCATGATCTGAAACAATTTTAATGGATCACGCCATAGTATAGGTGTTTAAAGAAACGTGGTGCAAACAGGAAAGTCGTGGGTTCGAGTCTCGATATTGACAAGATTTTTAGCTGGACCAGACCTTCTGGTGGCATTGTGGACCTGGGGTCTCAGATCCTAATGGAAGTGGGTACTAGATGTATGTTCTGAGCACAAATGCAACCATAAGGCAGATCCGATAACCCGGCAGATATCTTGTGTCTACTGTCTAGAAAGATGGGAGGGAGCTTCAACAAGCCACTACCCCAAAGGTCTCCCTAGACTGTAGTGGAATCACTTTACCTTCATAAATAAAATATGAGAGGTTATGTATAATACAATTAATTAATGTACTGAATGACATTTAATTATGAAAACCAAACATATACAAAAAACAAAAGATTGTAACTAAAACAAACAGGTTTCCACGAAATATAGCACTAACAAAGTTTAGAAGAGCACGTATAGTTTGGATTATTGCTATTTTTACATTGCATAAAGATATTAAATTCCTGGAGATGCAAGTGTAACAATAGCATTAAATTGGACGATTTAAAATACAAGTAAACCATTCCAGATGTCACATTTGGAGAAACAAGATGTTAAAAGTTATTAGTCCATAATTGATTCCAGGGATTGTTTCAGAACTCTCTTTGCAATTAAAGTTACATTTAATATTGAACTTCAAACATGGTGAAATGTAGTTAAGAATTATTTTAACATTTTTTTTTATGAAATGGGTCTAAAATAGTGTCCATAATCTTGGTCTAATTGTGTTTTGAACAATCCAATTGTCAATTCTGTTTGTAATACACAGATTTTTTTTCTATATTTTCTGATAGTAAACTATAAGGCCTGTCGGTCAGAATTGTTTTGCACGATGAAAGATTATGCTCAACATCACACAATGTTATGGCAGCATACTTGTATCATGCTATATTCGATAGTTTGATGCCCTTACCTACATGAACTTTACTAATTTCACAAATGACTTAAACGGAAATGAGTACCAGACGCTTGTTCTGGAGGTAAAAGTGGCCGTCATGCAGGGCTGACATCAAGTGCCGATTGACCAAAAAAAGTGGTAGCCTTATCCTCCTACTACCCCAAGGGCCTCTTGAGGCCTGTAGTGGGATTACTTTACTTTACTGCTTCAAGTTACCAGCAGTCTCTCCTATATTTAAATGCTGTAATCTGTTCACAAAGTAAGGACTGCTCTCAGGTAACAATAACGAGTTGACAGCTATTATACCTGACTATAGAATATTCCAACATTCTTCTACTTATTCATCTAGGCTCATGTTCTTGTCTGGGGATCGAGTTAAGGACAAAAAGCTCCATCTAACACTGTCACTCTGTGACTCCTCATCTAATTATTTGCTTTTATAAAATCTATCTATCTTGTTCAGAAGGGATACTGAAGAATTTTCACTTGTCTACCAAGTTACACTGTCACAAATTACATAAATACATTTATTTCAAGAAATATTTTAATGAATTCCTAGAACTTTTATTGAAAAAAAATACGGGAATTTGAAAGTTGAAAAATATGAAGGAGTATGAAATTTTCACTAAAATATGAACATTTTGCTAAAATATTATGAAATATGAAGTTTTTTGTTGGTCTTATTTGATTCTACATATCATGAAATGTAAAGATACTTAGTCTCAGCGCTCTCTGACAAATAGTTTAAAACATGAAATTTCATAAAATTCCTCGCTCTAATTATTATATAGTATTTAAACTATTAATATTAATCATCATCACTAAATTAGGTTACAGCTATTGATGGTCTCAGCTTCTTTCACGATCTTAATCTCTCTTTAGCCACGTTCGACCAGTTCTTGATGCCATATTTTTTTACGTCCCCCAAGACTCCATTCCATCTACCATTGGGTCTTCCAACCATTAGTCTCCCTTTTGGCTAGTTATAATATTTTTTGACACTGTTTTCAATTTCATTCTCTCGATATACCCTGGCTATCTTAATCTAGCTACTTTAATTGAGGTAACTATGTCAGCTTTGTAAAATTCTTTATTATATCTTATTCTCTAGGTTCCATTTTCATTAATTCGTCCATATTTACTGCTCACATTTCTTCTTTCAAAATTATTAAATTTATTTTCATCAGATTTAGTTGATTTGGATAATATCCCCATCTTATTTCCACACATCAATATTTTCATGATAATAGAAGTTGGGAGTTAATTAGACGTACAAGAACATATGTTTTGTATATCTTATTTCACCGGTTGAGAGGAAAATAAGGCAACTCTGCAAGTTTAAATAACTTTTATGGGAATATTTGATAACGTAATTGTCACACTGATAAATGTTGCATCTGCATCATGTTAAACTAATCTAATACATATGTGATAAATTAAATTATATTATTAATGTTTATTTACTAGGTATTTAATGTCACATACTGTAAATAGAGTAATATGTGTGTAGCACTGGAATGTTTGTAAGCGTGTGTATGAGATATCATGTCACCTTAAGTGCTAATGTCACCTCATGTATTGTGATGATATGTCGCAGAATTTTAACTCTTTATTGTATAACATGAAGAAGTCTGAAAAATGTTCTATTATTTTGTAAATATTGTTCCCAAATGCCTATGGATTTGTAAAAAAATTATGGTATTTACAATAGTATATTCACATAAAATATAGCAATGTCTCCGTACATTGTAATCGAGTGCGTGTAAAATATTATAGTGAGATTTACCATCAGTGATAAATGTTTAATTTATGTACTGGGTGAGGCAATGAAACGGCACGATTTGGACTCCGGCTGACGGGCGCAGTGGGGGGTTATGGGAGTGGGGGAAACGACCTTGAGCATCTAGACAAGTGGAAATTTCAGTAGCCATGGAGCGTTGGTCAAGCGTGGCAACGTGCGTTTGCTGTAAAAGCATATTATAAAAACATGGATAGTGTGGTTGGTGCCCAACGTGCTTTCCGTCTTAAGTTTAATCTACCGCCACGGGCTCCCGTGCCATCGAGGAAAGCTATCCTCCTGTGGGTGAAAAACTTTGAAGCCACTGCAAGCACGACGAAGAAAATTGGTGGTAGTGAAAAAACAATCAGGACCCCAGAGAACATTGATCGTGTGCGCGATGCATTAACACGAAGTCCGCGAAAATCAGCAAGGCGGCACAGCGCTCAACTTGGTCTCAGCAATCGATCAGTGAGACGGATTTTGAAGAATGACCTACACTATCACCCATACAAAATGCAGATAGTGCAAGCCCTACAACCTAACGATTACAATCATCGCATACGCTTTTGCCAAGCGATGCTTAATGTTATCGGAACAAATGGAGAAAGAGTGCATAACTTATGGATGAGTGATGAAGCCCACTTTCACCTTAGTGGTTACGTTAACAAGCAGAACTTCCGGTATTGGTCCGCAAATAACCCACGTGATCTTCATGAAAAACCTCTCCATTCTGAAAAAGTAACAGTTTGGTGTGCAGTATCTTCTCGTGGACTCGTGGGACCCTATTTTTTTGAAGATGAACATGGTAACACAGTAACGGTGAACTCTGAACGTTATGCTGACATGTTAGTAACTTTTGGTCTGCCTGGCATCGATCAGTATGATCCAGATGATCCAGATGAAGAAACACTCTTCCAGCAAGATGGTGCAACAAGCCATACTGCTAATGTCTCAATGGGTTTGCTGAGACTCGCTTTTCCAGGACGGCTAATCAGCAAGAATGGTGATATCCCTTGGCCTCCCCGTTCGCCAGATTTGACCGCCCCAGACTTCTTTCTTTGGGGCTATCTTAAATGCAAAGTCTTTGAGGAAAATGCACCAAGAACAAAAGAAGATCTGAAGGAGAGAATCCGGCAGGAAATTAACAACATTCCTTTGCAGATGCTACAGAACGCCATGGGTGGATTTCATCTTAGACTCCAACAATGTGTGCAAAACCAAGGACGTCACCTTACTGGCACCATATTCAAAAAATGATTGTTTTTTAAGGTAAAACATTAATTTCCACTCATGTACTTAAGATTCATGTTCAAATAATTATACTCTTTTTGTAAATATATTATTGGTGATTTTTCAAAATCGTGCCGTTTCATTGCCTCACCCTGTATTTTTTCATATAGTCTAGAATTTAATCTATTTTATTCTGGTCCATTTCATAGTGTTAATTTGTCATGAGATACGATAAGAATTTCGGGTCAGTAATTTGATGTATATATTTATTTTAAAAGCATGGAATTAATAATTTATCTGTAAATATTTGAATTTACATGTTTTCAAAATTAGTTCTGAAACTAGACTAAGAAATAGTTTGTTGGCTGTGCGAGTGTATGTAAAAATTGTCTTAAGTCCCAATTGTTAATAACAAATTTAAAAGTGCCGTAATTTAGTTATTACCTAAACTTATGGTATTAGATACCATACATAAATCAAAATTTCTTTGTGTAAAAGTTGACCAATAAATAATTGTCATATCTGTTAAGACTGTTTATGTATTTTAGAAACAATACTGTACCACCCTATTACCACTTGAAACTTAAAGAAGATCCCGATTTCATCATCATCATCCTGCCAGGTATTAGTCCTAGAATAACTGTTACGGCCTGAGAAAGCGGTTTTTGTGCCATCTTTTAATAGGTCGACCAAGTGACCGTTTCCCATTTGGACAGTAGTTATTATTGCCTTGGGGATCCTGGATGTAGCTATTCTTGAGACATGTTCCTTCCAGTTTAGCTGATATCTGGAGATGTAGTCCAGTATTGGTGACACATTAAGTTCTTGAAGGATTTCTACAGTTTTCTTTCGATCCCATTTGGTGTAGCCAGCTGTTCGGCGCATAAATTTCATATCACAAGCTGTTAGTCTGCTTTCATCTCTCGTCCTTATAGTCCATGCTTCACTCCCATAACATAGGACTGGTCGAGCCATTATTTGATAAAGACGAGTACGAGTTGATTTTTGCACTAATGTAGGTTTTAAAACTCTATTAATGATTCCCATTGATTTGTTGAATTTCACAATTTTCTCTGGTAAATCCAAATTTTCAACAAAAGAGTTTATATCCTAAATAAGTAAACTCATTAACTCTCTCTAAAATTTTGTTATTTAAACAAATTTTGCTTTGGTATTGGGGATTTTCCACAAAAGGTCATTATTTTAGTTTTATTGGTAGATATTTTCATTGAATATTTCTGGGCTATCAAATTTAAATTATGTACTGACCATTGTAGATCATCTTCAGATGTCGCTAGTAAAACAAGATCATCTGCAAACATTATTATATCTAATTTTAAATTTCTATTGATTGTGATACTTCCATGTTTTGTTTCTCTAAAGTCTTTTACAATGGCATTCATATATATGTTAAAGATCCCGATTTACCAGTGATTAGTATCCTGGCCCCTAATTTTGTGGGTTGAAACCCGGCCGGAGTTGAATAATTTTTAAGAGCATAGAATTCAGAGTATGCCTTTCTTCAGGAGGGAAATAAATCTGCAGATCTCGTGTCCTGAATTTATGGCTAATTAAAAATAACTTAAGCCTGAAATAAGAAGTCTCTGGGCAAAATTTGTTGGAACTTTCACGGCAAAAATGATTTGAACGCAGTCATTAAATAAAATATGAACTAAACTGAAACTTGAACTTCTGTAATCCTAATCCTCAATAGAGCTTCTCTTTTAGTCTAACGACAATTTAAAGTTATATTTAAAATGGTAGACGAACTTTGTTTTTCTTCTTATATTTAAGGGAGACGAATTTTGTTTAATTACAGTAATTATCATTGTTATTTTATTCAAATATGGAAATCATATTCATAATTTATAAACAGATATGGCCTGAGTTCTACGCAACGGATGCGATAATCTCCAGGGAATGGACAGCAGCCAGATACGACCTCAGACACACCGTGACAAGAGTCGCGGTCCATGGTTTCCACCACAGGATATGCACAACAGTGAAGCGCCATAACCCAGAAGAAAAGTGCAAGTGCAAACTATGTGGGTCGTACTGCGACCGATATCACCTGTTACAGTGTAAATACATAGGAAGCTCGATAACAGACTTCTGTAAGACATGAAAACAATTCTTCCTACATGGCCATTGGCTACAGTAATACCTATTATTATTATTATTATTATTATTATTATTATTATTATTATTATTATTATTATTATTATTATTATTATTATTATTATTATTATTATTATTATTTATAAACTTTTTTACATTACAACAAAAATCCATTTTAACCTCCATATTCGGGTAAAGTGGACCCCAGAGTCCGCCTTAGGTTTTTGACTATTTATAAGTTTATTTACTCTATTAATTTATACAGACAGGCACAAATTAATCTGAAAATATTTATGACTGATCGTAATTAAAATGCGTTCATATTATTTTATGTTTTGAAAAATTATTGTTGATTATAACATTCACACGTCATTCAACTGCAAAAAACGACGGTCTTTGGATTTAGTAAAATTACAAGGATTTTAAATAAAATTAATTAAGTGCATGGTTTTTTACAGATAACATCCTCATTGATAAAATATACGTATATAACCACGTCCACTTTAACCGCCTCGTGGAGGGTCCATATTAAACAAATCCCTTTGTTATGTTTAATTATTTTATACAGCCGCCATGTCACGTAATATCAAACCAAACCCGTCTGTATATTAAAACAGCATCTACATAATATATTTAAGAGTTTTTTTAAACATTTTTAATATTCAGTAGCAGAAATTAAGGATTAATTCTTAGCTTGAAAAACTTTTAAAACGGTCATTTCCGTAAATGTCACAAATAAACCCTTCTTGGCACACAAAAAATAAAAGAAACTGGCCTCGAACACGTCAAAGTTGATAAGGGGAAGAAGACAAAATATTTTCTGTTCGAGGGCAGTACCAATTAAAATAGAATATTAACAGGGTCCACTTAAACCAAAGGGTCCACATTACTCGAACTTCCTCTGTAATAATTTTATGAAAAGACTTTTTTAAATACATTCCTACACTTACAGTTACATTAGAACTTCACATAATAAGAACATTTGTACTTTATTGTTTTTAATTCATAAGAAATTCCATTTGAATATTCATCAGTGGTAAGCAAAACAAGCGGACAGGTTCAGTGGTTGTTGTAACGCCTACTTTGAAACAGACGGACTTCATTGAGGAATAGTGTTATTTGTAATTTGAAAGTTGTTTCCTTCAGAATAGATATCAATAATAATAGAGGTAAAAATAATGAGAAATAAAAAAAAAACATAGCGCGACTGGTTTTCATCCGGTACAGGTGTGATATGTGGTCACCATATCGGATTCCCCAGCCGTTATAAGCGGTTTTCACCACCTGGAACTCCAAATCATTGTAGCAACACAAATTCCATGTGATGTTGGATGGTCCGATCCTATATACTGGCCGAAAATACATAAAATTTATTTCCACGAGAAAACTGGAACGAACGCGCGCCCGTAGCTCTGCCTCAAGACAAGATGCCTTAGAACGTTTAGCTATGAAACTGGGTAAAAAGAAGTATAATATGAAGTTAAAGAATTTTATTTTCTGAGTAACTTAGTTGTGTCACACATTTTACTTCTTCTTCTTCGGCTTTCTCCCATTTATAGGTTTGCCGTCTTCAGTTACAATTTATTTCTATCATTCCAATCTTCTTCTTCTTCTTCCAAATGTCTATCATCCATTATAGTTCTGACATAAGTTTTTCATTTCCATCTTGGTCTGCCATGTTTATTTCTTCTAGAGGGTGACCATTGGTATATATATTTTTTGGCAATCTTTCATGTTCCATTCTTTGTACATGGCAATACAATTTAAGAGTTTGATATACATTTTACTAAAAGTTAAAAAATGAAATTTGTACCTGAGATCTCAGTAATCCATAACTATATAAAAATGTTGTACATAGGCTAACATATGTGTGCCACTAGAATGTTTGTAATCGTGTTTGTAAAACATTTTGTATAGTTGAGGACTCCCGTTTAAGGAGTAAGCGCAGTTGTTAACGGAGGGCATTACAGTCGTGTTTATGCAGGAATAGAACACGTGACACTGCTATCTAGGAGTGCTGAGGGGAATGGGACGTGGGACGCTGACAGTGTATACTGCCTTATATCACAGAGTACCAGAGAAGAAAGTAGGCAAGTTGCGCGTACATGCCACAGGCGGCGCTAGTGTAATACAACTAACGACACCTAAATTTTTTCGGTTCTTTTTTTGGTACTAATATGAAATTCAGCACCGCCTGGTGGTAAGATTATGAATTATAATTATATAACGCCATCTGGTGAATAATCATGGAATTTAACTTTTATAGGAATAAATAACGTATTAATTAATCTTAAATTATGGAATTATGTATACCCAGTCTCTCAGACCTACAGATTTTCTTTAATTTTAACAGAAAGGAAGAATGGAAATAAATAAAACATGTTAATTTATTTTCGTTTATTAAAATTTTAAAACATGCATTATAAGCTCTTTTAATAAATATGTACAATTGACCTACCCCCTTATTCTCACATACATATTTTATACAATATTTATTAAATAACCTTAGCCATGTCGTACATCTGTCCATTATAAAGTCACATTTTTAAAATGTTTATTAGAAATGGCTGTACACTAACATCACTCTTCCTAACCTGACAAATCTTAGAATTGTATCACTTCTAGTAGGTTTATCTTTGAAAATAGATTCACATTAAAAATGTAAACAAGCTTGAATTTACTTACAAATTAGAGTAAAATAAAATCTAAGTAATGATTTTAACTTTCGATAATTTACAGTACCCTCTACATAGAACGAAAGGATAGCAGTTAAAAATTTAAATTTACAAAATGGCTAACTTCCCATAATCCCGAGTGAATACCGTTAAACACGCCGTGAACGACGCCGTGTGCCTTGCATTTGTTTTATTTAGTTACATATTCTGTTACTACGAAACAGCGCTACCATTGAAGTTTGCTCATTGTAGTTCATCGTAAACGACCGAAATTTTTTAGATGTCACTGTACTCAGTTTCCCCTCTATTCGAAGTTTCTCTATGGCCTTATATGACGTCACGCGTAGCAACAAACAGAGCTTCGTAATTCTTCCGCCTGCAGAGATATTTTGAATGACTAATACAAAGGTTTTAATGTTTCTATACCAAAAACTAGTCCACCACTGTGGTCTCGAGGTAGCGTGCTGCCTTGTCACGCAGCGGGCCCGGGTTCGATCCCCGGTCGGGACAGTTTTTCTGGGTGAGGTTTTCATCGGGGTTTTTCCTCACCTGTAAGATAACTGTCAGGAAAACTTAAAGGCCCAAACGGTCCTCAAATCATATGGACATCATCATCATTATCCTTCACCGGTGTGGAAAGCAACAGGAAGCTACCACACCTACAATTCCCTAGTAAAGCTGCAAAGCATGGCATGAAAATGCTATGATTGCAGTGAAGGATCTGCCCTCGGGCAGAATTACTAAGGATGCATGGATACCAAAAACTAAATTGTAGGGAAAAATCCCAAAAAGTATTACATGAGGCTAACGAATACAATTAATGTTATATTCAATTAATTTCGCTGTAACATAATAAGGAACGCTAGGACTAAGGTTTTGGCAAAAGTTGGTTAAATTTAAAATTAATATTTTGCATAAAAATGTTGCTTGGATCTTGGGAAATAAAATAACCATTAATTCGAAGACGATAAGCCAGTCGAAAAGAGTATCTTGGCCGAAAGAGTGACGATCTTTGCCCGTAAAAATGCAACCATTAAGAAACGCGGACATGGGTTCCATTTAAGGAGAGCTTATGTCCGCGCGACAATGAATTGACAGTGCCAGTGAGTTAGTTAATTAATATCAAGTATTCCTGTTTACCTCTTTGGACTGGAAGCCTTTTTTAAAATGCGCTGCAACAAGGAACCACGCCTTAAAACATCAGTGACACATTTCATTACTCAACATTATATATTCAAACATGCAATAAGTTCTCAGCACAGTTATAGTGCTCCCATTAGGCCTATAATGAAAATTCTGACACAACCTCACAAACTTACAATTAAAAAAAACGTAAAATTCCCGGAAAAGTTAGCATTAATGTATAAAAACTGTTTTTTTTCTTTTGCAAATGCCCCAGTTTTGACATTCCTGTGTTCTCTCCTGGCTTGGCGTAGTTGTAACCCACTTCTGAGGTTGGGGCGCCTGGAAGGCGGGGATACGTTTCTCCGATGATATGATGGGTGATGATGATGATAGTGGTGCGCCAGGAGAGTCCCTAATCCCAAGCTTAATCTAAAAAGAATATGAATGATGATGATTGCGATGACCATATGATTTCAGGGACCGTTTGAGCCTTAAAGTTTTCCTGACATTTGTCTTTCAGGTGAGGAAAAACCCCGATAAAAGCCTCACCCAGAAATACTGTCCCGTCCGGGAAATCGAACCCGGGCCCGCTGCGTGACAAGGCAGCACACTACCTCGTGACCACAGCAGTGGACTGTATAAAAAATGTTTAATTCTCAAAATTGTATAAACATGTTTTTAAAAAATGAATAATAAAGAATAAATATTATGAAAATAAAAGTTGTATATTTTATAAATTAACTTTACGATTTTCTTAATAGACCATAGAGTGTAAATAAACATTATGGCTATTCTATGCCACCATACCACCAGTGAATATTCGATTGGAGAACAAGTGACTTTTAGCGTCGTGTTGGACAGTGTGATAACAAATGTTCCCGCTAGAACAGGGACGCCCAAACTACTGCCCGCTGGCCGGATATGGTCCTCCATCACTTTCTATCCGGCCCCTGTAGGCCTGTAGCATTTTAATAAGTTAAAATATGCTAATGGTATGCCTATAATATTAGACTATCAGTAATGGAACAAGGACTTGTGAATGTTATAACGACATAACAAGAAAAGTAGCAAATCAACTCACGCTTATAATAATAATAATAATAATAATAATAATAATAATAATAATAATAATAATAATAATAATAATAATAATAATGGTAATACCGTAAAAATAGAACCGTCAAGAAATGCAGACATGGGTTCAACTGGGGTAAAATTTTCCGGAGGTCAAATGGTCCCCCATTCGGTTCTCCGGGCGGGAACCCATGCCAAAGGCTCAAACACAGGGACATGTTCCTAGGAACATGGAATGTTAGGACTTTATACAATAGCGGGGCACTAGAGATATTAACGCGGGAACTAGATAAATCGCCCTTGGATATAGTCGCTTTACAGGAAGTTAGGTGGCCAGGAGAAGGTAGTCAGGAATCAGGAAGCTTTGCATTATACTACGGGGGTGCAGAAAGACCTGTATTTGGAATATAATAAGAACAGTTAAGTCTCGTAGACTGCGATGGGCAGGACATGTTGCACGTATGGGGAGTGAAAGACTTGCATGGAGGCTTCTTGTAGGAAAGCCAGAGGGAAGACGCCCAGTTGGTAGACCAAGAATGAGGTGGGAGAATAACATTAATTATGATTTGGGGGAGGTGGATTATACAGGGAATGATTGGAAAGCATTGGCTCGGGATAGGGATGTATGGAGAGCTTATGTCCGTGCGGCCATGAACCTACGGGTTCGATAGTGCCAGTGAGTAAGTAAGTAAGTATGGTAATAATAGTAATAATAATAATAATAATAAATTATAATATTTACTTCTTTATTTATCAGGTTTCACAATATTTCACATCTTCCTGCGTCCAATTAATCTACTATCATTCTCCACCACATCCCCATGTCATTCCAATCCCCATCGTCCAATTATTTTTCTCTTATTCTGCTCATAACACCATCAATCCACGTTATTTTTGGCCGTCGTCGTCTTCTTCTACCAAGTGGCACCAAGTATTCTTGTTGGAAATCTGTCTTCCATCATTCTTCTTACATCACCATATTTTAATTGTTTGTTTTTTTTTAAGATATTCACAATTGAAGTTGAACATTAATCTTTTGTTTAATTATCGCTGTTTCTTATTTTATCTCCTATAAATAATAATAATAATAATATCCACATCAGCTGTATAGGGCCTATGGCTCACGCCACCTTATCGTTTCTTCAATTTGGCTCGCGATACAAATATGTTTGGGCGGCTCTGTGCTAGAACAATATATTGTCAACATGTTTGCTCACATATAAGTTTATTCTATCCAAAGAATCCACATACATTAGTGGCAAGTTAGATTGAGGAAATGGGCAAGTTAGTGTTAGTTTGTGCAAGTTAGGGTGAGAAAATGGGCTAGTTAGTACATACTATTAAATTAGCAGTTTTTTTTTGTGATAAGTCGGCGAAACTGTCTGAGCAATGTCCAATACACATTCTACATTGCAAATATGCTGACTTTAGGTTACTTTGAGTTAAACTACACTCTTATTTTTATTTTATTTTATTTTAAATCAACATACATATTTCTCTGAAGTAATGATTCTCATACTGCAACAGTAAATTGAATGTGTTTCCTTTTTTACACGCTTTATATTAGCTTGACCTGTATCTATGTAACGGAGTCTTTCAACGCGATTTTCACCCACTTAAAATCATTTGATCGACTTGAAACTTTGTATGCTTGTAAAAGACCCGTGACAATACAATAATTTCATATTTTGTTTCTAAAATCATGGCCAGAATCATCAGAAAATCAGAAAAAGTGTCTGTAACGGAATTTTTTAACACGATTGTATCGACTTGAAACTTTGTATACGAGTAAAGGACCCGTGAAAATATAATAATTTCATATTTATTTTATTTCAATTTATGTTAGTTGAGTTGGTGGTATAGAATCCCCGAATTTATTTTCGCATAACGATTTTTTTTTTCAGAAACTAACAATCCATCTGCATCCAAACTTTTGAAGCATCTGAGTTTTAAGTTAAATAATGTACAGCGTGAATTTAATCAAATTTATACAAAAATGATGGAGTTCCTTTTTAAATTAAAAAAAAAACTAATAATATTAACATTGAAAGAGGCACTACTGGCTTTATAAGTAATGTTTAAATTCCCAATAAAAAATCTTCTTAATAAAGATGCCGCCATTTGCAAAATCATAGCAACGGTTCGTAGCATTTGGGGTTAGGGAATTAACTATGTATAAGAGAAAAATACGCGTTTAGATTGGAGGCCTAGGTAGCTCAGATGGAAGAGCATTGACATAGAGAGTCAAAGGTCCTGGGTTCAAATCCCAGTCTAGGCGTATATTTTTCTTTTCAAATATAATTTGTCCATCATTAAGATGTTAAAAAAAACGAATAATATTAACACAAATAGACTTTGAAAACAAATATTAGAATTCGACGAAAATAGAAGTAAAGCACAAGTGGATACTATGAAATAGGTTGGTGAATCCTTTGGCCAGCAACCAATCGAAGGGACTATTATTATGCTTTCAAGCCATATACGAGAATTTCCCAGAAACGCTGGAGGGAAAATTTTCTGTAGGATCGTAATAGGCCTTGGCCTAATACTTGGAAGGAAGATGATGAATGAAAGTAAAAAAGACTTAAAATTGGCAGAAATTATTCAAGAAAACATCATAAACACAGAGATATCTTTACAATTGAAATACACAAATGGCATGTTGGCCAAGAGGGAGGACAAACCCAAGAAATAAACAGGAACATCATGGACAGAAGAGAGAAAGAAAGTCTATAGTCAAAAAATGAGGGACATAGGGAGTAAAAGGAAACGCATTCCAAGTACTTTGCGTACATCGGCTCATTCGCAAAAAAAATATTATTATTATTGTTATTATTATGATTATTATTGTTATTGTTAATTATTATTATTATTATTATTTATTATTATTATTATTATTATTATTATTATTATTATTATTATTATTATTATTATTATTATTATTATTATTATTATTATTATTATTATTATTATTATTATTATTATTATTATTATTATTATTATTATTATTCAGGAGATAAATTTTGCTCAGTTTACGAACATAAATCGGAAAATATCTCGTGAACTTTCAGAGCTATAATTGAAGATAGAATCGATTTTAACATGGAAATACTCTTAACCTTCATTATTAATTCCTTAAGCAAACTTTTCTCAGAAGCATAAACTAGACACCCTATTACTAATTTAGATGTGGTTGAATGTTGTAGACATCTAGTTATGACTGCCCCTGTGAATTTATGACTTGACCTTCTACAATATTCATTAAAAAGACATGATACTTGCTAAAAAAATCTGAAAAAATCAGTATACAGGTGTCTCATATTTCAACTGATGATATTTGAGGGGTTTCAGAATGGACCTAAATAATTACTTTAAGAAGAGAAAATGAGGATATCAAAGAACAGACAAAAAAACAACAGAGAAATAAGACAACAATTAAAAGTAGAGGAATTAAACACAACAATAGAGAAAAACAGAACAAACTGGAAAGAACATATGGCAAGGATGACTGAGAATAGAATAACAAAAGCAGCATACAACTATTCACCACGAAGAAGAAGTTTGGGAAGATCAAGGAAAATATGGAAGGAGCAGCAATTTGGAGCCGGAACAGTCTAGTAAATAAGCCTAAACCGTGAAGAAGAAGAAGAGAAAATAATTAGAGTCCACATGATGTACTTACTAAGTTTTTTTCGGCAAACAATATTTAGGCTATACTTTTGATATACTGTTTAAATTGTCAATAAAAATACTTCGAATGGATATCGTCAGATGGCGTTGTTGATAGTGATGACTATTGGCCCTCGGATGAAAGGAGAATTGTTTAAGTGGAAAGAAATTTGACGTTCCTATCGGAAGTTTGAATGGCATAACGGTTACCGCACTGACGTACAGAGTCAGAGATCCGGGGTTCGACTCCTGGTTCAAATGTAATTTTTCTTTCTAAAATAAAATATGTTTACTGTCAAGTCATTAAATAAATAATATAATATGATTTCTCTTCACAGATGTCTTTCCATTGAAATGACCTCTTAACTAACTCACTAACTCACTGGCATTATCGAATACTTAGGTTCACGGCATCGAAGACATAACCACTCCATACATCCCTATCCTGAGGTAATTTTTTCCAATCATGTCCAGTATAATCTATTTCCGTACAATCATGTTTAATTTTATTCTCCCACCACATTCTTGGTCTGCCCCTACTGCACGCTTTCCCACTGGTTTTTCTACAAGAGTTCCATGTCCCTCTTTCATTCCTCATTTGTACCACTGTCCTGCCCTTCGCAGTCTACGAGACTTAACTATTCTTATTATATCTGGTTTCCTATAAAAATCATGTGGTTCATAGTTGAGAAGCCTTATCCTATCACCTGTTTATTCATCTCTCTTTGGTCCAAAAATTTTCCTAAGAACTTTATTCTCAAATACTCGTATTTTTTTCTCCTCCCTTAAAGTAAGAGTCAATGTTTCGCATCCATATAATATAACTGGGAGAATAACAGTTACATATTATATTTTCATAAGTAATGCCACGAGTGATTTCCAAATTATCGATAAATTCACGACTAACTCCGCCATGGCCGGTCCCAAGCCCGGATGAGAAAGGAGGAGGGGGAGGAGTAACAACCTCGTTAAAAAACCAGGGTTCAGTTGGCTCCGACTGATAGTACTCTGTAAGGGCCCCTAGCCAGGGTTGCGGTGAAGACCTCAACGGCAGAGTCGGCGCAGAAGGAGTCCTTCATCACGGCGGATAAGAGGCAACCCTATCTCTAAGGGAAATAGAGAAACGCTGCCTTGCGGTGAAGAGGGATCTTCAAAGGCTATGGGAGGAAAACCCCAGACAGAAATTTTCCTGGTCCTGCAGGTTGGGGGTTTATGCTGTGGGCCAGCTCCCCACACATTAAAAAAAAAAAACAAAATGCTAAAAGACCAAATCAATCAATCAAAATTCACGACTCACGAAGTGAGGAGTGAATTTATCTAGAGAATTTGGAAATCAAGAGTGGCATTTGTTAGGACTATTTAACGAATAAAATTAAGCTGTTTACTCACAAATCATTTTTTTAACTATAGTTATTTTTAAAATATTTATATATTTAATGTAAACGGCGATATTTGAAAACAAATCAGAAATGTGAGGTTATGTTTATTCACTGCTGCTTGATCATATTATTTATTGCCAAATAAGATCGCAATATTGTAAGAGTGCACCCAAGTGGAGAAATAATGAAACACATCAAACTATATATCATAATCAACATTACGGGTTATTCATTTATTTTTTTAGTATACAACTCAGTAAAATCAAGGAATCTTTTCATTATTTGCTATATTCAGTGTATTTGTTGGAGAAAAATAATGCTTTGACCTGTTCAGAACATTAAAAAGGAGGAGCTTTCTTTATCACAAAAGCAGGAGCTGATAAAGAGAAATCGATAAAGAGCGAGGTGAAACACGACTGTCATTGGTTGTAAAACAAGATTAATTGAATCGTGATTGGTCATTGACTAGCATTTGTGGCATGAGTTAAATAGTCAGTTTAACACTTTATGAATGAAGTTGAGTCCCAGTAATACATAACAGTATGCATTTCCAGAATTGAGTCTATATTTAATTTCTTTTTGCTTTTCATTCTTATTTGTAATAATTGTTTCTAGGCATATGATTTCAGCCAATTCTTCAAAATTACTCTCCTTTGTTAAAAATTGTTCATTTCCATTATGTAATATATTTCTATATGTGACTAATATTTAATTTTATTGATGCTTACTTCCAATTCCAATTTATTAATCTTATTAAAATAACCTCTTAGGAAAATTAAATTAAAATAAACTGGATAGTACTTTCATACTTTCAAAATTAAGGCTTGTATTTCGGTGAAATTGACATTGCTGCAGGAGTGAGCACACCATTGACGACAGTATCACATTAGGAAAAAGACTGCAACGAGTTGATAATGCTTGTGCACGTTACATACTGTGCAACTCACGTAAATCTAATCGCATAACTCCTGCATTTGTAATGTTTTCTTGGGCTCCGTTAGGAAAACAGCGAAAGATACATTGCCCATTGCCTCTCCTTTTTATACAACACTTGAGCCCATTTCTTCACTCCGTTATACTTCTACTCGCTTCCATTCACCATTGTACCGAAATCATTTTTTCGGTACGTGAAAACTACGTAACAACAACGTCATCGTGTCTTCCCTCTACAGTGATATTATAGAACAGTGCCAAGTTCCTGTCTTCGTTGTCCTCTCTCCTACGTACCTCCCCCTTCCTTATTTATGCGCTGCGTGTGACTGCGCATCTTCCCCTCGTTATCGAAAACCTCAAATAAGCTGTACAATTTAGTATCAGCGTTATCATCAACTTTGAAATCGTCGTGGTCAGGTCGACAGTAGCTCGAAGGAGCTGTTTGGTTTCATCAGTCCCATAAGCCAGGGTAGGGCAACCAGGACTGTGAACCCTAGCCCTTGGCTGGACTGGATAGTGTGTGTGTAATGTTGGCCTATGTATGAATATTATTATTATTATTATCATTATTGTCTTATTTGACTTTCTGAATTTATTGATGACCGAGTTATGTTAATTTATTCATATATCTTCTGTCAATGGTCAAGAAGATAACATTTTTTCTTATATTATTTGTATTTCAATTATCTGACTTATGACTCTAATTAAAAGTTACCTTTTTTTAGTTAACTTATGTTTACTAATTGTGTAGCTAGTCATGTTTCGTATTGACATATATTATAAAGCTTTCTCAATCCAAATTAATCCCCTTTTACCTTCTAGCTTCCACGATTATAATACTGTTTAGCATTCAGTACTATATGTTAAATAATTAACAAAGGAAAGTTGGATTAATCTTTGCCTTCTATGGGCCCGGGCAAAGGAATGTGGATATAGTCACTCAAAACTTTCAAACTCAATGTAATAAAAAGGTAGCATCGTGCGGCGCACATCTTCCAACTTAAACACAAGATCGAGAGAAAATTTAATTCTAGCTATACCTCAAGATTTTTAAAATAGGCCTACATTACGAAACTCCATTGAGATCACTTTAAATGTTTTTAAGAAATGTAAAACAGTGCCTGAGATCTCAGTCGTCCTCAATAATCAGCAGTGTTGTTTTGTAAAGTAAAGTAAAAGTGATCCCACTACAGGCCCGGAGGCCCTTGGGGTAGTAAGAGGTTAAGGCTCCCACTTTTTCTAGACAATCGGCACTTTATGTCAGCTGGGTTGTCAGCCCTGCGTGACGGCCGCCTTTACCCCCAGAACAGGTGTCTGGTACTCATTTCCGTTAGAGGCTGAGTCGACCCCAGGGCCATAGTGCCGCCAGAGGGTTTGGGTCAGTTTAAAAATCCTGACCCCAACGGGACTTGAACCCTCGACCCTCCGGCTTGTAGCTCAGTGCCTTAACCACTACGCTACGGCGTGCCCCCGTGTTGTTTTGTAGGAGGCCTTTCGATGAATTAAGTATCATCTTCTGCTTTCAGTTTGGTACAAATCTACACTGCTGATTATTGAGGATGAATCAGATCTCAGGCACTGTTTTATATTTCTTAATTTTTTTTGGTCGATGTGACTAATTTCTTATACTTACCAATATTGTTGTTACTGGAAGTAAGTCAACGTTCCAAAATCTAACCTGGTTGCTATGCAAACAAAGGAAATCGCAATGCTGATATGGACTCAAAAGCACATGTTCGGTAAGTAAAATAAACCATTTCTTGAATGTTTTGTACACTAACTCGTACCTTTCTTTACACTTTTCCGGAATTAATGCAGAACATCCCACTCTCCAGGCTTCTTCAATTTCTCTATCATCTACCGTGACTCCTTCCATAATATAATTATCAAACAGATCTAATCACGGTACTACATATAAAAATGTCTCCACAGCCAACAATCCTTGCTTATAATAAAACAAATGAAAAGCTACATAGCAACGATCACCAAATGTTTCTTTCTCATAGGCGTCATTTACATCCAACCAATATTTTAATTCATTTAGTACTATATTTAATAAAAATTAGTCACATCGACCAAAAAATAGTATGCAATGCACATGAGGTAAGCACGTAACAGATCTCGAAAATTGAAAAAAAACTTTTTCTCGATCAGTAACAACTGGTTACCTTATTTGTATCGCAATATACTATAGCTATACTTAACATTGAACATCTTACAATTCTCTCATAATCCTTAATCCATTTATCCGACTCTGTAATTCCCTGCCCTCTTATATCAAGTAGCCTACTGCCCGAATTAAAAATAGTTTTAAAAAAAAGCTTACTAAATAGTTCCTTAGACAATATAATATATAGCCATGTTAAATTTACTGGATACCTTTTTTTATATTTTGCACTTTAAAAAAAACTCCAAGCGCGACAAGCCTACAAGACCCTTGGCTTACCAGCCGGTTGCTGGTCTCACATCCACATGTGTTAATCACAGAGGTAGACGATCATCCAGCCAGTGTAGGGGTGACAAGTGGTCAGCATATCGGATCCCCAGCCGTTATAGCTGGTCTTCTCAATCTGGAGTTGCTACTTATTTCAGCTACCCAAATGCCTCACGATTCTGGGTGGACACCGGTCCCATGCTGACCGAAATTCCATGAGAAAATTTCTTCTCACATGGGGACTCGAACCAGCGCAAGTCCCGTAGCTCTGCATCAAGGCTTCTTGCCTTGCACATTCTTTACCAAGCCAATTATTTAAACAAATTATAGATTATTATCCCTCCATGGGTATCTTTACCGTGTCGTGGTGGAGTAGCTTGCGTGCTTAAATTATCCTGAGAGCTATGCCGGCGGTAGCATTGCTACCGATAGGGTTACCCATGCCGGACTGGTCGAGGTGATAAGCCAGACGAAAAAAGTACCTTGGTCGAAAGAGTGACGATCTTTCACCGTAAAAATACAACCGTCAAGAAATGCGGACATGGGTTCAACTGGGGTAAAATTTTCCGGAGGTCAAATAGTCCCCCATTCGGTTCTCCGAGCGGGGACTACTTCAGGGAACCCATGCCAAAGGCCATGAACCTACGGGTTCGATAGTGCCACTGAGTAAGTAAGTATAGATTATTATTATTATTATTATTATTATTATTATTATTATTATTTTGTTGTTTCTTTGTCATCTGTATATCGTGTAGCCTATGCCTATTACGTGTCCCGCGCCGTAGCAGAGTGGTTGAGGTAAGATGCCTTAGCCCAAAGGTACGGGACTTGCTCTGGTGTGAGTCTCCATGGGACCGATGCCCACCCAACATCGTGAGGCATTTGGAGAGCTATAATAAGTAGCGACTCCAAGTTGAGAAGACCAGCTAAAAATAAACGGCTGGGGACCACATGCTGAATATATGTTACCCCTACACGGCCTCAGATTATAACATGTGTGGATATGAGGCCAACAGCCGGCTGATAGGCCAAGCGCCTTCTATGCCTGCCGCGCTTGGAGTTTCTTTTTCTTCCTTTAGCCTTGACGAACCAACGTCCAACTGCAACCAGTACCTGTTACCCTAGGCAGAGGACCTCACAGGGTACCATCAGCCGAGCATACTGAACCCTGTTTTTTTACGTGGTTTCCCCTTCACCTTGTTCCAACCTGGCTTGGCACAGGCTTTGGCGGGTTTTATTATTATTATTATTATTATTATTATTATTATTATTATTATTATTATATATTATTATTATTATTATTATTATTATTATTATTATTATTATTATAAAGAGAAAACATGAATATTGGTTATTCAATAGTAGATTATATACGGTATAAACAATTAAATTGGTTACGACGAATGCAAGAAGAAAGATTACCCAGGAAAATATTGGAATGGTGTCCACCTGGAAGAAGGAGGAGAGGAAGACCTCGTAACTCGTGGATGCAGGAAATATGAGCTGGAATGAGAGCAAGAGGACTGGAGGACATGGATTGGATGGAGAGAGACGAGTGGAGAAAAATAATAAAACTTTTGGCACAGAAAGATGTCTAAACATTACAATTCTGTATATAAATAAATTATTATTATTATTATTATTATTATTATTATTATTATTATTATTATTATTATTATTATTATTATTATTATTATTATTATTATTATTATTATTATTATTATTATTATTATTATGTATACTGTTTATGTTAGAACATGCTGTGGAATATATTGATTACACATCCGTTCTCTATTTTTTGGTTCTGCAAATCATCAACATTTTTGCTGCTCTACGGTACATTACGTGTTAAAAGTCTCGATTTTTGAAAATGTAATATTTCCAGTTTAATAGAAAGTAATGACACTCTGTCATCTGTTTTTATCACGTCACATCTCATCGCATGGACGTTTAGTCAGTGGCGTGCTGGTAATAATTAACATATTTCATGTATTTGTGTTTTATTTTGGATCCGTAAACCATAAGTTCCATAATCTGAAAATATTTGTCCCGATTCACTCTGCAATTCCTCCAATTTCATCGGTTGAATTCTGGGACACTAAATAATGTTGACTTAAAGAAAGAAAAAAGAAACAACCAATCACTCGGAGTAAGTGCTCGCTCTTTAAAAAAAGCACTTTCATAATATATGTTTTCATTGAATAAATGATAATAACATGTGACTAAGTATTGTCTGAAACTCAGTTTACAAAGCCAAGATTTTAATTATTTGTTTGTCTATTATTACTGTGAAAGAGAATGCTAAATTAAACCCATCATCAAATTGGACACTTCAGTATAAACCGAGTTAAACTATTCATGCGGGATTCTACATAATGCAATGAAAAGTTCAATGTGAAATGAAGCGTCGATTCAGTTGTCATATTTCATTTAAAAAACAAGTTTTTTTATGCTATATTAAATTTTAATTTTTGTCATGAATAATTGTATGTAGCCTACATTATTCTAGATTAAATGTGGTTCGTAGATTTCAGTTATTAATATTTACAGCTTTAATCAATTCTGGAAATGCGTGCTATTATACATTACACGGCCTGTTGTCACCCTAACTCCTTTCGAAAAACGTTAAACTGGATACACATATATCTATATATATATATATATCCATCCATAGAAATTCTGCCCAAGGGTAGGTCCTTCATTGCATTCTTGCAGCTTTACTAGGGAATTGTAGGTGTGGTAGCTTCCCGTTGCTTTTCACACCGGTGAAGGATGATGATGATGATGCTCATGAGAAGGATGATTATGATGATGATGCCATATGATTTCGGGGGCCGTTTGGGCCTTAAAGTTTTCCTGACATTTGTCTTACAGGTGAGGAAAAACCCAGATAAAAACCTCTCCCAGGAAAACTGCCCCGATCGGGGATCGAACCCGGGCCCGCTGCGTGACAAGGCAGCACGCTACCTCGAGACCACAGCGGTGGACTATATATATATATATATATATATATATAACTGTTATTCTCCCAGTTAAATGCATGTGAAATATAGACTCCTACTCTAAGAGAGCAGAAAATATTACGATAATTTGAGAATGAAGTTCTTAGGAAAAATTTTGGACCAAAGAGAGATGAACAGACAGGCGAATGGAGAATACTACATAACATTGAGCTACGCGATATTTATAAGAAACCAGATATAATAAGAACTGTTATGTCCCGTAGACTGCGAAGGGCAGGACATGTGGCACGAATGGGGAATAAAAGAGCAGCATGGAAGCTTCTTTGTAGGAAAACCAGAGGGAAAACGCCCAGTTGGTAGACATAGAATGATGTGGGAGAATAACATTAACCATGATTTGAGGGAAGTAGATTATAAGGGGATGATTGGAAAACATTAGCTAAGGATAGGGATGTATGGGAGCTTATGTCCGAACGGCCATGAACCTACGGGTTCGATAGAGCCAGTGAGTTAGTTATTGCCATCATAATCATCATCATTAATATTTGCATTAAATTATGTTTAGGATTAAGGAATCTCTGGTGCACCACTGCCATCATCATCATCATCCATCATATCATCGGGGCAGTGCAACCTCAGAAGTGGGTTGCAATACGCCAATGCCAGGAGAAAACACCAGGAATGTCGAAATGACAATCTGGGGTATTGAATAAAAAAATAAATGTCAACAGGCGGCTGCGTGGCACAAGGGGTTAGACGCTCCCCTCTCACCGCTGACGTCCCGAGATCGAGTCTCGGTCACTCCATGTGGGTTTCGTGGTGGACGAAACGGAGCTAGGGCAGGTTTTTCTCGGGGTTTCTCCCGATTTCCCCTGCCACAAATTTCATTCCACCATTTCTCCATCTCATCTATTCGGTTTCATTTTGTTCATCCGCCCCTGTGACGGTGCGTCAGGAGTGATCGGCCGGGAACCTTGTAGACTAGATTAGACTTTGGGTTGGAAGAGCAGAGCCACCCTTTATGTATAGTTGGACCAACGGATCTGTGCCCCCGTAAGAAATGCGAACTAAACACTAATTCCGTTTCTCCCTCCGTAAATTATTTCCCTACCTGCATTCTTGCCTGTTTCTATTTTCTCTCTCTCTCTCTTTCTCCCCTCCCATTACTCACAGCTTTGAGCTTTCTTGCGGGATATTATTTGCACTCACAGTCCAGCGTTGTCAACTCAGTATCAGTATGTTATGTTATATAGTATGTAAATTGTAAATTATTATCATTAGCTTAATTCATAAGCATAAATTAGAATTCCTGTATAGTATCAGTATGTTATATAATATGTAAATAAAATCGTAGCATGTAGTAACTTCGCCATAGCCGGTCCCTAGCCCGGATGAGAAAGAAGGAGGGCACATGATTGTGTATTCATACCTAAAATTTTATAATTTTGTTAGGACTTCAAGATTACGTTCCAAATCTAACCAAATAAGACAATGAGGTGAAGGAGAAATATTTATGACGAAACATTTATCTTTAAAAACAACATATGTAAATTCCCTTCACGTAATTTCCATTTAACCAACAAATATCCACTATTATAAGTCATCATCATCATCATAGTACATTCACGAATTTAGGCCATTTGTTGACCTGTTTCGGCCTCAAGAGAAACACCATCCAGAAGTCTTTTGAGTGGACGTCCTGGTCTTCTTCTTCCTGCAGGTTGATATCTTAACATTTGTTTGGGTATTCTGTGATCTTCCATTCGATGAACATGTTGCATCCATCTTGACTTATAATCAGAAATTTTGTTTTCTAAAGATTCCATGTGTAATTCTTCTAAGATGTCTTCATTTTTTTGTGATCTAGTAGTGTGTATCCTGCAGTCCTCCGAAAATATCTCATTTCAGCAGATCTAAGTCTCTGTATATCCTTCTGTTTCAACGTCCATACTTCGCTACCATACAAAAGAGTTGGAAGAGCCAGTGTTTTATACACTTTCAGTCTTGAATGCTTTTGGACTAACTGTGGCTTGAAGATAGAATTTATTAACCCTAAAATTCTTAAAAATTTAGATATTTTTGCATTTACAACCTTTTCTTCTTCATATGAGATATTGCATCCTAGATATGTAAAATTATTCACCTGCTCCAAAATTTTATTGTCCAGTACAATTTTACTTCTGACAGGATCTACACCTTGAAATGCCATAATTTTTGTCTTTTCTGTAGATATCTTTAATCCATATTCTTCTGTAATTTTGTTAAGTTCATACAGACCTTTCTGTAGATTATCTTCGGAATTTGCTATTATTATTTGGTCATCTGCAAACAATAGGGTGTTTAATTTTCTATTTTCTGATATTCTTATTCCAAATTTATATATAAGTATATCCATTAATCGTAGAAATCAATCAGTGTCATTAGATCTACTTAAATTAAATATGAAGACGTAATAATTAACCTTACATTATTCAAGAGCCTGACACCGGGGGAAGTTTGGCAACATCCCTACTCGGTCAGTTACAGTGGGTTCTATTTGACGTAGTGGGAGGGGAGCGCGGTGGAATGGTGTGAGAACTGACGTGTAATTTTCGAAGAACGATGCCAGCGCTACAGGGGCGCAGATCCGTTGGTCCGACTATACCCTTACCCATTGTCCCCCGGCACACCCAGTTTAATCTGGTTGCACACTCGGCAGTCAGGAGGAATCAACGAGCAGGGCCTGTGGCCTGTCTCTTCCGGCTGATTTAGGGACTTAAATGCCCTCTTCAACCCAATGCAACCCTTGTCGTTATTTAATAAATGTCATTGATGACATTGTTACTTTTGAGGAGTGCTGCATATAATTGAATTTATGGGCGACGGCGACAAACGTAAATGGATTGTCATAAGCGATCCTAGGTAATATAGTGTCTTACTTTTATGACCTCTTTTATACTGAGTTAGATTGATTATTGTTTAACGATTGCAGCGAGTAGAGAGATAGTGGTTGTCAATATTTTTGGGGCTGGAATCAGAATTGGTGTTTGTGGATTTTTATAGTTTTTCGGAATGCCTCGTTGCTATCAGAGAGATACTTTCAAGACGGTTCATTACTCGTCTTCAAAAGGAGTTTATACAAAACTGCGTCTTTGAGAAGCCTCCGACCTAGAGATTTGATTGCCCTGGTCGGCTGAGATGGTTGCTGCTAGTAGTTTGTGTTAGAAAGCTGCCATTTGGCGAATTTAAATTTAGATTTATTTTACCACTGTAATCTAGGAGCAACGATTTTGCCTCAGACGCAGGAGACCCGGATTTGATCCCCGATGGGGATAAGTTTACAGAGTGAGGAGGTTATTTTCGGGATTTTTTATCACCTGTAAGACAGATGTCAGGAATCATTAATGCTCAATATTCCCTGAATACCGCCATATCGTAGTCATCTATATCAAATTCATTCAGCTTCTTAGCCCTTAAATTGGTAAAGCAGTAATTTCTCGAGTCGGTTATTTGAATGTGGCGGACCGCACTGAAAACTATCTATACCATACATAACTGTTGTTATTATTAGGTATATTGTGTCATTTGACACATATTTAAGTAATTTCTACTCATTCGTTTTCTTTTAATCTATTAAAAATATTAAATAAAATAAACCAATTGATGTATCCGACAGGATACAATTTAAGGGTTATAAACATTAAAAATAAACAATAGAGTATTCAGACTAATCAAATGGATAGGCCAACACCTAAAGCCTCAAGACACAATATGATGAAGATGATAAATCTCCTATAAATAAGTTCAAATAAAACATTGATTTATGGACGAAGATGTGTCAATACTATCTACTACTCGACCACGTTGACTTTTTAGCCGGTGAGGGGAAGCAATTGCGCTAGTGGTGAAGATGGGGGAAATGTCTCCTTCCACTGTTGGTACAAGCGAATTGCTGGTAAGTAGTATAATCAGTGGCAAAATATGGTGGTATGTCTACTTGAAATAGGAGATGAAGTTAATGAAATATCGTCAGAGTTGTATGCCTAAGGGTTTCTGGATAATGTGATGTAGAAAAATTAAATCAGCACTGATTTCCAGCTACTGTCTGGCAAACTTAAATCTTTATATGCCCTGAATAAAGGGTCCAACTTTCGCACTAGACATCGTCACTAACCATAGAGAAACTTCGAATAGAGGGGAAACTGAGTACAGTGACATCTAAAAAATTTCGGTCGTTTACGATGAACTACAGTGGTAGCGCTGTTTCGTAGTAACAGAATATGTAACTAAATAAAACAAATGCAAGGCACACGGCGTGTTCGCCGGTGTTCACTCGGGATCATGGGAAGTTAGCTATTTTGTAAATTTAAATTTTTAACTGCTATCCTTTCGTTCTATGTAGACGGTACTGTAAATTATCGAAAGTTAAAATCATTACTTAGATTTTATTTTACTCTAATTTGTGAGTAATTTCAAGCTTGTCTACATTTTTAATGTGAATTTATTTTCAAAGTTAAACCTACTAGAAGTGATAAAATTCTAAGATTTGTTAGGTTAGGAAGAGTGATGTTAGTGTACAGCCATTTCTAATAAACATTTTAAAAATGTGACTTTATAATGGATTTCAGATGTACGACATGGCTAAGGTTCTTTAATAAATATTGTATAAAACATGTATGTGAGAATAAGGGGGTAGGTCAATTGTACATATTTATTAAAAGAGCTCATAATGCACGTTTTTAAATTTTAATAAACGAAAATAAATTAACATGTTTTATTTATTTACATTCTTCCCTTCTGTTAAAATTAAAGAAAATCTCTAGTTCTGAGAGACCGGGTATACATAATTCCAGAATTTAAGATTAATTAATACGTTATTTATTCCTATAAAAGTTAAATTCCATGATTATTCACCAGATGACGTTATATAATTATAATTCATAATTTTACCACCAGGCGGTGCTGAATTTCATATTAGTACCAGAAAAAAATCGAAAAAATTTAGATGTAGTTAGTTGTTCTACACTAGCGCCGCTTATGGCATGTACGCGAAACTTGCCTACTTTCTTCTCTGGTACTCTGTGGTCACTAACAACTGACTATACACGACTAACCTGAGACAAGGGTCCACTACTTCCAACCAACTACTAACCTTTACCACATTCTTTTAGTTCTCAGTTGTTCCGCATTGAAAGTTAACGTGGACTAATAATATGTGATGCAGTAGAGAGAAATAATCGGATTCTCCTGACAAAATCCGTCAAACTCAGAGCTTAAGTTATTCCGCATTTTATTATTATCGCCTCAGGATGTTGTCAGTACACCGCTGTGGTCTCGAGGTAGCGTACTACCTTGTTACGCAGGGGGCCCGGGTTCGATCCCTGGTTGGGACAGTTTTTTTGGGTGAGGTTTTTATCGAAGTTTTCCCTCACCTGTAAGACAAATGTCAGGAAAACTTTAAGGCCCAAACGGTCCCCGAAATCATATGCCCATCATCATCATCATCATCCTTATCATTATCAACATCATCATCCTTATCATTATCAACATCATCATCCTTCACCGGTGTGGAAAGCAATGGGAAGCTACCACACCTACAATTCCCTAGTAAAGCTGCAAAGCATAGCATGAAAATGCTATGAATGCAGTGAAAGATGTGACCTCGGGCAGAATTACTGTGGATGGATGAATGTTGTCCTTTTATATAAAAACGGGTGCCGCGTGACTATGCCTGATAATGATTAACATGCGGAATTATTATAGTGGCGGTAGTCGGCATCTTAGTATTTAATTATATATAACAGCTGCGGGGAAACAAAGCGATCCGCTGGACAGTCATCATAGTGAGGCTATAATATATGATATTGGATAGTAAGTCCACCCCTCCATAAATTGTTAATGCGATAATTGCAGATAAAACATGAAACTCGAGATAAACTATTTATTTAGATTATTTAACTCATGCTCCAAATGGGAGTCAATAACAAATCACGTTTCAATGAATTTTGTTTTACAACCACTTACAGTCGCGTTTCACCTCGTTCCTTATTGATTTCTCTTTACCAGCTACTGCTTTTGTGATAAAGAAAGCTCCTCCTTTTTAATATTCTGAACAGATCAGAACATTATTTTGCAGTGACTGACTCTCCAACTAATACATTAAATGTAGCAAATAATGAACAGATTCCTTCGAATTACACATTTGGTAATTGTGTGTTCAATAATTGTGTTTTTAAATAATGATTTTACTGAGTTGCTTCCTAAAAAATAATTAACAACATATAATGTTGGTTATAATATACAGCTTGATGTGTTCCATTTTTTCTGCACTCGGGTGCATTCTTACAACATTGCGATCTTAATGGGTTATTGCTGATTGCGATCCTATTTGGCAATAAATAATATGATCAAGTTGCAGTGAATAAACATAACCATACATTTCTGATTTGTTTTGAAACATCGGCATTTACATTAACATATAAATATTTTAAAATACTGGTAATTTTATTTAAATAATGATTTGTGAATAAACAGCTTAATTTTATTCGTTAAATAGTCCTAACAAATGCCACTCTTGATTTCCAATTCGTCTAGATAAATTAAATCGTCACTTCGTGACTCGTGAATTTATCAATGATTCAGAAATCACTCGTGACATGACTAATGAGAATGCTATTGGACAGTGTACAATTTTCTTGTAATTAATGCATACGCATCCTGTTATCTTTGTATTGTAGTCATTTGGAACCGCGTGTTCACCTATACGTAGTCTCATATGTAGCCTATATATTTTCCAAGCTAACTTTCAGTTGTAATGTAAGCAAATCAGATGTATGACTGCATTTTCATTGGCCGAATAATGATTTTACCTTTAGGCGTGTAAGAAAATGTATTTCGGTCTCTAACACTCCAAATAAAGGAAATAAAAATAATATAAATATAATTTACTAGCACATGCCTATATAAGTTATATAAGGTAAAAATGTAAAGTGATCCCACTACAGGCGTCAGGAGGCCCTTGGGGTAGTAGGAGATTAAGGCTCCCACTTTTTCTGTACAATCGGCACTTGATGTCAGCCGAGTTGCCAGCCCTGCGTGACGGCCGCCTTTACTCCAAAAACAAGCGTCTGGTACTCATTTCCATTAGAGGCTGAGTCGACCCCAGGGCCATAGTGCCGCCAGATCGTTTTAGTCAGTTTAAAAATCCTGACCCCCACCGGGACTCGAACCCTAGACCTTCCGGCTTTTAGCGTAGTGCATTAGTTATATAAGAGAATCTTAAAATATAACCTATAGTTACAATTTTAATACATTAAATAAATATTGTTTTATTCTTACGCATGCGCAATGTAGAATACATTGGGATTTATATTGCTTCAAAATGACAAAAGTCGGTATAAATTCTTAAACATTGGAAAGCAAAGTATTGAAAAGCGGAGAGAAGCAAATTATTTTGAATATTTTCAAACAGTTTAGTGAAAAAATATCCTACATTAACCATTGAGGATGTGGTGAACATAATTGCAGAATTTATAGGTGTCACCATGAAACATAAATTCTGCTCATAATGAAATTGTAAATAATGATCATCTATCTACATTTGGAAAAAAGCGTAAACGTCAAATTAGGTAGGCCCATATAATATAATGTTTGTCATAAATAAAAAATTAAGGAAGTTACTAATTATTGATAACATCATATGCTGTGAGTGTATAAAATGGACAGACAAAATAAAAAATAAAGATGTGCTAGAAAGAGTGGGTGAAGGAAGAACAAAGGTAAAACTCATAAAGAAGATGGAAGAACAAAGATAAAGCTCATAAAGAAGATGAAAAGAAATTGGATTGGCCACTGGCTAAGAAGAAACTGCCTGGTGACGGATGCCCTATAAAGAATGATTAACGGAAAGAAGGTTAGAGGCAGAAAAAAACATCAGATGACAGCCAATATGAAAATAAATGGTTTGTATGCGCGTACAAAAAAAAAAAAAAGGAAGGCTGAGTCAAGGAAAGAGTGGAGAATGCTGAGTTTGCAGTAAAAATACCTGCTCTTGGGCAGAACACTATGTACGTATTGTATGTATCTTTTGCTGCATTCAGTGTCATTTCCCGTAAAATACAATGTTGCCTAAGAACCTAAGAACAATGTTTCTATCGCACACAATTCAGTCATACGGCGGGTAAAAGTAGTATACTCGAACCAACGGATCTGTGCCCCTATATCGCTGACATCTTTCTTAGAAAAGTACACATCTATACTCACACAATTTCATCGCACTCCCCTCCCACTACGCCAAATGGCAGCCACTGTAACGTATCGAGTAGGGATCTTGCCAAACTTCCTCCAGTGTCATAGCACTTGAATATTGCATAATGAAAGGTTGGAGTTGAGTTGACAACACTGGAGTGCAAGAGAAAGATAGAAGAGAGAGAGAGAGAGAGAGAGAGAGAGAGAGAGAGAGAGAGAGAGAGAGAGATTGGAATGCAGGGAGGGAAATTATTTGCCGAGGCAGAAAATGTGTAGGCTTTCGTTCTCATATTTGACGGGGTCACAGATCCGTTGGACAGACAATACTATGGTTCCCCCAATACACGGAGTCGGCGTAGTAATATCTTACGCAAGTTTTTTTACAGTACAACTGGAGCTTAACTCGGAAATAGTATAGTATATCCGGACTGAGAATGACGAAAGTGTCCTAACTACACTCAGGCCACATCACCAAGTGAACATGATACACTGGTTGTACTATACAGGATGCTTCTAAATTAGACCGACAAACTTTGGAAGCAGAAGATAACCTTCGTTGAAGCATATTTTGTTAAGGAACCTATGGCCTGCGACGCTTAGTTTCAGCGCTAGAGTGATCTTACAGGAAGGGATTGAATAAAACGGATAAACATTCCTTTCACTACTACTATTGCTTGGTTTGTTTACTTCCGGAGTTCAGTAGCATTCGATATCAATTACAGCAAGTTTGTTTTCATCCATTGGTACGATCCGTAGTAGGAACAAGAGAGGGTGGGTGAACCTCATTATTTTAGTACTGCTGTACATACTGCACTGTACAGTTCAATGTAGCTCTGAACATCAGACGCAGGGCACCACCTCAATGGCCATCTAACAGTTACATTTGGTGCTCGTTGGATAGTTAGGGTTGGGCCCATTGCCTGGCTGTACGCTAGCCTGACCTGACCTGCCTACATTTATTTTTGTGGGCCTACATGAAAGCAATTGTTTATGAAATCTATATTAAGTCTGAAGAAGATCTTGTAGGACGCATTGTCAGCGCATCAGCTGAAATAAGGGAAACTCCTAGCATCATTGGAAGGGTACGACAAAGTATGGCACGTCGATGCATTGTTTGTCTGAATGTCAATGGACGTATGTTCCAGCACTTGTTGTGATGGGACAATAGACTGGATCTAACCTGACAATGTAACACTGCAATGAGTTGTTTTTTTTAGAATTAAGTACGTTTTGTTTCTGCTTGTCTGTAAAGTATGACACAGAATGACTTGTTATTTGCATGCACCTACGAATTAAGTAACTTTTGTTTCTGCTCGTCTGTAAAGTATGACACAGAATGACTTGTTATTTGCATTTACCTACGAATTAAGTAACTTTTGTTTCTGCTCGTCTGTAAAGTATGACACAGAATGACTTGTTATTTGCATGCACCTACGAATTAAGTAAATTTTGTTTCTGCTTGTCTGTAAAGTATGACACAGAATGACTTGTTATTTGCATGTACCTACGAATTAACTAACTTTTGTTTCTGCTTGTCTGTAAAGTATGACACAGAATGACTTGTTATTTGCATGTACCTACGAATTAACCCATCCACCTCTCATTTAAAGTCGAGCTCTGTTACCCCAGAAATCTGATTTAAATCCCAAGTCCTACTGCATGGCATTTAAATGTAACGCAGCAACTTAATATTACCTCCAGTAGGAAAAAATGGATTTAAAAACCACTAAACTGATATACAACAGGGTTATTCTCAGATTTCACTCACTTCCAATCACTTGGCGTGATATGGCTTTGTTTTTTTGCAGGTGGCGGGACAATAAGTTCATTATCACTCTCACCGCTCTCTTCTTCAGCAGAAGTTGATTCTGAATCACTTATAGATTCATGAATACTTCTCTCATCACTAAATATATCAGAAACTTCTGAATCACTGCCTAATTCACACTCTAATAATTTCCTAATTCCATCACTGTCAATACCCTTAACTTTCCTTGGCGCCATTTTTCTTACTACTGACACTTTTTTTTTCTGAAGGTAAAACTCATTCCGGAAATTTCTAAATGGCATGGAGGGAATGAAATAGCATTCTTGTGAATGTGTAGAAGAAGAAAAAGTGTATGTAACAGATATCTATGAGCAGCAAAAAAATTAAAAATGCGTTTTTTCGATCTCTGCACTGCGCGACCACAGGTCGTCATACAATTTTAGTGCTTAAGAATGTCATGCGACCTCAGCTCGTCATCCGATTTAAATGGGTTAAGTAACTTTTGTTTCTGCTTGTCTGTAAAGTATGACTTGTTATTTGCATGTACCTACGAATTAAGTAACTTTTGTTTCTGCTTGTCTGTAAAGTATGACTTGTTATTTGCATGTACCTACGAATAAAGTAACTGTTGTTTCTGCTCGTCTGTAAAGTATGACACAGAATGACTTGTTATTTGCATGTACCTACGAATTAAGTAACTTTTGTTTCTGCTTGTCTGTAAAGTATGACACAGAATGACTTGTTATTTGCATGTACCTACGAATTAAGTGACTTTTGTTTCTGCTTGTCTGTAAAGTATGACACAGAATGACTTGTTATTTGCATGTACCTACGAATTAAGTAACTTTTGTTTCTGCTTGTCTGTAAAGTATGACACAGAATGACTTGTTATTTGCATGTACCTACGAATTAAGTAACTTTGTTTCTGCTTGTCTGTAAAGTATGACACAGAATGACTTGTTATTTGCATGTACCTACGAATTAAGTGACTTTTCGTTTCTGCTTGTCTGTAAAGTATGACACAGAATGACTTGTTATTTGCATGTACCTACGAATTAAGTGACTTTTGTTTTTCTGCTTGTCTGTAAAGTATGACACAGAATGACTTG
This sequence comes from Diploptera punctata, assembly GCA_030220185.1. Classification (NCBI taxonomy): domain Eukaryota; kingdom Metazoa; phylum Arthropoda; class Insecta; order Blattodea; family Blaberidae; genus Diploptera; species Diploptera punctata. Next base: position 332,256 of record JASPKZ010007206.1, read on the forward strand.
TTATTTGCATGTACCTACGAATTAAGTGACTTTTGTTTCTGCTTGTCTGTAAAGTATGACACAGAATGACTTGTTATTTGCATGTACCTACGAATTAAGTGACTTTTGTTTCTGCTTGTCTGTAAAGTATGACACAGAATGACTTGTTATTTGCATGTACCTACGAATTAAGTGACTTTTGTTTCTGCTTGTCTGTAAAGTATGACACAGAATGACTTGTTATTTGCATGTACCTACGAATTAAGTGACTTTTGTTTCTGCTTGTCTGTAAAGTATGACACAGAATGACTTGTTATTTGCATGTACCTACGAATTAAGTGACTTTTGTTTCTGCTTGTCTGTAAAGTATGACACAGAATGACTTGTTATTTGCATGTACCTACGAATTAAGTGAATTTTGTTTCTGCTTGTCTGTAAAGTATGACACAGAATGACTTGTTATTTGCATGTACCTACGAATTAAGTGACTTTTGTTTCTGCTTGTCTGTAAAGTATGACACAGAATGACTTGTTATTTGCATGTACCTACGAATTAAGTGACTTTTGTTTCTGCTCGTCTGTAAAGTATGACACAGAATGACTTGTTATTTGCATGTACCTACGAATTAGGTGACTTTTGTTTCTGCTTGTCTGTAAAGTATGACACAGAATGACTTGTTATTTGCATCTACCTACGAATTAAGTGACTTTTGTTTCTGCTCGTCTGTAAAGTATGACACAGAATGACTTGTTATTTGCATATACCTACGAATTAAGTGACTTTTGTTTCTGCTTGTCTGTAAAGTATGACACAGAACGACTTGTTATTTGCATGTACCTACGAATTAAGTGACTTTTGTTTCTGCTTGTCTGTAAAGTATGACACAGAATGACTTGTTATTTGCATGTACCTACGAATTAAGTAACTTTTGTTTCTGCTCGTCTGTAAAGTATGACACAGAATGACTTGTTATTTGCATGTACCTACGAATTAAGTAACTGTTGTTTCTGCTCGTCTGTAAAGTATGACACAGAATGACTTGTTATTTGCATGTACCTACGAATTAAGTAACTTTTGTTTCTGCTCGTCTGTAAAGTATGACACAGAATGACTTGTTATTTGCATGTACCTACGAATTAAGTAACTTTTGTTTCTGCTTGTCTGTAAAGTATGACACAGAATGACTTGTTATTTGCATTTACCTACGAATAAGTAACTTTTGTTTCTGCTTGTCTGTAAAGTATGACACAGAATGACTTGTTATTTGCATGTACCTACGAATTAAGTGACTTTTGTTTCTGCTTGTCTGTAAAGTATGACTTGTTATTTGCATGTACCTACGAATTAAGTAACTTTTGTTTCTGCTTGTCTGTAAAGTAAGACACAGAATGACTTGTTATTTGCATGTACCTACGAATTAAGTAACTTTTGTTTCTGCTTGTCTGTAAAGTATGACACGGAATGACTTGTTATTTGCATGTACCTACGAATTAAGTAACTTTTGTTTCAGCTCGTCTGTAAAGTATGACACAGAATGACTTATTATTTGCATGTACCTACGAATTAAGTACGTTTTGTTCCTGCTTATCTGTAAAGTATGACTTGTTATTTGCATGTACCTACGAATTAAGTAAATTTTGTTTCTGCTTGTCTGTAAAGTATGACACAGAATGACTTGTTATTTGCATGTACCTACGAATTAAGTGACTTTTGTTTCTGCTTGTCTGTAAAGTATGACACAGAATGACTTGTTATTTGCATGTACCTACGAATTAAGTGACTTTTGTTTCTGCTCGTCTGTAAAGTATGACACAAAATGACTTGTTATTTGCATGTACCTACGAATTAAGTGACTTTTGTTTCTGCTTGTCTGTAAAGTATGACACAGAATGACTTGTTATTTGCATGTACCTACGAATTAAGTAACTTTTGTTTCAGCTCGTCTGTAAAGTATGACACAGAATGACTTGTTATTTGCATGTACCTACGAATTAAGTACGTTTTGTTCCTGCTTATCTGTAAAGTATGACTTGTTATTTGCATGTACCTACGAATTAAGTAACTTTTGTTTCTGCTTGTTTGTAAAGTATGACACAGAATGACTTGTTATTTGCATGTACCTACGAATTAAGTAACTTTTGTTTCTGCTCGTCTGTACAGTATGACACAGAATGACTTGTTATTTGCATGTACCTACGAATTAAGTACGTTTTGTTCCTACTTATCTGTAAAGTATTTGGATTAACACACAGAATTATGTGACACAGGATGACTTGTTATTTGCACGTACCTACTTCCTTCCATCCCTTCCTCTAAGACCCCTCTTGCACTGAAACGAAGCGCCACAGCCTATAGGTTCCTTAACAAAATAAGCTTCAATGAAGATTAACAATCTGCTCCCAAAGTTTGTCGGTCTAATTTAGAAACACCCTGTATACGACACAGCCTATATAGCACATACATTATTCAGTAGTGTTATCATTAATCAATAATGTTTGTATAACGATTCAAATCTAGCTGCAATGCATTAAATAAATACTTTATGGAATCCATGTATAATAAATGTGTTATTATGACATAATAGCTAACTCACTGCCACTATCGACCCTATAGGTTCATGGCTGCGCGGCATAATCTCTCCATACATCCCTATCCTGAGCTAATATTTTCCAATCATCCCCTGTATAATTTTCCTCCCTCAAATCATGGTTAATACTATTCTTCCACCTTATTTTACTCGTTCTGAAATCAGATGTCTAGGATTCTCTTTGTTTTCCTTTGTTTCTTTATAGTGTGTAATTTTTTGCGCGATAGTGTCATACAGCAATGGCGACCATGATTGAAAGTTCAACTTCCTACATTTCAGGGTTGCCAACTAAACAACTATACTGTAATATTATATATTGCAAACCTCGTGCGGGAAGTAAAACCACTGCCCTTTAAGTATACTACGTATAATATATATCCTACAAAAATATATCCAAAAGGTAGTGTTAACATACATTATACGAAACAAATCACTGCATTTTAAATGAATTGAACTTGATTTGAAACAATATAAAACAGTAAATACGTACTTTCCTCCATTTTATGACTCATTGGTTTCACGGCTGTAATCTCAACTAATAAACATTGCCCACACTGTTAACATTAGTCAGTTGTTTATAATTAACGCAAATATTTCCAACAAATATTATTTTGAAAACACCATCGCGCAAAAAAAAAGTACAACGCACGTTTGTGAAGTGTTTTGTAGAATCTCGGAAATTAAAAATCTCGATATCGCTCGGGTTTTAAACATTTCCTCACTTCTGTAAAAACCACTTGCCAACATCACATCGTAATATACTATTTAAGTATCGAGGCAACCTATTTGTCAACATTTATTAACTTGTTTCTTGTAACTCCAAATCTTTTTTTATTTTATGTAAAATCGGATTATAAATTAAGCTATAATAGAATAAAATAAGCTTCCCCATACTCTTCGTTCTCTGTTCATTTTTTTAAAATTAATTACTCCACAAAAAAAAAAACTTTTAAATTGATCTTAAGCAAGCAGGATGGGATATGGAAGCAGTGGTATGCAGAGTGAAATGGCGGATTTATAAGTAAGTAAATAAAGGAATCTGACACTGATAAATCGATATGAAAATAAAGTAACAGTGTAATTTGTAGCAGATAAATTTCAAATCTTATTAGGAAGTCTGGGAAACTTGAATGTTAATAATTGAAGACCCTCTTTGAATAAGGATTAAACCATTCTGTGTGACATTCCTTTTAGTTGGAACACTATCTTGTAGCCAAGTTCAATCGAGTGGTAAATGATACAAAGCACTTAGCAGTTTACCTACTACTTACCCACTAATTTAGGAAGATTACATAAATGACAATGAATACTGCATTCATTATAAAATCTTAAAATTAACTTCCCAGAAATTGAGAATTACATAATTTTTGAGAAAGATTTTCAATTAATTAGCAGTATTTTCGAAATTCTATGTCCTTCCATCGATCCACAGTAATTCTGCCCGAAGGCAGGTCCTTCACTGCAATCATAGTATTTTCGTGCTATGCTTGCAGCTTTACTAGGGAATTGTAGGTGTGGTAGCTTCCCGTTGCTTTCCACACCGGTGAAGGATGATGATGATGATGATGATGGCCATATGATTTCGGGGACCGTTTGGGCCTTAACGTTTTCCTGACATTTGTCTTATAGGTGAGGAAAAACCCCGATAAAAACCTCACCTTGAAAACTGCCCCGACCGGGGATCGAACCCGGGCCCGCTGCGTGACAAGACAGCACGCTACCTCGAGACCACAGCGGTGGACTTCTATGTCCTTAATGACCTTAAATTTTAGAAAAAAATATTATATTAAAAAGGCCCCACACTAAAGTATTATTATTATTATTATTATTATTATTATTATTATTATTATTATTCTCTTCTTCTTCCTTCCAAGTATTAGGTCAAGGCCTGTTACGATCCTATAGAAAATTTTCCCTCCAGCGTTTCATAGGACGACCCAGTGATCTTCGTCCTCTTGGTATATAATTATAAACAGCTTTGGGGATCCGATTTGAACTCATTCTTTCTAGATGGTGTTTCCAATTTAGTTGGTACTGTTTAATATATTCCAAAATTGGCGTAGTCTTCAATTCTTTTAAGATATCGGTGTTCCTTTTCCGATCCCATCTGGTGTAACCCGCTGTTCTGCGCATGAATCTCATTTCATTATTATTATTATTATTATTATTCATTATTATTATTATTATTATTATTATTCATTATTATTATTATTCATTATTATTATTATTATTATTATTATTATTATTAATTATTATTATTGTTATTAGTATTATTATTATTATCATCATCATTATTATCATCACCATCATCATCAATTACAGTCATGGATTAAGCTATTGGCCTGTTCCGCTTCAGGATAGAAATTGATCCCTCCATCGCTTTTTAGGTCTTCGTGGGTCTCTTCATCCTGTGGGTCTGTAGTTGAATAGCTTCAGAGGTAGTCTATTGTTTGGCATTCCAAGGAGGTGTTCATGCCAATTATTATTATTATTATTATTATTATTATTATTACTATTATTATTATTATTATTATTATTATTATTATTATTATTATTATTATTATTATTAAAGACAGATTTTAGAAAACAAACGGGAATATAATGGTACTGTACAACAACTATATGTAGACTTCAAAAAAGCATATGATTCAATTAAGAGGGAGAAGTTATATAGTATCCTGCTGGAGTTCGGAATTCCTAAAAAAGTTAGTTAGACTTATACGAATGTGTCTAAATGGCACAAAGAGTAGGGTGCGTGTAGGCAAACAGTTTTCGGACACTTTTGAAATCCAGAATGGGTTGAAGTAAGGAGATGCACTATCTCCTCTACTATTTAACTTTGTACTAGAGCATGCCATTAAATCTTTAGAGAATGAGGAAGGCTTACAACTGAATGGTATTAATAAGTTGTTAGTTTATGCTGATGATGTAGTATTGTTGGCCGATAGCGAGGAGATACTAAAGGACAACACGTACACACTATTGAGTAACACTAAGAAATTAGGACTGGAAGTAAATATCAATAAAACAAAATATATGGTCACATGTAGAAATGCATTATATAATGGAAATGGACAGCTAATGACAAATGAGGGAAATTTTGAGGAAGTGGCTGAATTCAAATACCTAGGAACAATAATCACAAATAGGAATGAGATGCACAAAGAAATTAAACAAAGGCTCAATTCTGCAAATGCGTGCTATTATGCATTGCAGAGACTCTTGATATCCCAACTCCTTTCAAAAAATGTTAAACTGAAAATATATAAAACTATTATTCTACCAGTTATATTATATGGGTGCGAAGCATGGACTCTTACTTTAAGGGAGGAAAGGAGATTACAAGTATTTGAGAATAAAGTACTTAGGAAAATTTTTGGACCAAAGAGAGATGATCAGACAGGTGAATGGAGAAGACTACATAACGATGAACTACATGGTCTTTATAGGAAGCCAGATATAATAAGAACAGTTAAGTCTCGTTGACTGCGATGGGCAGGACATGTTGCACGTATGGGGAATGAAAGACTTGCATGGAAGCTTCTTGTAGGAAAGCCAGAGGGAAAACGCCCATTTGGTAGACCAAGAATGAGGTGGGAGAATAACATTAACTATGATTTGAGGGAAGTAGATTATAAAGGGAATGATTGGAAGACATTATCTCAGGATAGGGATGTACGGAGAGCCTATGTGCGCGCGGCCATGAACCTACGGGTTCGATAGTGCCAGTGAGTAAGTAATTATTATTATTATTATTATTATTATTATTATTATTATTATCAAAGATATAAGCAATTCAATTGGTATGATCATGTGCGACGAATGTTAGAAGGAAGGTTACCCAGAAAAACATTGGAATGGTGTCCACCTGGAAGAAGAAAGAATGGAAATACTTCGAAACTCATGGATGTATGAAATAAGAACTGGAATGAGAACTAAAAGACTGGAGGACATGGAGCGAATGGTTAGGGGTAAGTGGAGAAGGAAAATAAGGTTTTATGCACAGAAAAATGTGTAAACATGAAAATCTGTATATAAATAATAATAATAATAATTATAATAATAATAATAATAATAATAATAATAATCAATAATAATAATTATTATTATTATATTATTATATTATTATTATATTATTATTATATTATTATTATATTCTTATTATTATTATTATTATTATTATTATTATTATTATTATTATTATTATTATTATTATTATTATTATTATTATTATTATTATTATTATTATTATTATTTTATTACTATTTTTCCAACATCTTCCTGTGACTAGTTTTATTTGTTCGCCATATTTAGCCTACTGTATCTGTTTTTCCAATCCTACACTTTCTTTCAAATCATTTTCTTACGTGGTTTATATGTGATATGCTGATATCACTCTTACATAAGCGAACTTGGAGTTAGAGTGACCAAGTCCATTTATAACAAAAATAAAATCTCAACTGGATGTCATTACATAATCTTTTAGTGATAAACGTCACAAAGTCCAATTCTGACCAATTATGCATCATCTGATTACATTTTAAAATGGCCTTACTCACTGAAACATAAAACTGTCTGAATTTCCTTTTTTTCAGAGTCCATAAAAATTGACTTGGTCACTTTTGTCACTAAGCGCATGGCATATTCCTGTGTCTCGATCTTCCTGGAGAAAGCATTCAAATATCCTCAACGACGCGACGGTCTACTTTGTGACATTATCCTTATATTGTCGTATCATTCAAGCAGTCTATGCTTAATAAAATCTAAAATTGAATTTTGAGCGACATATTTCGTCTGATTGTTTACTTTTGGTTAGAACCAGTTATTTATAAGGCGGCTCCGTGGCGCAAGCGATTAGACGCTCGCCTCTTACCGCTGCGCTGGGGTCCCGAGATCGAGTCTCGGTCACTCCATGTGGGTTTCGTGGGGGACGAAACGGAGCTTGGGCAGGCTTTTCTCAGCGTTTCTCCTGTTTATCCCTGCCACAATTTCATTTCACTATACTCATCTTATCCATTTCGTTTCATTTTGTTCATCTGCCCTCATGATGGTGTGTCAGGCGTGTTCGGCCGGCACCCTTGTTATCACAGATCTATATACAGAGTGTTACCGAAATGAGTGCAGATTTTTCGTGTGGTGGTAGGGAACATCCACACAAGTATTTTAACACAATGAACCTTGGGTCGAAAATGCATTGTTGTGGGTTTACAGAATAAAACAGCATTTAAAACTGTTGAACACATTGTTGTTTATTTATTAGTTCTAAGAAAAATGGAAGGTAATACGTGTTATTCTACAGTAATTGTTGGAAATGGGGACCATTGACCTGGATGCACAGCTCCGCGCGTCTCACCTCGGACTGATGAACTCTGAGGGTGGATTTCTTAACTGAAGTCTAAACCAGGACTGCGGTTTTCCGATTATTTATTGTTTTGATATTAAGTAAAGTGATCCCACAACAGGCCCGGAGGCCCTTGGGGTAGTAGGAGGTTAGGGCTCCCACGTTTTCTAGACAATCGGCACTTTTTATGCCAGCCGGGTTGTCAGCCCTGCGTGACGGCCGCCTTTACCCCCAGAACAAGCGTCTGGCACTCATTTCCGTTAGAGGCTGAGTCGACCCCAGGGCCATAGTGCCGCCAGAGGGTTTGGGTCAGTTTAAAAATCCTGACCCCAACGGGACTTGAACCCTCGACCCTCCGGCTTGTAGCTCAAGGATTATAAATCCAAAAGTATCTTTAATGGAAAAGTAAGGATGAAAGGGACTGTTATTAATATTTCTATACCTATAAAAATGACCGAAAATTCACAGAAATTGTTATGAAACCATAGACATGTTTCAGACATTTGTTTTAGGAATTAACAGCCGTAGATTTTCAATTTTTATGGTTGTTAGGGAAACAATAAAACAATCGGAAAACGTGGTCGCGGTTTAGACTTCGGTTAGAAATCCACCCTAAGGGTCCGTTTCACCAACAGAGGTAAATTTATTACGCCAGTTTAAGCTATGTATTATATATGGAGAAAACTGACGTAATACAGTTACCTCTGTTGGTGAAACTGACCCTAAGAAGCATACCTGGATGCTCCCACATTTCCGCAGCCGCTGCCACGATCCTTGCTACAAGCTCTGGAGCTGTGCATCCAGATGAATAGTCGCCATTTCCAACAATTACTGTAGAATAACACGTATTATCTTCCATTTTTCTTAGAATTAATAAATAGACAACAATGTGTTCGACAATTTTAAATGCTATTTTATTCTATAGACCCACAACAATGCATTTCCGACCCAAGGTTCATTGTGTTAAAATGCTCCCTACCACACGAAAAATCTACACTCATTTCGGTAACACCCTGTATATGGGACTCATATCATTCCTCGACCCGACCCTGAGTTGGACACGAGTTGAGGATATTTTTTTTATTATTTATGAGATTCTTGATAATAGTTTTAAGAAATTAATTTGTCAGCCTCATGAATTTTTTTTTTTTTTTTTTTGCGGCTCCGTGGCGCAAGCAGTTAGACGCTCTCCTCTCACCATTGGGGCCCCGACATCGAGTCACGGTCACTCCATGTGCGTTTCGTGGTGGACGAAACGAAACTGGGATAGGTTTTTTCGGGGTTTGTCCCGTTTTCCCCTGCCATAAATTTCATTCCACCATTTCTCCATATTCATCTCATCCATTTCGTTTATCCGTCCCTGTGACGGTGCGTCAGGAGTGGTCGGCCGGCACCCTTGTCGTTCACAGACCTCTACAAATATAGGGACTTCATCTCATCTCTTCTCTCGACCCGACTCTGAGTTGGACACGAGTTGAGGATATTTATTTATTTAAGAACTTTTTAGATTTAGATCGTTTCAGACTGTCCCTATGAGGTATCAAGATGTGGCTGGTCAGTCCATCTTAATTTTGGTTTTCCTCCATCTCGAAGTCCTTTATGTTGATACTGAAGTGCTAATTTAGAAAAGCGAGATGGGTCCATTCTTCGGACATGAATTTTTACAACTATATTTTGTACATTTAATTGTGTGCATAACTTTAAATTTAGATCATTATTAATTTCATATAACGACCGCTCTGTCTGAGGCAGCAGTATTAGATACTTTTTTTAAGCTAGCGGATTGAAATCCCGGCTCGACCAACCCGACTGCGTTTTTTTTTTTCTGGTTTGCCTCAGTCATCAAGATAAATGCTGTTTTGGAATTTTATTACCATTTCAACATAATCACCGTATCATAACCGTACCATTTAAAATAAATCAAGAGACAAACGCATTGCAAATACAACAATGCAAAAACGCACACCAAATAGTCTACATATTCTCAGTGAAATGTGATCTTAGACATTAAAGCATCTATAAATAAGAATTTAATAATAAATATAAATATCCGCATCATACGGCTTTCCATTTTGTATATTATTGATTTACATACAGTACAAATTTGCTCTTATTTATTTGCTTGTCACAGAGTTTTATTAATTGTCCCACCGTTTAATTAATATAGCTTTAGCCGATTTTCCTTTACAGATATATTTGATGTATAGCTCGCGCACTCTAAACTCGCGGGTCCATGATGTCATTGTTGTATTGGGGAAACAAGAGGTGAATTGGTACTATCACTGACTGAAAAATCGATCTTCTTCTTCTTGTTCATCACGGTTTAAGGCTTATTTACTAGCCTGTTCCGGCTCCAAATTGATGCTCTTTCCATCTTTTCTTTGGTCTTCCCAAACTTCTTCTTCCTCGTGGTGAATAGCTGTATGCTGCTTTTGGTATTCTATTCTCAGTCATCCTTGCCAAGTTTTCTTTCCAGTTTGTTCTGTATTTCACTATTGTTGTGTTTAATTCCTCTACTTATAGTTGTTGTCTTATTTCTGTGTTATGTTTTTGTCTGTTCTTTGATATCCTGCTATTGGTATGAGGAATTTCGTTTCAGCAGCTTGTATTCCGGCAGATTGTTGTGTTGTCACTGTCCATGCTTTGGATCCATAATTAATAATAGGCACTGCCATTGTCTTGTATAATTTCATTATAGAGTCTTTCCTGGCTTTATTTTTCAAAGTTCTTTTTAGTGTTCCTGTTATATAACTTATTTAGTTTGTTATTTATATCTGTTTCCGCTGTGTATGATATTTCGCAACATAGGAAGTTATATCTTACCACTTGTTCTATTGGTTTATTTTCCCATATTATCTTTGTCCGAATTGGATGAGCGCCCTTGAGAGCATTGTTTTTTATTTTTCTGATGACATTTACATGTTATATTTTTTTTGATATTTCATTTAGTTTATATAGCATTCTTTGTAGTTCGTCCTCTGTTTTTGCTATTAAAATCTCGTCATCTGCAAAGGCTACTGTTTTTATTACTATATCCACCCATCCATAATAATTCTGCCCGAAGGCAGGTCCTTCACTGCAATCATAGCATTTTCATGCTATTCTTGCAGCTTTACTAGGGAATTGTGTAGGTGTGGTAGCAATCCGTTGCTTTCCACACCGGTGAAGGATGATGGGGATGATGATGATAATGATAAGGATGATGATGATGGCCATATGATTTCGGGGACCGTTTGGGCCTTAAAGTTTTCCTGACATTTATCTTACAGGTGAGGAAAAATCCCGATAAAAACCTCACCCAGAAAAACTGCCCCGACCGGGGATCGAACCCGGGCCCGCTGCGTGACAAGGCAGCACGCTACCTCGAGACCACAGCGGTGGACTTATTACTATATTTTAGTATAAAAATCGATTCATCTGTTATTACTGAAGAGGCATTTCAAATGTGAATTTGTATTTAGAAGTGATTCTAAATTAAGCTAAACGTATAACTGACTACAAAGTAATCTATACTAGGAGTTGGAATGTACAGAGGTAATTTTAGGAAGGAAAAAGCCAAGGAACAAGTCGTCCGGGAGTAACTTTAAGCCGTGGGTATTGAGTCTGAAGATTTTCAGGCTCCGAAAGGAACCTCAAGCCTGAATAAAAAGACCTCTGAGCAAAATTTATTTTCCATCCAGATAATACCTTAGTTTCCTACTAGATGTCTCCTCGAGATGATGTATTAACCACACTCGCTGACATCTATAGGGAAACTAGCATAACTAGAATAATGGTAAAGTGATCCCACTACAAGCCACAGAAGGTCCTTGGGGTAGTAGGAGGTTAAGGCTCTCACTTTTCTAGACAATCGGCACTTTATGTCAACCGAGATTCCAGCACTACGTGACGGCCGCCTTTTACCCCCAGAACAAGCATCTGGTACTAATTTCCGTTAGAGGCTGAGTCGACACCAGGACCATAGTGCCGCCAGAAGGTTTGGGTCAGTTTAAAAACCCTGACCCCACCAAGACTCGAACCCTCGACCTTTCGGCTTGTAGCGTAGTGCTTTAACCCCGCATAACTAAATTAGTCTGGTTAAGAAAATTCCCACTAGGGCGAACGGAGATCAATCATTATTAAATATTAATTTAGTGGTTGGTAAAATCGGGATATGGCGCAAGCAATTAACATTATAAATAATTTGTTTTCACTATACTATTACTTAACATGTTAATGCATCAGTTGTGGTTTCTTTAACAGGAAGACACGTAACTTGATGTCTTTGATGAGTGATTGATCAATTTCTGTCACTTTATGGAGGCGACTCATGGACATATTTCACAATTTCGTGACAACTAGACATGTAAGACACCGTCTTGAGAAACGCTGCCATTATTATTTTAAAATGTTACAATTTCGTGACTTGATATCATGTTACAATATCAGGGTTAACACACTATTTGAAAATGCTATTCTACATTGAGAACAAACTAAATTAGCATTAATTACAACTTAATGCAAATAAATGCATTGGAGTCAACATTTTTATGTAGGCCTACTAAAATATGAGATTGAAACTTAGTGTAATGAGAAGTTAAACTAATGACTGTCTTTTGTTTTGGTTTCACATAGAAACAGTTAAATAATACATACTATCTGTATTGCATATATATATATATATATATATATATATATATATATATATGCAATACAGATAGTATATATATATATATATATATATATATTATAATTAAATGTTTAACATTGAGCAATGTAAGCTTAATATGGTATGATAAGAAAAATAAATGCCTGTACGGGATTCGAACCCGGATCTCTGAGTCTGTACCTCAGCGTGATATCCATTACACTACCAGGCGAATCCAATTCAAACACTTATTTTTCTTATATATGTATTATATTCTCCATTATTACTAGATGTCGCGATAACTCGGTCTTCACTGCCATCTAGTAGCTGACTATAACAAGTAAGCAAATTAAAGAGAATATTTATTTTACTTTATAGCAGTGACGCTTTATCCATGTTATAATTAAATGTTTAACATTGAGCAATGCAAGCTTAATATGGTATGATAAGAAAAATAAATGTCTGGACGGAATTCGAACCCGGATCTCTGAGTCTGTACCTCAGCGTGATATCCATTACACTACCAGGCGAATCCAATTCAAACACTTATTTTTCTTATATATGCATTATATTCTCCATTATTAATATAATACATATATAAGAAAAATAACTTCTCATTATACTATGTTGCAAGTTTACCTTTTAGTACATACAAATCCTGATTCTAATTATAACATTCTGTTGAGATATTACGTCACAATATAAATTGACGCAATTTGCTTTATGACATTATTCCTAAGCCAAAAAATATATCCCGCATAGTAAACAAGATCGGCACTAACATAGTTGAATAGTGAGCCACTAGGTTGCACGTGTCACTATTGTTTATGAACATATTCCTTCAATGAAAACACTTGCACGTCATCAGTGTGTTTGTTAGTACCATCTGATGCACCGATGAGTTAGATCAAATCGAGCACAAAATAAATACAGTGCTGTATCTTCTGTTATAACGGTAAGTTGATTTTCTATTGTTCTATTATACTATATTAGAAAACTTGCCTGATTTAAAATGTGCCAGTTATGATGCGTAGATTTAGAGTTATGTTTGCATATCTTAAATTGTGCCACATATTTGTGTTTAAATTTTATTTTTGTTGGTTATTTTAAATTGATACAGCTTCGGTTCTCATGTTTTTTTTCTAACTGATGCAATAGTGGCACACCAATAAAAATGTAAAAAATATAAAAAATCGATTCCCACTATTATATTTAGAAATTATACTCAGGTTTATGTTCTGGTGCCCAAAAAAAAAAACTATTTCTAAAAGAGTTGAGTTAAAACGAGATATATCCATCCATCCATAGTAATTCTGCCCGAAGGCAGATCCTTCACTGCAATCATAGCATGTTCATGCTATGCTTGCAGCTTTACTAGGGAATTGTAGGTGTGGTAACTTCCCGTTCCTTTCCACACCGGTGAAGGATGATGATGATGGCCATATGATTTCGGGGACCGTTTGGGCCTTAAATTTTTCCTGACATTTGTCTTACAGGTGAGGAAAAACCCCGATAAAAACCTCACCCAGAAAAACTGCTCCGACCGGGGATCGAACCTGGGCCCGCTGAGTGACAAGGTAGCACGCTACCTCGAGACCACAGCGGTGGACTATATATAATATAATAACGATAAAAGCCTCAAAATGAACACTATGCGTTTTTTTTCAACAATTTGTAGTTTACGGTTAGATCTGTTTTCGGGCCAACTATTCAATTGTGGGCTACATCTTTCAACTAGTTGTCCTTGGCTTCTGTGTCCCTGCGGGTTACAACTCAACATTTTAAAAGGCAGCCTTCCTTCATTCATTCTACCGACATTTGCATGGAGGGCTCGTAAAAGTCATCCATAATTTACATGTCGGAAGATGTGATTCAAAACTTTTCTTCTGCATCCTTCTATTTTAGTTATTGCATTCTTTACTGATATCTTAATTTTTCTTATCTAAAAGGTTATATCCTGCCACCTATCGGAAAATCTCATTTCTGCTGCTTCCCATATTCTTATTAGTACTATATTTTTAGTAAGAGTCTAACATTCCTAGCCATACAGCAGTAAAGGAATAGCTAAAACTTTATAAAATTTACTCGTTTTATTTTAATGGCGTATACATACCGAGTTTCGTTGAGAAAAGAATAAATAAATGCGGCCAAGAACGATTTTTAATTTCGCTCAGGCGAACACCCATTCCCAATGATCCAATTATGTTGGTTTACGAGTTCGACCTTAATTTTCCTAAATAATTTTATATACGAGTTGTAAGGGGTAGTGACGTGTGTATAACCTCTCCTACCCAATTCTCATCCTCACCTTCTCGTGGTAGAACCCGTTTTCACAAACGAGGCTCTGAGGACCGAGTCACGGCGGTATAACCGTTCCATCGGGTACTGAGTAAATGCGGTATCCTAATATCTGTCCAGAGACTAAAAGGTAGCAGCCCTACCACTGGAATACTTAGCGTCGGGCCAGTAACCTGTCTTAAGGAAATTCAAAACTACTTTCAAGTCTCAACATACAACAAATGTTGAGATATCAACCTGTAGGAAGAAGAAGACCAGGACGTCCACTCAAAAGACTTTTGGATGGTGTTTCTCTTGAGGCCGAAACAGGTCAACAAATGGCCTAAATTCGTGAATGTACTATGATGATGATGATGAATTTTATATACTTAATTTGATTCCGGAAAAACAAATCGAGCAATGACATACATTATATAATGGTAATTTTCGTTGCCATCTTCTTCAAGGATTGAATTGCAAAAGGTTCGTTCCGGTCTCATGCAGAAAACTGATCTCTCCATCATGATCTAGGTCGTCCTACACATCTATACTCCTTTGGCTTATATGTGAATATCTGTTTTGTTATACATTCTTGATCCATTCTTTGAATGTGATAGAACAAATTTTGTGTCTATTATTTGATTCTGTCTGTTAATCAGAATATATTATACTAATTCCTAATATGTTTATTATATTTTTATTTTTCAAAGTATACATGTACATCAACTTTTATAAGATTCATGATGTGTTCCGTTGAGGTTTATTCAAAATTAATAAAAAATTATAGAATATTCACCTGAAAGGTCCGTCTCCTCAACTTAATTATCATTTAACTGTAGCGCTTTCGGGACTTGTCCCATCATCGGCAGGATTCAAAACTGGTGTTTCACTGAAGATCTGGTAGAGGGGGTTGCATGTATTTGGTTCGTTTTCGTTTATCAGGCTGTCGTTGTGAGCTGCTTTCATGATTTCCATCTCTTCGAGTACGTTTATCTTCGCTGGATTATTTTCTCTGTTGAAACTCCCATTAAGCAAAGACAATTATATCCAAGAACTCAACTACATTAAGTATATGGCAAAAACCAATGGCTATAATGAAGAATTCATAGATAAACTCGTAAAAAAACAAAAAAGGAAGAACAACATAACCAACATAACTAAACTAGAAAAAGAATCTGACAACAACAAGAAAACATGGATAACACTTACATACACAGGAAAAGAAACGACAAAATTAGCCAATGCACTAAAGAAAGCCGATAAAAACGTAAAAATAGCATACAGAACCAATAACAAATTAAACAACATAATAAACAATAACATTGAAGAAAATAACATTTTCACAGCAAAGGAGTTTATAAACTGACATGTAAGGACTGCAACAAATTTTATATAGGAAGGACAAACAGGAGTTTTAACATCAGATTCAAAGAACATTTTCGAGACTTCATTCATGCAGAAGGTAAATCAAGCTATGCAAAACACGTCATCCATGAAGGACATCGCATGTTAAATATTGAAAACACCCTAACAGTAATGCACAGAGAAAATAATCCAGCGAAGATAAACGTACTCGAAGAGATGGAAATCATGAAAGCAGCTCACAACGACAGCCTGATAAACGAAAACGAACCAAATACATGCAACCCCCTCTACCAGATCTTCAGTGAAACACCAGTTTTGAATCCTGCCGATGATGGGACAAGTCCCGAAAGCGCTACAGTTAAATGATAATTAAGTTGAGGAGACGGACCTTTCAGGTGAATATTCTATAATTTTTTATTAATACATGTACATGTTTCAGGAAATATATTTCGGCTCAACTGCACTTCTACTAGCGCTTGATTTTTCAGTTATATTGTAAATTATAGCTCTTCTTCTGTATTTACTAACATTATTTAATATTAACTTTTTCAGACAATTTTTATAACATTATTAGACAATTTTGAAGTATTTATTTAAATGTGCAAATCACAATATTATGACACTGTTAGACAATATTGTGAAGCTAACTGCTATTTTCTCCACAGAGTATATTACTTAGTATATGATTTTTCTATCGCTGTTTTGGGTTATCGCTGGATGGATCAGAGTTAGGGAGTGATAAGTAAGTATACACCCATCTTTAATAAACGTTTGGTAATTTTAATATTATTAATATATATTTTTAACATAGATTAGGAGATTTAGTGCATATATTGGTCATTTAAATTTCATAGCGACGGATAGTAATCGAGGACGATAATCGATATGTGGTTCGATTGTGGTTATCGCTGGCTCTATAAATTCTGGCGCATGCGCACTGTTGTTCTATAGGACTTCGAAAATATTTCACGCTAGTTTAAGTGCAGTTTTTCCCATATTTCTGCAGATTTTATTTTTTAGTTTATTTTTAGTTTTGAGATGATTTTTAGACTATTAGCAGGATAGATAACCTATTTGTAAGAAGTTTTAAGAAATATTCTCATGAGAACAACTTCAGCAGCTACATTCCTTCGGAGTTGTCTAACAAATAACGGGATAAAAACATTACTTAATAAATCCCTTAAACAAAATTAAATTTTATAAAACAATAGCAGTCCTTTTATATGGGAGCGAATCTTGGATTTATCACTACCAAACAAGAAAGTAAAATCCAGGCTATTGAGATTAAATTTTTAAGAAGATTAAAAGGGTGTACTAGAATGGACCAGATAAGTAACGATGATATTGGTGAAGAACTGCAGATCTACTCCATAAAAGAAAATATATCTAATAGCAAGAAACAATGGAAACAACACGTAGAAAGAATGGAAGAGAGCAGATTACAAAAGAAAATCTTACATTATTTTCCGAGAGGAAGAAGAGATATCGGACGTCTTCGGAAGAGGTGGTCTTGAATCTATTAGTGAAGATGGAACATGCAATCAGTGCCTAAACCAGGAAGTGAAGAAGAAGAAGAATACAACGGGATAAAAATAATGCAATAAATAATAGTTTTAAAAAACTAAAACAACACGCTTTATTAGAAAACCGAACTAAAAAAAATGAAAAATAATTTTAATTTCCAACACGCTTGGGATAAAAATAAAGTCGCCAACAAAAAAATCATCTCCAACACATTTAGAATAAAACTAGAGTTATCAACAAAAAGAAAATAATTTTACCATCAAAAGCGTGGGGTGCTCTTCATCGATTAATATATTTCATAATAAACAGATATTCGTAAAAGTAAAGTCTCTAAGAAGAAAATGTAAAAATCACAAAAAGCACCCCACGCTTTTGATGGTAAAATTATTTTCTTTTTGTTGATAACTCTAGTTTTATTCTATATGTGTTGGAAATTATTTTTTTGTTGACCGCTTTATTTTTATCCCAAGCGTATTGGAAATTAAAATTATTTTTCATTTTTTTTTTAGTTAGGTTTTCTAATAAAGCGTGTTGTTTTAGTTTTTTAAAACTATTATTTATTTTTTAGTTTTTAGTTTTAATATTTTACAGAATAAGATAAAAATGTAAATATCTTTAAATTCGACACTATTGTAGGATGAGCTAAAAGTAATATTCTTCTAAAAAAAAACCTCCCAGCCGGATTTGAACCGGCGACCTAAGGATTACTGAAATTATATACCACTAAACGTCACCGCTCTACCAACTGAGCTCTTACAACGATTGACTAAAAAGCCGACAAGTCCGCAACCTATTGTACCAGTTTTCACATTTTTAAAAATTTATTTTCTGATGATTCTGGCCAGGATTTTAGAAACAAAATATGAAATTATTGTATTGTCACGGGTTCTTTACAAGTATACAAAGTTTCAAGTCGATCCAATATTTCTATATGGGTGAAAATCCTGTTCAAAGATTCCGTTACGTAGATACAAAGACACTTTTTTTTCTAATGATTCTGACCAGGATTTTAGAAACTAAATATGAAATTATTGTATTGTCATGGGTCCTTTACAAGTATGCAAAGTTTCAAGTCGATCCAATGTTTCTAAGTGGGTGAAAATCGTGTTCAAAGATTCCGTTACATAGATCAAAGACACTTTTTTTATTTTCTGATGATTCTGGCCAGGATTTTAGAAAACAAATATGAAATTATTGTATTGTCACGGGTCTTTTACAAGTATACAAAGTTTCAAGTCGATCCAATGATTTTAAGTGGGTGAAAATCGCGTTGAAAAAATCCGTTACATAAATAGATAGATAGATAGATAGATACAGGTCAAGCTAATATAAAGCGTGTAAAAAGCTTCTAAATTCTTTGCAATTATAGAGCGATCTTTTGAAAGTGAATTACTGTATTCCAAAACCACCAAAAAGTGAAACTTTTGCAGGAGTTCGCATGAAGTACCCGCCACGACTGTCTATATTGGATTAATATCGATTCACCAAACCGTAAACCGCGTATGCCTAAGAAAACTGATGCTATGAACTGAAACCACCTCAAGCAATGTGGAGCACTCCAGGGTCGAGTCAACCCAACGGTCAACTTTACTGGGAAGTCATATGACAAATGGCATTAAATGAATCTATCTGAGCATTAGATTAATACATGTTTTTAAATAGAAGAAATAACGCTCACAAAGGGCATCAGGCAAGGTGACTCTTAAGTCCATTCTTATTTAATATTATAATGGATACAATTATTGAAAACACGCTTGGGTTATAAAATGGAAATCACTAGATTTCCCTTGATATGTTACGCAGATGATGTTCTCCTTTCAGAATATGAAGATAATCTACAAAGATCTTTACATCAATTTAATATAAATGCTAGAAAATACAATATGGAAATTAATACAAATAAGACTAAATGATTAATAATATCAAAAGAACCGGTAAAATGCAAATTAAAAGTGGAAAGAAAAAGTATAGAACAGGTATCAGAATCTAATTATTTAGGTGTATTAATGACAAACACTAAAAATTTAATAAAAGAAATAAAGAAACAATATCAGGATATATGAAAGATCTAATTTTGCGCAACAAACATATGTCAATAGAAAGCCAAACCCACATATAGAAAACTATAGTTCGACCAGTTATTGTATATGGAGCAGAAACTAGGGCTGATACAACAAAAACTAAACAAATAATAAGCACACGCGAAATGAAGATCTTAAGAACTGTTCAGGGGAAAACATTATTTGATAAGATACACAACACAGAAATTAGGGACAAATGTCATATTCAAGACAAAACCCAAATTTATTAAAGATAGACGAATATTGGAAAGGTCATATAGAAACAATGGAAGACAACCAACTTGCAAAATTGCTAAAAAGATAGACCAATGGACGGGAGAAGAACAAGAGGAAGACCAGCCAAGAGATGGATAGACACTGAATGCACGTCCAATACGTCTTCCTCCGAGGAGTGATTTTGGAAATAAACAGGTTGAAAATCCTACAAATTATGATTAAGAAGAAGAAGAAGATGTTTTTATATAGCGAGTAACTTAACCATCTGATTGTTAATATCAATTATAGCGTCTAAGTGAGTTGTCTGAATTGGTAGCGTTTTCGGAACGTCTCTGGTTCAAACTACTAATTTTCCTCAATCGTCAAGGCAAATTCTTGGAAGAAATGTCTGTACAATTATTTTCACTATTATCACTTTTTCCCTTGGCGCAGAGCTACGGGACTTGCGCTGGTTCTAGTCTCCATGGGAGAAGAAATTTTCTCATGGAATTTCGGCCAGTATGGGACTAGTACCCACCCTGAGGAGTTTGGGTAGCTACAGTAAGTAGCGGCTCCAGGATGAGAAAACCAGCTATAACGGCTGGGGGACCCGACATGCTGACCATATGCCAGCCCTATAGTGGCAGGATGATCGTTTACCTCTGTGATTAACATATGTAGAAGTGAAGCCAGCAGCTTGCAGGTAGGCCAAGGGCCTTCTAGCCCTGTCGTACCTTTGAATTTTACTATCGCCTTTTCAAATGCAGGAGACTTCATAACGGTGAGCTACATGATCTTTATAGGAAACCAGTTAAGTCTTGTAGACTGCAATGGGCAGGACATGTGGCACGAATAAGGAATGGAAGAGGGACATGGAAACTTCATATAAGAAAACCAGAGGGAAAACTGCCAGTTGGTAGACCAAGAATGAGGCGGGAGAATAGCATTAACCTTGATTCGAGAAAGTACATTATACAGGAGATGATTTGTAAACATTAGCTCAGGATTGGGATGTATGGAGAGCTTATGTCCGCGCGGTCATGAACCTACGGATGATTCGATAGAGCCAATGAGTTAGTTATCACTAGGGAATGGATTTTAAGGTGCAAATTTTGGTCTTAAAAGGGGGAAAAAAGTTTCTGCAAATACATACAAAAAGGTGCAAAAAAGTGCTGCTGAAACAATTGAATTAAGGTTTATACCAGTTACACGAACTCAGTTTATAAAATGTGCATATCATTTTGCACCAAATATTTCTTATTTATAGAGTCCATAAGACGTAATTCATAGTTCTTTAGGATATTGCAACATTTACTTCGCAAATGTAACTTCGAAGAATGATGCCATCAGTTTAATAAATTGCGTTTTGAATTCTGAAAGTGCATACAATGTATCCTTCTTAACATTCGCCATGTTATTGTTGTGAAAACCCAGTTGTAATACTAATAAAAATAAGTTGTGGTTCAAATTAGTAAAACATAGCCAACAAAAAGTCGATAGATAGAAAATTATTAAACTGTTAAATTATTGCCAGTACTAACTGAACTGAACTGTTACAGGAATACTGTTGAAATTTAAATTTTGACTTCACACCTGCAGATTGGCCAGTGTTGCTGGCCATTACTGGTGCTTTACATAAAATTATATTTTAATATTTATTATTTACTATTGTTGACTTCACACTGCAGATTGGTCATTGTTTCTGGGATATAAATTAAAAGTAAAGTAAAGTAATACCACTATAGGCCTCGGGAGGCCCTTGGGGTAGTGGGAGGTTAAAGCTCACACTTTTTCTGGACAATCGGCACTTGATGTCAGCCGGGTTGTCAGCCCTGCGTGACGGCCGCCTTTACCCCAGAACAAGTGTCTGGCACTCATTTCCTTTAGAGGCTGAGTCGACCCCAGGACCATAGTGCCGCCAGAAGGTTTGGGCCAGTTTAAAAATCCTGACCCCATCGGGACTTGAACCCTCGACCTTCCGGTTTGTAGCGCAATGCCTTAACCAATACGCTACGGCGTGCCCCCTTGGGGTATAAATCAAACTTTAATGTTTTTTTAATATTGTTGAATTGTGATTGAGATTTTAAAAAGCTGTTCAAGAACAAAAAATATACATTTTTCTGTCCTATCTTTTAAAAACGCAGAGAAGAGTGGAGGAAAAGGTGCTAAAGCATGAAAAAGAGGGGAAGAGGGGCGAAATGTAGTAATCTCACGAAAAGGTGCAACAAATTGTGTTAATTCGCTACATTTCATCCCCCAAAGTACTTATATTCAACTATTGGTATGAAAACAGCTGTATTTATTTTTGGAAAGGTGCCGCACCTCAAAATAATTTCCCTAGTTATCACCTTTTACATAATATAATTTATAGATACGCAAATAAAAGTTAACTTTTACAAAAAAACATATGACTATATAATATGTATAGGAGTTGCTCCTATTAATATTCCGTACCGATATCTTAAAAAAATTGAAGACTACGCCAATTTTGGAATATATTAAACAGTACCAACTAAATTGGAAACACCATCTTGAAAGAATGAGTTCAAATCGGATCCCCAAAGCTGTTTATAATTATATACCAAGAGAACGAAGTTCACTGGGCCGTCCTATGAAACGCTGGGGGGAAAATTTTCTATAGGATCGTAACAGGCCTTGGCCTAATACTTGGAAGGAAGAAGAAGAAAGAAGAAATATTACTTTTTTTTATTTTATACTAGCTAATACCCGGCGTGCGCTGTTACGTCTAATTAAATGAAAATTAATGTGGTTTTATGTTTAGTTGAATAAGTAGGCCTAAAAGGAAAAATAATTATAAATTTATATTTTTTAGATACCCGTGCTGATTATCCGATGTTGGTCGGGAATCTACTTATTTCGATCTTCTTGGCATAAATGAGCTAAAAGAAAAAAATTGTTTTTGTGAGTTATCCGTAAAAGAATACCCGTCATATGCTGCTATGCTTGAGCAGGAATCTACGTGCTTGTCTCGATCTTCTTGGTATCAATGAGACAAAATTGGTTATTGTGAGTTATCCGTAAGAGATGAACATATGCTGTCACGGACTTTTTTTTGTAGAGCTTTTTGAGATATTCAATTTTGTGTATATTAATTTAATGTATTTGTTATGGTTTAGGCAGCGTAAGTGATTTAAGCATCCAAAGAGCTACTTTTTTCACGTTTTTCACTACAAAGGGCGCTTTTTAAGGGTGTAGGAGTTGAATATCACAACTCTCTTACAGCCTATGTACATCCCGGAAATCACCTGAACATTTTGCAAAAAACCCCATCACAATCGATTCAACGGTATGGCCGCGCATAAAGTACGAAAAACAAACAAAACCAACAAACAAACATTTTTATATACTAGATATACAACAAAGTAGGTTGATTTCGTTTTATTTTACTTAGTTTTTATTTAAAATAAAAATAAAACAATGAAGTTTAGAGATAATTCCGCTAAAAAACCAATTAAGAATCAATCGGGGATGCAGATTTTTCCAATTAAAATCCCAAATACTGTTAAAAGCAATAAAATCAAGACAAAAAATATCCAAATTGATACTGACATGTGTTTCGCTCTCAAACAGAACATCATCAGGATTGACACATCAAGCGCAATAATACAAATAAAAACAGATCATAAACTCTACCGCATAATAATAATAATAATAAATAATTTAATAAGGCAGAGCTTGAGGTCTGATTTTAGTTGTGTTCTTGCGGTTGACGTGTCAAAGACGATTAAGCTCTGTTTGAGAGCGAAACACGTGTACGTATCAATATTTTTGTCTTGATTTTATTGCTTTTACTAGTATTTATGATATTAATTGGACAAATCTGCGTCACAACAAATTCTTTAATGAATTTTAGTGGAATTTTCATTAAGGCATATTGTTTTACTTCTATTTTTAGTGTTATGAATTTCCGAAAAGTTACACCCAACTCCGTGAATTATAGTTTTTTAATTAAATTATTTTTAAATTAATTGATATTTTATCCATCCATAGTAATTCTGCCCGAAAGCAGGTCTTTCACTGCAATCATAGCATTTTCATGCTATGCTTTGCAGTTTTACTAGGGAATTGTAGGTGTGGTAGCTTCCTGTTGTTTTCCACACCGGTGAAGGATGATGATAATGATAAGTATCATGATTATAATGATAAGGATGATAAAGATGTTGGCCATATGATTTCGGGGACCGTTTGGGCCT
Organism: Diploptera punctata; assembly: GCA_030220185.1. Classification (NCBI taxonomy): domain Eukaryota; kingdom Metazoa; phylum Arthropoda; class Insecta; order Blattodea; family Blaberidae; genus Diploptera; species Diploptera punctata. The sequence continues at coordinate 356,447 of JASPKZ010007206.1, forward strand.
TAAAGTTTTCCTGACATTTGTCTTACAGGTGAGGAAAACCCCCGATAAAAACTTCACCCAGAAAAACTGCCCCGACCGGGGATCGAACCCGGGCCCGCTGCGTGACAAGGTAGCACTCTACCTCGAGACCACAGCGGTGGACTGATATTTTATATCAGTTTCAAATTATGAAACTATTGTGAAAGTTTAAAGGATAAAACATCAATGGGACCAACTTTAATCACAATCATCCATAGTAATTCTGCCCGAAGGCAGGTCCTTCACTGCAATCATAGCATTTTCATGCCATGTTTGCAGCTTTACTAGGAAATTGTGTAGGTGTGGTAGCTTCCCGTTGCTTTCCACACCTATGAAGGATGATGATGATAATGATAATGATGATGGCTATATGATTTCGGGGACCGTTTGGGCCTTAAAGTTTTCCTGACATTTGTCTTACATGTGAGGAAAAACCCCGATAAAAACCTCACCCAGAAAAAACTGCCCCGACCTGGGATCGAACCCGGGCCCGCTGCATGACAAGGCAGCAACGCTACCTCGAGACCACAGCGGTGTACATAATCACAATATACTGAATAAAATCATATATTATAGATGCAATTTGATCTTAGACGTTTATGGACCTAAATATGAAAGTAGAGAGTGGAAAATTAGAACTAATGGAGAACTGTACAAATTGTATGGAAGTCCCCAAATTATGGGAACAATTAAAAGTACACAGCGTAGTTGCGCAGGACGTGTAGAAAGAAGTGAGGAGGGATACATACTACAAAAAGTAAGCAAAGGGAAACTAGGTGGGAAAAGATACACGGGAAGACCTAGAAATAAATGGTTGAATATAGAGGAGAATATGAGGGAGATGTTTGAGCCTATAATGCATTTCTATGTGACCATATATTTAGTTTTATTGATATTTACTTCCTGTCCAAATTTCTTAGTGTTACACACTATTGAGTAACACTAAGAAATTGGGACTGAAGTAATATCATTAAAACTAAATATATGGTCACACACAGAAATACATTATATAACGGAAATGGACAGCTAATGACAAATGAAAATTTTGAGGAAGTGGCAGAATTCAAATACCTAGGAACAATAATCACAAATAGGAATGAGATGCACAAAGAAATTAAACGTAGACTCAATTCTGGAAATGCGTGCTATTATGCATTGCAGAGACTCTTGATGTCCCAACTCCTTTCAAAAAACGTCCAACTGAAAATATATAAAACTACTATTCTACCAGTTATATTATATGAATGCGAAACATGGATTCTTACTTTAAGGGAGGAAAGGATATTACGAGTATTTAAGAATAAAGTTCTTAGGATATTTTTTTGGACCAAAGACAGATAAACAGACGGGTGAATGGAGAAAACTACACAACAATGAACTACATGGTCTTTAGAGGAAGCCAGATATAATAACAATTAAGTCTCGTAGACTGCGATGGGCAGGACATGTGGCACGAATGGGGAACGAAAGACGTGTATGGAAGCTTCTTATAGAAAAACCAGAGGGAAAACGCCCAGTTGGTAGACCAAGAATGAGATGGGAAAATAACATTTACTAACGACTTGCACCTGCAGCATATAGTGCACCGGGGAGCGGAACGGGCCAACAGGCCCATACCTTGAAGATGATGATGATGATTTGAGGGAAGTAGATTATACAGGGAATGATTGGAAAACATTAGCTCAGGATAGGGATGTATGGAGAGCTTATGTCTGCGCGGTCATGAACCTGCGGGTTCGATAGTGCCAGTGAGTTATATGAGGGAGATGGGCATAAGAGGACGGAGGAGAAATATGTAAGATAGAAGAGATAGTACAGCACGCTCTGACCCTACGTGGACCGTAAAACCATAGAGATAGATATCGTATGATCTTAGACGTTAAAATGTCTACAAATAAGTATGAAGTAAAAAAAGTCATCTGAATTACATGTCGCCTCGATGACGTAGTCGCTAGAGTCCTACCCTCCACTCCGGCGACCCGGATTGGATTCCCAGCGGGGTGAAGGATTTTAAGTCCCCAACTTAGCTCTGGGTGTGTGTCCTGTTATTGAGTTTAAATGTGTAAAAAGGAACACATAAGTAAATGTCCTTCTTCTTAACGGTTTAGGCTTATTTACTAGCCTGTTCCGGCTCCAAATTGCTGCTCTTTCCATCTTTTCATTGGTCTTCCCAAACTACTTCTTCCTCGTGGTGAAATAGTTGTATGCTGCTTTGGATATTCTATTCTCAGTTATCCTTGCCAAGTGTTCTTTTCAGTTTGTTCTGTATTTCTCTATTGTTGTGTTTAATTTCTCTACTTTTAGTTGGTCTTATTTCTGTGTTGTGTTTTTTTTGTCTATTCTTTGATATCCTGCTATTGGCCTGAGGAATCTCATTTCAGCAGTTTGTATTCTGGCAGTTGGTACTAAGCCGCCCTACCACGACAAGGTGATAACCCAAGTAAATGTAAAAATAAAAATAGTGAAAAGAAGAAAAATGTTTTTTTCATATTAAGCCAAATATAATAACAGTTAAGTCTCGTAGGCTGCGATGAGCAGGACATGTGGCACGTATGGGGGATGAAAGAGGTGCATGGGAGCTTCTGGTAGAAAAAAACAGAGAGAAAACGTCCAGTTAGTAGATCATGAATGAGGCGGGAGTATAACATTACCCATGATTTGAGGGAAGTAGATTATACAGGGTATGATTGGAAAACATTAGCTCATAATAGGGATATTGCAGATCTTATGTCCGCGCGGCCATGAACCTACGGATTGATAGAACCAGTGAGTTAGTTAGTCTATTTGCTCTCTAGTTTTTCACATAACAATCGTGAGTTTCTATAAAATGAGAAATTACATTATGTTATTAATGTTGTTCATATTATAACATTCTTCAAATTTCATTGTTATAGAATTAATTCAATAATTTGACAGGAATATTCTTTGAAACTTCCCATGAATATTTAAGTTATTTCAAGGTTTAAAATATTGGACACGTGGCATTCCGGTCGATTATTGTGACGCAAGAATATTGGAGAAGTATCGAAATTTTATTACTAGAGTACACAATATGTTTTGAATAGAAATCTAAGATCTATTGTGAACGGTTTCCATTTCAATTCATATCTTATCTAACTTACCTTCTAAAATCCCCACATAAGTTACTTAAAAATGTCACTGTTAGTGGATTTTGATGTTTTATTGATCTCTGTAATAAATTCAGTATTCTGATGACAAATTCATCTAGGAAGCTTTTCTTATTTTATTTTATTTCTATTCCATGCTTTGTTAGCTTTAGCTAATATTAGACCACATCTCATTGTGCTTTGTTTAGTCTATATTTAATAATATTTTAAAATTGTAATAAGTATTTAATTTTTGTATGATTTTATTTGAAAAAGTTATTCTTTACCCACGTTGTGGTGACATCTTGAAGCAGTAATTCTCTTCATGCCCGATGTTGTTGTAACATTTTGAAGGAGGATTGGTGTCCCAAAAAGAATTACTGGTTCAGGTTGGGTTTGATTTTCGGTAGAGCCGGATTCTCTTCTCAAGGTCGGAAGTTGGTACACTGGATAGGAAAACACTTCACAATCATTAAAAAAAATGTTTATTGTAGAAATAATTACAAATTTATTCACTTTGTAGGTTCCCAGCAGATTAAGTAAATTTAAGTGGTATTATTCTTCACTATCAATTACAATATATTATTTTCTTGTCTGGAATCAATTACTCTTTTATTACATATTACATTTTATCTTGAGAACTCTTCTTGCTTCTATGTTTGTTGAAAGTTGTATGCAGAATGACTAGTGTAATTCTTTTATAATTTTAAAGAACATTATTACATCACATGATAGTAATTTTAAATTCTATTGGTTAATAGTCCATTAAATAAAAGGTTTAAATTTGATTTGTTAAATCAAAAAGTTAATTGTTTTAACATCCAATCAGAGTTTAGTTTACTTTCATTTAAAAATATGAAGTTAAGCAGTTACAGTTATAACAGAAAGCTTTATAATTCTGACAACAATGACTTAAAACAATTTTTAAAAGCATTATTAAGAAAGACTGTTATGTAATACAATTTCTTTAATTGTTACTGAGACATATTTATTCAACAATGAACAACAATGAATTATTTAGATTTTTTTCTTTATTTAAGTTATATTTAAATATTAAAAGAATTTTAAAGTATAAAATTATTAACTTAAACTTTTATATTTATTATAATATTAAAATCCTGCTTTGTATTATACCCTGGATGAGTGGAAGAGAAGGTTTTATGGCATAAATACTGCCTGCTTAAATAAAGCATTATTATTATTATTATTATTATTATTATTATTATTATTATTATTATTATTTATTTATTTATTTATTTCTGTCTGGCTTTGACTGATTTGGTCTTTTAAACATTTTATGTTTTTTTTTTAATGTGTGGGGAGCTGGCCCACAGCATAAACCCCCAACTTGGAAGATCAGGAAAATTTCTATCTGGGTTTTCCTCCCATAGCCTTTGAAGATCCCTCCTCACCGCAAGGCAGCGTTCCTCTATTTCCCTTAGAGATAGGGTTGCCTCTTCCGCCAGATCCGCCGTGTTGAAGGATTCCTTCTGCGCCGAAAGAATTGGGAAGGAAATAAAGTGGTTAGGAAGTTGAGCGATGGCCAAAGCAACTATATCAATGGCATTCGACCAGAAAAAAGAAAAGAGGGGGACCAAAATTAAAATGGAAGGAAAACATGAAGACATTAATGCAAGCAAGAGGGCTAAGCATTGAAGATGCCCAAGATCGTAGGCTTTGGATGTTTGGCACGGGAAGACTACAGCAACTGTAAAAACCCGAAGATAGATAGATATATTGTTATTATTGTTGTTATTGTTATTATTATTGTTTTCTTCTTCTTCTTCTTCTTCTTCTTCCTTCCTTCCAAGTATTAGGCCAAGGCCTGTTACGATCCTATAGAAAATTTTCCCTCCAGCGTTTCATAGGACGGCCCAGAGATCTTATTATTATTATTATTGCTATTATTATTATTATTGCTATTATTATTGCTATTATTATTATTATTATTGCTATTATTATTATTGATATTATTATTATTATTGCTATTATTATTGTTATTATTATTATTATTGTTATTATTATCGTTGTCCCGCGCCGTAGCGGAGTGGTTAAGGCAGGAAGCCTTGGCGCAGAGTTACGGGACTTGCGCTGGTTCGAGTCTCCATGGGGGAAGAAATTTTCTCATGGTATTTCGGCCAGTATGGGACCGGTGCCCACCCAGCATCGGGAGGCAATTGGGTAGCTACAATGTTACCTTGGCCTAATACTTGGAAGGAAGAAGAAGAAGAAGAAGAGGAAGTAGCGGCTCCAGGTTGAGAAAACCAGCTATAACGGCTGGGGACTCGACATGCTGACCACTTGTCACCCCTACACTGACTGATTATCATCTACCTCTGTGATTGACACATGTGGAGTGAGGCCAGCAGCCGGCTGGTAGGCTAAGGGCCTTGTAGGCCTGTCGCGCCAGGAGTAGTATTATTATCGTTGGTATTATTATTGCTATTATTATTATTATTATTATTATTCCTATTATTATTATTATTATTATTGTTATTATTTTCTAATGACAGGTTATTATACATGCAATCACAGGATGATGATGATGATGATGATATAAAAGTAATTGGAAACGATCGATATTAGTGTCGAATCCACATTTTTCGGGGTCGCTGAGAGAATAGTGATACTACCTCTTCCGTTTAAGTCCAAGTTAATCCCCCTTCCGCAAGGCGGATTAGAAGAGATGTAAAATAAAATGTCCAAAATGCGTTTTAAGGCCACGTTTGTCCCCTAGCGCCCTTAGGAGGCTGAGAAGGAGTAACAAATTAAAATTCAAAATGACAGATATTAGTGTTGAATCCATATTTTTATTTCGGGGTCGCTATACCAATTGGTGACCAGATAACTGGAAGAAATCAATATCCTGACAATCAAATAGTTATATTATCATTAGTAGTGTCACGAGTGATTTCCAAATTATCGATAAATTCATTGATTTGGAAATCAAGAGTGGCATTTGTTAGGACTATTTAACGAATACAATTGAGCTGTTTACTCAAAAGTCATTATTTAAATATAGTTACCGGTATTTTAAAATATTTATATATTTAATGTAAACGGCGATGTTTGAAAACAAATCAGAAATGTGAGGTTATGTAGCACTGCAACTTGATCATATTATTTATTGCAAAATAGGATCGCAATATTGTAAGAATGCACCCTAGTGGAGAAATAATAGAACACATCAAACTGTATATTATAGTCAACATTATAGGTTATTAATTTATTTTTTCAGTAAACAACTCGGTAGAATCAAGTAATCTATTCATTATTTGCTATATTCAATGTACTTGTTGGAGAAAAATAATGCTCTGCCTGTTCAGAATATTAAAAAGAAGGAGCTTTCTTTATCACAAAAACAGGAACTGATCACGAGAAATCGATAAAGAGCGAGGTGAAACTCGACTGTCATTGGTTGTAAAACAAAATTCATTGAAACGTGATTGGTCATTGACTACCATTTGGGTATGAGTTAAATAAGTCACGTACATTTTTTAACACTTCCAAGTATCATACTTTCAAAAAAATTAGATATGTTTTTGTATTCGCATTATATTTATATGATTGATTCAATTTAATATTCTCATTTTAATAAAACGTTATGTCAACATCTGAGAATAACTGTCGTTTTCAGTAGACTATTTATTACCATAATTTCTTTAGTTCTGAAGTTTGCATACTCAAACCTGGCCGGGCATGACGGATTTTTTTTTTGCAGTATATAAAATAAAAATCGTAAATATGGCTTTCCCCCTCCCCAAGAGAAGTAAACCCATGTGTCCCGTGTTGTAAATTTACGGCATGTAAAAGAAACTTCAAGCCTCCAATAAGAGGCCTCAGAGCAAAAAACTTTTGCCCGATTATGTTCATTTTTAAATTATAACGCTAATGACCTGAGTTGTAAAAGTACGTAATATATAGAATACTATCATTACGAGAACTACACTACTACTAAAATAACTAAAATAATTCCCGGTTACATCACCTTCTTTAATTACTGATTATCTTAACACTAATTAAATTAATCTTCCTTAGTACTTCCTTTTCCCAACTCCTTTAAAAAAAACGTAAACTGAAAATGTATAAAACTGTTATTCTACCAGTTATATTATATGGATGCGAAACATGGACTCTTACCTTAAGGGAGGAAAGGAAATTACGAGTATTTAAGAATAAAGTTCTTAGGATAATTTTTTGGACCAAAGGCAGATGAACAGACAGGTGAATGGAGAAAACTACACAACATTGAACTACGTGGTCTTTACAGGAAGTCAGATATAATAACAAATAAGTCTCGTAGACTGCGATGGGCAGGACATGTGGCACGAATGGGGAACGCAAGACGTGTATGGAAGCTTCTTGTAGAAAAACCAGAGGGAAATCGCCCAGTTGGTAGACCAAGAATGAGGTGATAGAATAACATTAACCATGATTTGAGGGAAGTAGATTATACAGTAGGATGATTGGAAAACATTAGCTCGGGATAGGGATTATAGAGAGCTTATGTCGCGCTGCCATGAACTTACGGGTTCGATAGTGCGAGTGAGTTAATTAGTACTTTTTTTAGGCTCCTTGTCGCAAGCGGTTAGACGTTCGCCTCTTACCGCTGGAGTCCCGCGATGGAGAGGTTTCGTGGTGGACGAAACAAAGCTTGGGGAGATTTTTCTCGGAGTTTCTCCCGTTTTCCCCTGCCACAAATTTAATTCCACCATTTCTCTATAATCATCTCATCCATTTCTTTCATTTCATTCATCCGCCCCTGTGACGGTGCGTTAAGAGTGGTCGGCCAGCACTCTTGTCGTTCACAGACCTGTATAAATGTAGGAGCTTCATCTCATCTCATTCCTCGACCCTACCCTGAGTTGGACACGAGATGAGGATATTTATTTTACTATTTTTACTGTACTACTACTACTGCTACTACTACTACTACTAAAATAATTTCTGATTGCTTCATCTTCTTCAATTACTGATTTATCTTAAACCTAACTCACTGACACTATCGAACTCGTAGGTTCATGGCCGCGCGGACATAAGCTCTCCATACATCCCTATTCTGAGCTAACATTTTCCAATAATTCCCTGTATAATCCACTTCCCTCAAATCATAGTTAATATTATTCTCCCACCTCATTCTTGGTCTACCAACTGGGCGTTTTCCCTCTGGTTTTCCTACAAAAAGTTTCCATGCACGTCTTTCATTGCCCATTCGTGCCACGTGCCCTGCCCATCGCAGTGTACGAGACTTAACTATTCTTATTATGCTGTATCTAGCTTCCTATAAAGACTATGTAGTTGATAGTTATTTAGTCTTCTCCATTCACCTGTCTGTTCATGTCTCTTTGGTCTCAAAATGTTTCTAGGATCTTTATTCTCAAATACTCGTAATCTTTCTTCCCTTGAAGTAAGAGTCCATGTTTCACATCCATATAATATAACTGGTAGAATAATAGTATTATGTATTTTCAGTTTAACGTTTTTTGAAAGGAGATGGGACGTCAAGAGTCTCTGTAATGCATAATAGCATGCATTTCCAGAATTGAGCCTAAGTTTAATTTCTTTGTGCTTCTCATTCCTATTTGTAATTATTGTTCCTAGGTATTTGAATTCAGCCACTTCCTCAAAATTTGCCCCATTTGTCATTAGATGTCCATTTCCTTTATATAATGTATTTCTATGTCTGACCGTATATTTAGTTTTATTGATATTAGAGGATGAAGAAGGCTTACAACTCAATCGTATTAATAAGCTGTTAGTTTATGCTGACTATTTAACTCATGCCCCAAATGGGAGTCAATGACCAATCACATTTCAATGATTTCTATTTTACAACCAATCAGAGTCGTGTTTCACCAAATATTTATCAGTGTTATAATTACCATATTAAAGAAAGCTCCTCCTTACAATATTGCGTTCCTTTGGCAATAAATAGTATGATCTGGTTGCAGTGATAAACAAAAGAAGCAGTAGAAACGTACCTATCGTTTCTCATTTGTTTTCAAACATCGCCGTTTACATTAAATATATAAATATTTTAAAATAACTATAGTTAAATAATGATTTGTGAGTAAACAGCTTAATTTTACTCGTTAAATAGTCCTAACAAATGCCACTCTTGATTTCCAAATTCTCTAGATAAATTCACTCCTCACTTCGTGAGTCGTGAATTTATCGATAATTTGGAAATCACTCGTGGCATTACTTATGATGATGTAGTACTATTGATTATCTTAACACTAATTAAATTAAATTTCCTTATACTTTCTTTTCGTCTGCTTTTAAAGTAATGGGATTTTCGTTCACCTCGGTATGGCGCTGCGCGCTGGCGCCTGCTCGGATTTAGAATGACTTTCAGCTAAGGGAGATTATTATTTTCTACTGATTACAAATAAATTGAATAACAAGTAGAGGATAGCCGATAAAGAATGGCTGTCTAGCTTGAGGCTTTGACATGAGTCTAAGAAATTCACCCAGTAGGTTGGTAGGTAATAGTGTATTTAACGACGCTCTTTAACCCTTAAGTGCATAGTGTATCCTATGGGATAGATCAGTTGGTTTAATTAATTTAACATTTTTAATAAATTAGAAGACGCCCAGTTGGTATACCAAGAATGATGTGGGAGAATACATTAACTATGATTTGAGGGAAGTAGAAAATACAGGGAATGATTGGAAAACATTAGCTCAGGATAGGGATGTATGGAGAACTTATGTCCGCGCTACCATAAACCTACGGGTTCGATAGTGCCAATGAGTTAGTTAGTTTAATGGAATTCGATCTATTGCCCATCACTACATATGGTAAATAAAATGGAATACCACAGCAAGACTCTGCTTCTGTATTGCTGGCTATTACTGAAGCTTATTGAGCTGGAATTCTCTACATTCCAGAAATTTCAACGAGAAACGGAGATCAGAGTTTGTGAAGAGAATCTCTTCAATTTACGAGTGAACATTTCCCAAGAAAGTTCTTTAAACTTTCTTCTAAAGTCAATTCGTATTTTTATAGACATACTAAAACCAGATTCTTATAGACCTTCATTCTCCGACGTTGGGATGATTCGAGTGATAATTAACACTTATTTTTTTAATTGTATGATTTCGATCCCAATCGTGGTTGAATGTCTGAGGAATCATAGCTTGGCACAGAGTTACGGACATGCGTTGGTTCGAGTCCCTCTGGGGAGGAAGACATGTTCTCATTGAATTTCGGTCAGTGTATGCAAGCAGTGCTCATCCAACTAACTAACTCACTGGCACTATCGAACCCATAGGTTCATGACCGCGCGGGCATAAGCTCTCCATACATCCCTAACCTGAGCTAAAGTTTTCCAATCATTCCCTGTATAATCTAATTCCCTCAAGTCTTGGTTAATTTTATTCTCCCACCTCATTCTTGGTCTACCAACTGGGCGTTTTCCCTCTGGTTTTCATACAACAAGCTGCCATTCACGTCTTTCATTCCCATTCGTGCCATATGACCCGCCCATCGCAGTCTACGAGACTTAACTGTTCTTATTACATCTGGCTTCCTATAAAGAACACGTACAGCCTTTGAAAAAAATGAGGCGCAACTCTTGATGATGGAAAGTTAGTTTTGAAGAGCGATTCACACCAGTACGTTGTTACATGTTCTGATTCGTTTGAGTATAAAGCGGACGGCGTAAGTCTCTCTTCATGCAGCATTCGTATCGTTCGCTCCAGTGGAGCAGTCCGTAAGATGTTTTTCCGACGACGCGGGCCCACATTCGATTCTGGTCAGGTATCTATATATTTTATTTATTATTATTTAATAACGTCGTTAATTTTCGTAATGCCTACATGTTACCAGGCTTCGTTATATAAATCAATTTGTATATATATGGAAATATTCCCGGTCGGGACAGGCTCCTGAGTGAGATTTTTTCTTCGCCTGTAAGATAAATGTCAAGAAGCTTGGGGTCCAACGGTCCCCGAAAATCATCCAACCATCATCATCATCATCCTTATCGTTATCATCATCATTCTTCACCGGTGTGGAAAGAAACGGGAAACTATTATACCTACAGTTCCCTATTAGTAAAGCTGCAAAGCATAGCATGAAAATGCTATGATTGCAATGAAAGATCTGCCCTCAGGCAGAATTACTATGGAATGGAAATAAATTAATTAAAGGAAACAGCTTTAAGAGTTTAGCATTAGGTTATCATCATCACAGTTCTAAACTGTGCGTGAAAGGACCGGCAAATTTTATCGGCGGTCTATTATTTCAGATTGATGCAGTACGAAACAAGATATGCAGATTCACATGTCTTCGGAAGGAAGCTATGTTGAGTATTTTTCAACCTTTATGTGTCAATCCTATCTGAGTTTGAACCCGCGAAACTCAGAATGAAAACCGAGAATAGTAACCACTAGTAACAAAGACCGTCGCTCAACTTTTAGGTTCAAACCGACCTTCAAGAGATTGTAATTAATTTTCATGAAGGGACGTCAACCGGGATCGAACCAATAACTTTCAAGGGTGAGTTAAACAGAATCTTTGAAAAATATATACTCAAATTCAAGTATAAGCCGTTACCTATTATTTATAAGATATTTTACTCTGTTAAATATCCTCATTACAACGGTCGATAAAATTGTTAATCGATACTTGAAAGACGAACTAGCGTTATCGATCGATACCTGAATTATCGACTAAACAAACGGTATCAAATTGCATATGCTTAACAGTAGATGGCAGAAGTGCTTTCTAGAATGTGAGGTCATCAGTGCAGAGTATTATTCATTTGGAAGGGAAAGGGGAGGGGGACAAGATAGCAAACGAGTGGAAATTTTCCATTTTCTCAAGGTCATTCATATATATTATGCATTTCCGTTCCCTCTCCTCACCCATATCCAAGTAACTGCCATGATTGCAATTCCTTCATAGTAATCATAATAAAGTAATTTCTTTCACATTAAGCTCATTTAACTCCTCTGAAGAGGATCTACATACGTATCCCGTTGCAAAATATGTATTTGAAATGATTTTCAGAAACCTGATTGCACTAAATGCAAGTTGGCAATCTGAAATTCTCAACTTGTGCAACAGACAACAAAATGTTTCTTTGGAGCTAGAGAAGTCTCAAATAATTTATTTGCAAACGTCTTTCCACATTCCTGGTGTTTCGGGGACCGTTTGGGCCTTAAAGTTGTCCTGGCATTTGTTGTCTTACAGGTGAAGAAAAACCCCAATAAAACTAACCCAACCGGGGATTGAACCCGGGCCCGCTGCGTGACAAGGCAGCACGCTACCTCGAGACTACAACAGTGGACTAAATACAATTATCTATTCCCCAAAAAATGCCAACTTAAACGGGGTAGAAGAGTAATGTGTAGAAATGTTTTAATAGCAACTTTTTGATGAGGTATCCTTTTTTTTTACACACACACTATATATATGTCCACCGCTGTGGTCTCGAGGTAGCTGCCTTGTCACGCAGCGGGCGTGGGTTCGATTCCCGGTCGGTACAGGCTCTTGGGTGAGAGTTTTCCTCACCTGTAAGGCAAATGTCAGGAAGCTACCACACCTGTAATTCCCTAGTAAACCTGTAAAGCATAGCATGAAAATGCTGTGATTGCAGTGAAAGACCTGTCCTTGGGAACAAATTCCTTAGACTTTTTATTTTTATCAATGGGTTCTTTCAAATCTGTTAAATTTATATAAAAAAATCCCCAGGTATCAGTCTGATATCTACTAATTTTTTCCGTGTAAATTGCAAATGCAGAAAAATATATATTTGGCTGGCCTGAACTAAAGTGGTCTAAATCCAGGTTATGGTAAATTTGATATGAACAGGCGAGCATCTAAATTCTAAAATGGTCTATGTGTCATTGTAGGTGCCGCATAAGAGTACCACTTTAGTATTGGCAATGTTTTTTAATGTTAGTTCCTAAGTCATTGATTTTCTCTGTTCTTACTATTCGTACCATAGACCACTTTAGTTCCAGGCTAGGCATTTCCTATCTTATTTTTCCAAAATAGTGTTACAAATGTAGATTTTGCAGTTATAAATTAACTCACTGGCACTATTGAACCTAGAGGTTCATAGCCAAGCAGATGTAAGCTCTCCATACATTCCTATACTGAGTTAATATTTTCCAATCCACCCATAGTAATTCTGCCTGAAAGCAGGCCCTTCACTGCAATCACAGCATTTTCATGCTATGCTTGCAGCTTTATTGGGAATTGTAGGTGTGGTAGCTTCCTGTTGCTTTCCACACTGGTGAAGGATGATCATGATTTTGGGGACCATTTGGGCCTTAGTTTTCCTGACATTTATCTTACAGACGAGGAGAAACCCCGATGAAAACCTCACCCAGGCCTGCTGCTTGACAATGCAGCACGTTACCTCAAGACCACAGCGGTGGACTATTTTCCAATAATCCTCTGTAAATGATTCTACCCAATCTTTGGCCTACATAGTGTGTACTTTCCCTGTAGTTTTTGTATAACAAATTACCATGTCATTCCTCCATTTGTGCCACTTGCCCACTGCAGCCTGAGAAAACGTCTGATTTAGAAGCTATTTTTTTAGAAAACACTGCCATTTTTACAATTCTTGGGCAGGTGTGTAAAAAAGGAATCATACAAAGGAGTTTTAAGACCAGATTAAAATCTACCTGTTGGCAGGTGCAATCGTCAACTTTGTTAAAACGCTGTATTTAAAACATTAGTTAAGGACGATGGCACCTGCCAACAGGTACATTTTTATTTCTACCTTCTTACTATTTACCTCAATGGAATTAGATATGAATTTTACTAGTATTGAAGGAATTATGTAATACAGAAAGTGACTGCTTTTTTGCCATAAAAAATACTGTAAGACCCATATCGTCAGTTTGGAAGACTATCATAACTCAAAATAATTCATTTCTTCGTTTCCACAATGAAATGACTGCAATTTGTCTATATTTTTATGTGGAAGAGAGTTACAAGTTGCAATTCTTACTGTGCCTGCTAGATGGATGAAGTGACTGTATGTTTTTGACAAGTCGACAACTTTATTCTGAGCAAGAGCCACAAAATGCTTCCCCATAAAATTTAATTTTGAGTTATGACAGTCTTCTTCCAAGCCAATAATATTCTGATAGTGATTAGCATGTTTCATGGTAACTCAATTTTGGGTACTTGGTGGATAAAATTATTAAATTGGGATGGAGATATCTTTTTACACACCCTCCCGAGAATGTATCCAGTGTAGTTACAAAAAAAAAAAATAACACTATAAATCTATTTTGCCCATAAATATGAAGCATTGAAATTTATAGGAACCAGCACTATGAGATATTCAAAGTTAAAATTGGGAAACACGTTATGAGGTTCTTAATTAATAAATCATTTTAACATCTTACTTCATATTTAATGTTTTATCAAACACGGTAACTATAGTTTTCAAATGATCTTGTCCGTGTTTGATAAAACATGAAATATGAGGTAAGATGTTAAAATGACTCATTAATTTATTAACTATGAGATATACTTGAAATTTAAAATAAATTCTTTATCACTTGACCTCATCTACAGTGTGCATGAGGTGAGTTGACAAATTTGTTTCTGAAATATTTTTTCAAGACATTTAAGACTGCTAATCAAGAAAAAATTTGAACAGGAATAAACAAACAATGACTATTGTTTAACCTAAGATAAAATCAAATGTTTCATATCTCCTCACATTAATCTTCCAAGTAGATCGTGATTTTGGGCTCGCCATGAACCCAAAATTGCAATCCACTTAGAGGATTAATATGAGAAGTATGAAACATTTAATTCTATCTTAAATTAAACCTCATTCATATAAAAAGTTCAATATCATTTGACCCTTAACCCAAGGAGATGATCCAGGAAAAAAATAAAGACAGAACTGTTTTTAACTGTTTATTTCTTCAACTTTGAAGTATGAAAAAAATGAACAAAAGAGGCAATAAAAAAATTAAACTTCAGTTCAAAAGCACATACTCCATCTTCAGGAATGCTCTGTTATTTAACATAGCTTTCATTTATTAGTACATGCACACAATTTATCTTAAATCAACGCCTGACTGCAAAGTAGTTTAAAGATTCATTATAGCAACTTTAATAAACATGTCAACTACTAGTTATTAAAAATAAAGTAATTCCTCATTGAACATGGTTTTATAGTACGAATTCCTAAATGAATATCACATTGAGATTATCATTGCTTACATGAGAAACACTGAGGAATCAAAATCGTAAAAACTACCTATTAATATAGCAATGGCTAGGATAAGTTCTAATGATTGAAAGTTTTGCATCTTGTTCATAACTTTACAACTATTTAGTTCTTTGGCATACCACCACCTAAACAGAAAAATTAACTAGGTATGGAATGATGGTTCATAACACTTGCCTATCCATTTTGTGCCAAAAAAACTTGTCAAATTACTGCAGTCTGTTTTTTTCAATAATTTTTACCATTTGCAAATTAGCTTATTTAAAATAGGAAATATGTTACATGTTAATGCTGCAGATAATAAATTGGAAAAGAAAACATTTAGTATAGTTTACAGTTGACCAGAGTTGTCGACAACAATCTTCTTGCTTGTCTTGCCACTCTGCGAACCCAACGACTCCAGCTACAGAAAACAAACAAAGTACCCATATATCACATTATTCCAATTTTTTTCAATATAACTTCTGAGAGAGAGAGAGAGAGAGAGAAAAAAAAAACCCCAATGAATTTTTCCAAGTTCTACAGGATAATCTTTCCATTAAGAGCAGTGAGAATTTTCTCTAAGTCATGCCACCATGTGTATGCAGTAACAAACGCGAAGCAGTTTACTCTATGGAATATAACAATGCAGTCAACATTATACACGCTATTTAACAAGCCTAAAAGCTAACCTAACGCAATTTAAGTACTATAACCTGTGAAAGAATGCAACGTCGAAAAAGAGTAAGTTCTCAAATTCTGAAGTACATAACCTATGTTGGCTGCATTGTTGTTGCATAGAATATTCATATTACGTATATAGTTAAATATAGAAAAATATGTTTAAATAATTGTCAGAAAAAGGTAAAATTTGTTGTAAATGGTGGGAAATAATTTGATAATAAAACCCTGTTGGTGCATGCGCATGGTATTTGCCTCGGACTTCGAAAAATTTCTCACTGCGCTTAATGGAAACATCAGCCGTTCTACATAATAGCAGTGCACATGCAGAAATGTTTATGGAATTGTCACCAGATAGTGCCACATCTGAAATCGATATGACTAACCTTCACAATTAATTTCCATATATATCTGTAACAAATGTATGTACACCAACTTGCTCCCTCATAACCTAACTAATAAATTACATGGATATTAAATAAACTAACCCAGTGTACACTAACGTGTCCCACTCAAACTTAACAAAAAGAAATGAACAACATTTATTGGAATTGTGAATGTTTGTCATATCGATTTCACATATCCTGCAATCTGCCGGACATTTCATTAGGTGTTTATGCATTTCAAGCATTATGTACAACTTTATTATTACCTCAATTAAGTGTTTATACTAAATCTCAGCAAATTCTGTGTGATGTGAGAGATTACAAATACTCAAGAAAGCAAAAAATGTTTACCTGAATAATTATCTTACATATTTAGCGTGGTTCCCCCCCCAAAAATTTATTGAGACTGACCTAAAATATGCCACGTGAACATTGCCGAGTACCTACACAACCCGAATAAATGTTTGCAACTGGCTATATCAGAAATGCTAATAAACATGTTGGCAAATATGTCACCAGCATTAACTCTATTGCAAGATTCATATTAGCACGTCACATAGAAATAACCTAATCTTTATGAATGGATTTTCTTTCGATTGAGGAATTGTATTAGATAATCACAAGCCACAAATTAGAACTTTGGAAAACTATTATGAAAAAATAAAATAAATTTTTATGAACAATTAATATGGCATATTCTTGATGTAATTTTGGGTACTTATACGTAGCCAGAAAATGTAAAATGTTTGTGGAATGCAAGCTGTAAATAACTGTTGTAATTGTCTCAATTGTTAAAATAATTTATACGAACATATATAGCCCATATCGGTTTTACATTAATAACATTATACTTTGCTTTGGTTTCCAATTTCAGTATCAAAAAGTGTCTTAAGCAAAATCACATTAAGATTAACCATTATTTTCACTTGGTGGAAATTTTATATAAAATAAAGATGTAGGCCTATTTGCTAAGGATAGATTATCTTTTAAAATTATACCTTCTTCACAACGTCCATTCCTTCCACTACAGATCCAAAAACAACGTGTCTGTTATCAAGCCAGCTAGTCTTAGCAGTGGTGATGAAAAACTGACTTCCATTTGTATTGGGCCCAGCATTAGCCATGGAAAGAATTCCTGTAATTAGTGGATAAAATATATGTTTGCTCATTTTTTATTTAGATATAACCAATTATCTTACTTAACAATACATACCTGGTCCAGTGTGTTTCAACTGGAAATTCTCATCCTCAAACTTATTACCATAAATTGATTTTCCACCAGTTCCATTGTGGTTGGTAAAATCACCACCTTGGCACATGAAGTTGGGAATTACACGGTGGAATGTGCTTCCTTTATATCCAAAACCCTTCTCACCCGTGCACAACGAACGGAAATTTTCAGCAGTTTTTGGCACTACATCATTTCGTAGCTGAAACAAAACAGGTGCTTATTTTACAAAGAAATATATTTGCAAAATAATACGTTACAGAATAGGCTAGTTTTAAAGATAGCCTGCTTCAATTAACCCTTAAATTTGAAATTCGGGAATTATAAGAACGTATTTTTATATCTGGTAATTCTATCCATTTCTTTTAATTAACAAATCCCTAATAGGCAGACAGCTCCATTTTGGAAATACTCAGTCATAAGACCGACGCCGACCTCGTGGTAGAAATATATTGTTAACTACTTTGCACTACATTATTACTTTACCATAGGAAATCGTACAAAATATAATAGTTTTAAATTAATTAATGCGACACCATGTTGAGGAATTCGATATCGTATTAAAAAAAAACCGGCATCCTGCTAAGACACTTTCCATACCATAATGGAGCGTCAATGCCGATTTATTATTTCTAACAAAATGTACGTAAGTAGGATTTAAAAATTACATACCTCCATTACAATTCTTCCCACGGGTTGGCCATCGGCACTCATATCAAAAAATACTCGTGATTGACCCATTTTTGATGCGAAATTCCGCAGAACAGGAAAGTACAAACTCGACTGCAATCCTCTCACAATGCCGATTCTCTGAAAAGAACACGATTGGCGGTGAAGTCCTAACGCTACGTGAGCCATTTTAGCCGCAAGCAATACGGAAACTCACGAACTTAAATATTATTCAACTGTATATAAAAGTGATTATGAAAATTTAATTAATTTATTTTTATACTATTATAAACGTTTTATAAAACGATTGCTGTTAATATCCTATTTACTAACATGACAAATACGAGAACTACTTTCTTCTGCGGAAAGGAATCATAATCAATGGAATTACTATAATTACTCAGATTCATATTTTTATATTAAAAAATATAAGTATGCCATTATTTAAATTTTAAATAATTTTATTAATAGCATTTTTGATTTTTTATAATTATTATAAATTTGAAAACGGAACGGATATGAGTTTATTAGAAATACTAGTACGCTTGCGCAAATCGTTAAATCTACTACAACAGTCAAATATAGGCTATTTGTAAATGTTATATTTTATTATTTTATGTAGCTATATTTTAAAATAAACTGAATAGTAAAAAAATTATATTGAAATTAAGCAGCATATTTACTGAATTACATCAAATGTTTCAGATGACCTATTTTATAGCTTAGAAAATGGCGATGCCTGTTGTCTATGTTAATGTTTTGATTTTGTTATTTGTCAATATATGAGTGAATGTTGTGATTTTCTGCTTTAAAAGTAGGTATAATAATTTGTATTTCACAATAGTTTTAAATGTTTTAGTTGAAATTTTGATATGTATAACGAATGTAAAACAGGAAATTATTGACAGAATATTAAATTTCCATATTTAGGCTGGATTTTGATATTGTACTCTTTAATCTATTTTATAAAGGAAAATGCACTCTTTATCTGTCATATAACTTTAGATGTCTTTATATTTCAGAGGTTAGCAGAAGTGCCAATTATGTCCCAATTTGGAGCAACTGCAAAAAATCCACCATGGGTTAGGACCACAGGTAATAATATTTTTGTAAACCGTTGATTTGATTTAAATATAAAGTTAATAATAGTAATTGAATTTCAAAACAGTAGTTCATTTTGGTATTATGTATTTTACAAGGCAGTCAGAAATGTTAGGTATTCGGACTGGAGTGGATTGCAGTCAACTTTATTAGATAGCCTGTGCCTTTAAGTGCGAACCATTCTGTCTGCAGCTCAAACGATGGCTACGGGTGTGACGCAACAACAACAGCAGCAGCAGCAGCTGCAGACACAGATGATGGGTCAGACAACTATGGTTGCCAATCCGACCATGGTTCAGTACCAGCAGCCGCAGCAAGTCTTCCAGACACCGATGGGAATGCAACAGGTTGCTAAATTGTTGCAATATTGGCTTGTAGGATAATTGTTGAAGTGAAAGTGCAGGTTCCAGATACCAGTATGTGATCCCTGTAATGCTGCTTCACCAAGTTTTTTCTGTGCCTGAGTGGAAACAACATGGAGATTGCAAATATGCAATATAGGTGATGTTACCTTTACTTTATGATAGTTAACGTTATCCTTCCCATTACATTCTCTTTCAGGCTGGAATGACCATGACATCGATGACCGGAGCAATGGGAGCAGCAAGTGTTGCAATGCCAACAGCCCTTGGAGGGACTCAGGTAATAAATTTGTTAAATTGTTATAATAAGAATCATTAGGAATCTGATTACCAGATTTTTCAGATTTTTTTTCTTTTTGGATTATCAACGTAATGAAATAAGTTAATAAAGTATTTATGTTAAACGATGGTTATTTATAAATTTGAGTTGTAATATTTTGTTCTTACATTACTAAAGGGTCAAGTTTCCACTATATGACAATATTTAAAATGCCTTCACAAATTTTGTCAAATTGTAGGGTTATGGTTTCATTTCTAATAAGATTTAATATTATTTTTGAAGAAAAAAATTAATTCTTGAACTTAGAATTGAACCGTGGACCTCTGACTCTATGCGTTAGTGTGCTGTCTGTTACTCCATTCAAGACCCGATACAACTGTCAAACTTTCTTTCCTCTTATACAATTCTCTTAATGTCAAGGCAGATAGCTAGCACTATTAACAATGCCATAACACGACTTCAGTTCAGAAGTATTTTTAACAAGAATTTTACATTACTTTTAAGTGGTAAAGCTTAATATTTTGATGTTATATTTAGTTAAACATGCTCTAGTCCTGGGCACATTTATTTTTTGAAAAGAAAAATTGGATGTGATAGGTTTTATGCCTCTCACAATTCTACACTTACATTCTTATGCCACTGATGCACTAAACACTTGTAAACACGTTTTGTACTGTTTTAAACATTTTTAACAATCTTCAAGCTTTCTTTACAATATTTTATATTTATACATTTACGTAAAACATGATCGCGGATACATTACTTACTTGCTACTTTCCATGTTGTTCCAACGTTGCCACTATTTGAAAATGATTTCAAACCATATTTAGTGTTAGTGTACGTAAAGTTAGTTTATAGTTCATTAAATAGTACGCATGTAAATTGTTTTGTTACGTTAGGAAATGGGAAGTTGGTTTACGTCCATTTTTTTAAGCATTTGGGAATAAATAATATGCATGTAAATTGTTTTCTTTAGGTAGGAAATGGCAAGTTAGTTAACGTCCATTTTTTTTATGCATTTGGAAATTTATTCCCAAAGTTGGTAATGCCGACTGCAGAGCCATCTACCGGAGGCTATATTAACCATTACAGCAACTTGCGCATGCGCACTGCGATTCTGTGGAACTTAGAAGAATTCGTCTGAGACACATAACCAACTTTTTCCGAAAAATTAATGTTTGAACCGGAAATCAAACCCTGGACCTCTGATTTTGCTTGACAGTATGCTGTCCATTGCCCAGTCAAGACATACAATCGTCAACCTCTTATAAAATTCTCTTACATCTGAAGGCAGATGGCCAGCACTTATCAACAATGCTATCAGATGTCTTGTATTTGGAAGTATTTTTAACAAAAATTTTACATTACTTTTAAGTTGTAAAGCTTAATATTTTATTGTTATACCAGTATTTAGTTTAACATATTCTTGTCCTGGACATATTTATTTTTAGAAAAGAAAAATTAATGCTTGAACTGGGAATCAATTTCAAACATTTTGTAGCTATTATTATAACTTTTTTTTACAATTTTTAAATATTTATTTATCAGAATATAATGTGGTACCCATATCAGTACCTTTATAAGTTGACAGAGTCATGCAATGCAATGATTCTGATTTGCATCCGCTCATGTCTGCTGACATACAGTAAACTCTCAATTATCCGTGCGCGTATTATCAGGTTTGTGGATTATCCGGGCATTGCTCTTCCTACTGTATTTTTAAAAATGAAGATAAATTCTGTACTGTATTTTTTTATTGGTATGAAAAAAGTATTTATTTTTAAACGTGCTACTGTGAACTGCACTTAGAAACTCTCACAATAAAGATACTTCACTCTTAACCCCTTCCCCTGACGCATCTATTAGTACCCACAGCTTATTTTGAGAAGGAAGGGCTACTTATTAAAGCTGTCCTATTTCTAGACAATGTACCCTGCTACCCAAGTTCAAGTGAGCTTATATCTAATGATGGTCAGATTATTGTGAAATATCTGCATCATGTGTAACATCTCATGTCATTCGACCCATGGACCAAGGTGCGATTGCTAGTGTTAAACAACATTATTGCACCGACCTTGTACAAAGCCTAATACACAGCAAATTGACTTCACATTTTAGAAATCTTCTTCTTCTTCTTCTTCCTTCCAAGTATTAGGCCAAGGCCTGTTACGATCCTATAGAAAATTTTCCCTCCAGCGTTTCATAGGACGGCCCAGTGATCTTTGTCCTCTTGGTATATAATTATAAACAGCTTTGGGGATCCGATTTGAACTCATTCTTTCAAGATGGTGTTTCCAATTTAGTTGGTACTGTTTAATATATTCCAAAATTGGCGTAGTCTTCAATTCTTTTAAGATATCGGTGTTCCTTTTCCGATCCCATCTGGTGTAACCCGCTGTTCTGCGCATGAATCTCATTTCACAAGCCGTTATTCTGCTTTCATGTTGTTTTCTTAGTGTCCATGCTTTACTACCATAGGTCAACACTGGTCTAGCCAAAGTGTTATATAAACGTAATCTGGTGTTTTTTTGTACAAGGGATGGTTTCATAACTTGATTAATAATTCCTAAACTTTTATTATAACTAGTAACTTTTTCAGGGATATCCTTTTCATCCCAGATAGAGAGATAATATCCAAGATATTTAAATTGATTAGATCTCTCTAAAATTTTATTCTGGAGACAGATTTTACTTTGTATGGGGTCCTTCCCATGAAATGCCATAATTTTAGTTTTGTTAATTGATATTTCCATATTAAATTTGGCACCTATTTTTTGTAAATTATAAATTGATCGTTGCAAATCATTTTCGGAAAGTGCCAGAAGAGCTAAATCGTCTGCAAAAAGAATAGCATCGAGTTTGAGGTTCCTATCTTTAAATGTGTTAATGTCATTTATGGAATTTGTAGGACATGGGAGAAAGTGAAACCAACCACAATAGAACGATCGTGGAATAAGCTCATGTCACCTAATAACTAAATAAACTTTGCAGTATTACTTCCGAAAACTGTGACAATGCTACAAATATAGTTCTTCTTCTTTAGTAGGCGACTTCAACCTCATGAAGTTTTGGCCTCCTCAACAAATTTTTCTCTACCTAGATCTATTCTGGATACAGACTGGCCAATTTACAACTTTCATTTCTAATATATCTTTTATAAACAAACATAATTCACTTGTTGATAGAAGTTGCTGGCTGTGAAAATTCAGATGAAGAAAATGTGGCTGAGTGAAACGTGTGAACCTGGCTTCGAAACGTTGAATGACACAGCCATTGTCAACTAAATGCGAGGGGGAGGGGAAGAAGAAGTGAAGAAGATAATGCAAAGATCTTTGAAAACAAAATTAGCCACATAGAAGCATCAAAGTGTATAGAAGTCTTATTAGAATATATGGGACAAAAATTAATTGGATTACGTTGATGTCTTAAGTGTTAGGAAAATAAGAACTGTAATCAGAAAGAGTGTAAACGATAAATTGAAGCAGAGGAAAATATCGGACTTCTTGGTAAAACACGTGGTTTCAACAGAGATTTGTGGTTCCTAGACACAAATTTTTGTTTTAAGTACAACAGTTTTCGAATTACAGTACTGTAATAAATACTGTATTGCAGTCTCGGTCTAAGCGAAAATTGTTCTCTTCAAATATAATTTATTCTTCAGTAAGAAGTATGAAATTAATAATAAAAAACATCAATAGAAGCTCTACTGGCTTTATAAAGTAATATTAAATTCCCAATTAATGTCGTCTTAACTAAGAGGCTGCCATATGCAAAGATAGAAGCAATGGTTTCAAAGCATTTGGCATGAGGGAATTACAATGTATAAAGAGAAAAATTTGCATATAGATCGCAACTGCTTCGGTAGCTCAGTTGGTAGAGCATTTGGCCCGGAAAGCCAAAGGTACCGGGTTTGAGTCTTGGTCTAGGCGAAAAATTTTCTCTTCAAATATACTGTATTGCATGTTTATTTTTTATTATTTCACTCACCTCATACTTCATAATTCCTAGCAGACCCAGGGTTTCTTCACATCATTTGTGACATTCTCAATGCTGTGTCACGTTCACAACTGACGTCCAACGGCCTTCTATCCTGCAGACTGACCTCCGTGCCATCTGGTGGCCGACCGACGAATTTTCAAATCAGTCTTCTCTCCTTATAACTGGGTATTTCAAAATTCATAGTTGTATTTTCATTCTTGCATATGCATTGTATTATGCAGATGGCGCGGAGGTCAGTCTGCAGGATAGAAGGCCGTTGGATGTCAGTTGTGAACGTGACACAGCATTGAGAATGTCACAAAAGATGTGAAGAAACCCTGGGTCTGCTATGAATTATGAAGTGAGTGAAATAATAAAAAATAAACAGTACTTTCATTAATGATTTTTTGTTCTTTGAATTCATTTATTTTCTTCTCTTGAAAACCATTATCCTTCGCAATTTTTATGATGTGTTCTTTCTCTTTATTGTAATTTTCTTTGCTCATGGGGACATTCACAAGTCTGTGTGTTAAACTATTAAATACTGCCTGTTTGTGTGAAAAATGGTTAAATCCAGTAGCTTTTATATAATTGTCGATGTGAGTTTCTTTTCTGTAGATTCCAAATTTTATTTTCTTTTTTTCTTCATTCCTAATCAATTTAAGGTCTAAAAATGGTATTTCATGATTATTTTCTATTTCCTTTGTAAATTTGATTGTTTTATTTTGAATATTTAACAGTTTAATGGCATCTTCTAATTGTTTCTGTTTTACTATTGCTATGATATCATCTACATATCTTCTCCAAAATTTAAACATCAAAGGATGTGCTTTGGTTACATGACATTCAAAGTTCCCCATAAACATGTTTGCTAAATGGTGATAATGGATTTCCCATTGCAAGTCCTGATTTTTGTCTAAAGTATTTTCCTCTAAAGGTGAAGAACATTTGATTTAAGCATAATTTTGTTAGTTTTATGTATTCTTTAACGCTATCATCATCTAATTTGTTTTCTTTCAACCATTTTTCTAAAATTTTGAAAGTTGTGTCAGTCGGGATGTTTGTGAACAATGAAGTAACATCAAATGAGACCAATCTTTCTGAACTTTCAACATAAATTAGCACCGAAAAATGATTACAGCTTAGGTAATTTAATAAAAACCAACAAAAATGAAAAGATTGAAGACTGCAAAAAATCAGGAATTTATCAAATTAATTGTAAAGATTGTGAAAAGATATACATAGGAAAAACAAAAAGGAATCTAAATACAAGATTAAAAGAACACTTCAGAATTGTTAAAAATGGAGAAACCGAAAAATCTGCAATAGCTGAACATGCCTGGTCAGAAAAACATAGAATAGAAACCAAAACAAAATTACTTAAACAATTGGAAAAACCGAAGGAACTCGCAATTTTGGAAAAAATTTACATATGCAAGAATGAAAATACAACTATGAATTTTGAAATACCCAGTTATAAGGAGAGAGGACTGATTTGGAAATTCGTCGGTCGGCCACCAGATGGCGCGGAGGTCAGTCTGCAGGATAGAAGGCCGTTGGACGTCAGTTGTGAACGTGACACAGCATTGAGAATGTCACAAATGATGTGAAGAAACCCTGGGTCTGCTAGGAATTATGAAGTATGAGGTGAGTGAAATAATAAAAAATAAACAATATTAAAAAACCTCATAGTGTTATTTCCTATCTACATAACTTAATACTGTATTGCATGTTTATTGTTAGAATAACTTAGTCGGATTATCCAAGTTTTTCGATTTTCTGTGCATATCTCGGTCCCAATGAACACGGATAATTGGGAGTTTGCTGTATGTACATGGTGTCTGCTTCAAACTAAGAAAACATTGCAAACTTTTATTCTAATTGGAATATGTTTTGAAACATCTCTCAGGGATTGTAGTGCAGATGACAGCTGAAATAAAGTTTATACCTCTCTATGCTATGTCATACAAGATTCATGTGACACTGTTGCACTTGTACTAACATTTCCTACTATTTTAAAATTTTGTAACAATTTTAAATATTATTTTATGAATTTTAAATATTTATGAGCAAAATTGGTAGTTATCTCCCTGTGATTTTTTTGAAGATCTAAATTACTTACATACTGGTATTATTTAATAAACTATAAACTAATTTGGTGTACACTAACTTACCCCCTCTTAACCTAACAAAAGAATAGGCCACCTGTGAATATTCAATCGGAGAACAAGTGACTGCTAGCATCATGTTGGCCAATGTGATAACTGATAATGCACATTCTTGCTAGAGCCAATTGCCAATATGTTCACTCATATATAAGGGGATTCTATCCCAGGAGTCCACCTACATTAGTGAGCATGTTAGGGTGAGGAAATGGGCAAATTAAGATGAGAAAATGGGTCCACCGCTGTGGTCTCGGGGTAGCGTGCTGCCTTGTCACGCAGCGGGCCCGGGTTCGATCCCCAGTCGGGACAGTTTTTCTGGGTGAGGTTTTTATCGGGGTTTTTCCTCACCTGTAAGACAAATGTCAGGAAAACTTTAAGGCCCAAACGGTCCCCGAAATCATATGGCCATCGCAATCATCATCATTCATATTCATCTTAGGTTAAGCTTAGGATTAGGGACTCTCCTGGCGCACCATTATCATCACCCATCATATCATCGGGGCAACGTAACCCCGCCTTCCAGGCGCCCCAACCTCAGAAGTGGGTTACAAGTACGCCATGCCAGGAGAGAAACCAGGAATGTCGAAAGACAAACCTGGGGCATTTGGAAAAAAAAAAAAAAAAAGATGAGAAAATGGGCAAGTTAGTGTACACGAGATTAGTTTAGCATTCACTTGTTTGTTAGCGGGTTTTTATGATAAGTTGGCTACGCTGTCTGAGCATTGACTAACATATATTTTACATTATAAATATGATGATTTTAGGTTACTTTGAACTCAATGTCTCACTTCATTTTAAGGCATTTCTCACATTTTTTTTGGGGAAAAATCAACATTTATATTTCTCCAGGTAATTATTCACATATTGCAACAATAAATTGTTTGTTTTTCCATTTTTTATTTGAATTTATGTAGGTGGCATCCATCCATAGTAATTCCGCCTGAGGGCAGGTCTTTCACTGCAATCATAGCATTTTCATGCTATGCTTTGCAGCTTTACTAGGGAATTATAGGTGTGGTAGCTTCCCGTTGCTTTCCACACCGGTGATGGATGATGATGTTAATGATAAGTATGATGAAGGCCGGATGATTTTTGGGGACCGTTAGGCCCTAAGCTTCCTGACATTTGTCTTACAGGTGAGGAAAAACCCCAAAAAAACCTCACCCAGGAGCCTGTCCCGACCGGGAATCAAACCTGGGCCCGCTGCATGACAAGGCAGTACACTACCTCGAGACCACAGCGGTGGACGTAGGTGGCATAGAATCCCCAAATAAAGTAGTAGTGCAATTTCAGTTCTGATATATTGTGTTCTTAGAAACTTGTTTGAGACTTTATTGCAGTGTCCTTCCATTTATTGACAAAGTCCTACATATGTGCTTTATGATTCTGCTAAGTGCACCCTCTGTCACTAATTTAACTTAAGGTAACTTTCATAATGGAGCCTAACTTGTATTCTGAATGTTAATTGCTGAAAAATATGTTTAAAAAATCATGTAACTTACCAATGTAGGATATAAGTAATGAATTATATCAGTAGATGTTATCCATCCATAGTAATTCTGCCTGAAGGCAGGTCCTTGACTGCAATCATAGCATTTTCATGCTATGCATGCAGCTTTACTAGGGAATTGTAGGTGTGGTAGCTTCCTGTTGCTTTCCACACTGGTGAAGGATGATGATGGCCATATGATTTCAGGGACCATTTGGACCTTAAAGTTTTCCTGACATTTGCCTTACAGGTGAGGAAAAACCCCGATAAAAACCTCACCCAGAAAAACTGCCCTGACCGGGGATCGAACCCGGGCCTGCTGCGTGACAAGGCAGCATGCTACCTCGAGACCTCAGCGGTGGATGTAAATATGGTAATTGTTACAAATTTAATTAATCAACTGATTACTGTTTTCCTTAAAGGAGAGCAGTATGACTAACAAAAAATAAGGTAAAAAAATTCAAGCTATGGAATTAAATTTTTGAGAAGAATTTTAATAAAACAAGAGAAGACAAAAATTAGAAACACAGTGATAAGAGTTAAAAATATAGGAAATTAAAAATGACAACAACAAAATATTGATATGTACATGTCATTTGGATGAAGATATGCTAGACTGAGTGGGTGAAGGAAGAACAATGCTGGAACTCATAAAGAAGAGGAAAATAAATTGGATTGGCCACTGGCTAAGAAGAAACTGCCTGCTGACAGATGCTCTAGAAGGAATGGTCAACTGAAAGAAAGTTAGAGGCAGAAAAAGACATCAGATGATAGACAATATTAAAGTAAATGGTTTGTATGCAGATACAAAAAAAGGAAGTCAATGAATGAATGAGTCATGTCTTATCTTACCTCATAGTTTATGTTTTCTTAAACATGGGAACTGCAGTTTTCAAGAGGAACATCCCTCCCATTTTCAACCGATATTATGACTATAATATCGGTTGAAAATGGGAGGGATATTCCTCTTGAAAACTGCAGTTCCCACGTTATAACTATGAACAAAAAGGAAGGCTGAGTTAAGGAATGAGTGGAGAATGCTGAGTTTGTAGTGAAAGACCTGCCCTTAGGTAGAACACTATGTTTGTATGTATGTATGTCATTTGGATCTCAGCAGAACAATTTCCAAAAAAAAATGTTGCTCCTAACAAAACTAAGATGGAAGAGACCAAAGGGAAGATCCCAGAACCAGATGACTAGGCCTGATTAGAGAAGATATTGAAGATAGAGGACAAACATGGACAGGGACACATATAACTAAAACATGGAAGGAGATCTTCCTGTAGAAGTTGACTGAAGCGATTGGAAACAAATTAGAAGAAGAAATAGCAGAAAAATATTTTGAAACATATTTATTTGTATGATTGCTATATGAAGGCACATTTATTTAAAAAAAAAGAAGTATGCAGGACATTTTTAATAAGTTCCCTGATACAACTATTTATATTTAGTGAAATACAGTTTGTAAAACCTATAACTTCTTTGGCACAAATTAGAGAATATACCTCGAATTCAAACAGAGAAAAAATTGGATGAAATGGTAATCAATTTCAGCAGTTTATGTAATCAAGTGAGTGCATATTTTAGTTTATTTTGATGCAAGAGTTGCTACGTGGGTCTTATAACCACAGCTTACATCTGAGAGCTTCCCTAGCTACTGAGTTTCCACGAGAAGTTTACTGCATTACTACCCAGCATACCACTAACATTTTAAAAATGATATTTCCAAACTTTTTTACGATTAAAACCTTCACCTTAAATTTAATTTGATTACAACATTTTCTACTTAATTGCTAATTTATTGAAATGTAATTATGTAAGCGAAGATTACATATTGTTTAATTAAACAGTTACAAGATCAAAGACATAACCTTGACCACAGTTTTGTAATTTTCATTATTTCCTTAACAGCTATAAAATATTAAAATCTACAGCTGTTAAATGATATACTCTGAACTATTAACATGGTTATATAACCATTACCATGGACTTTTAAATTGTTATCATGATGACAACATGTCCACATTCAGGTTTTCTAAGGCAATTTTGAAGTACAGTAAAAGCTCCTTATTCGCAGGGGATATGTTCTGCAAAAATGCCGCAAATACAGAAACCACGAATATTGAATGGTAATTTGAATGGGTATATACGGGATACATTCCACGGTTCCAAAATAAAATAAATATTATCAAAGTAAAATCAATTAATGAGAGATTTTGAACAATTTATATTAATTATTATTGTCAGGCTTAAAGAAGTTGATAAACTTCCTGTTTTGCCACTTTCAAAAGATCTTTCAATCGAAAATGACTCGCCAACGCATAAACGGTCAAGTATTTCTGTTTTTACTTTTTCCTGCTTCGGAACTAATTTTCTTTCCTTTTACTTGACTTTACAAATTGGCAACAAATCAGAAGAGACAAGTATTATTCAATCAAAATTATTGCAATGAATGACAAATTGAAACAATAAAACACTGATCGTGGTGAGGGCGGCATTTATCAACAGACATAGCGGCGTGTGAAGTACGACGGCGGTGACTTTTAACAACGAACCTTAGGCTTAGTAACAATAAGGTTTGTTTTACTTTAATATTAATTTCTCCATTTGGTTTGAATCGTTGTTTGTGTAAAAGTCGCCTTGGCACGTGCCTGCAGTGAAAAAAAAAGTTGCCGATGCGTTAAGAAAGTATACTAAATCCTTTTAATATACCGACTGGATCCGCGAATAAAGACATTTTTAGCTGTGAATACTGGGACTGTGTTGCAATATTTAGCCTGCAAATAAGGACTATGAGATGAAAGATGAAGATCATCATGGAAACAATAAAAAAATTATAAAAAACATATTTATAGTTGAAACTTCATTTTTGCAATCAACTGAATTTTACAAATTGTTTATTAGTTAAAATAGTATATTACAATGTGAGGTTGGGAAGTGGTTTTTACAGAAGTAAGGAAATGATTAAAAACCGAGAAAAAGCTAGGTTTTTAATTTCTGAGAATCCGTAAAACACTTCACAAACATGCGTTCTATATTATTTTTTGCGCAATTTTGTTTTCAAAATAATTAATAATAGTAAAATAATAACACCT
Organism: Diploptera punctata; assembly: GCA_030220185.1. Lineage (NCBI taxonomy): Eukaryota > Metazoa > Arthropoda > Insecta > Blattodea > Blaberidae > Diploptera > Diploptera punctata. Next base: position 387,203 of record JASPKZ010007206.1, read on the forward strand.
TTGTTGGAAATATTTGCATTCGTTATAAACAACTGACAGATGTTGGCAGTCTGGCCAGTATATATAAAAAAAATGCCAAAAAGAATTTAGTTGAGACTATAGCAGGCCATGACACCAATCGGGCATAAAATGGCAGCAAGTATGATTGATGGTAATCAAAATGATGAAATTGAAGAAGCTGGAAAGTTGGGTGTGCTTCTTTAGTGCCAGAGAAATCTAAATGAAGATATGAAAAAACATACATTTCATTCAGAAAGTGACTGTAGTAGACCTGCTGTATTTTGTTGTCAACTTTCAATATTGTTTCAAATGAAGTTCAGTTCATTTAAAATGCAGTGATTTGTTTCATATATTATAATGTATATTAACACTACCTTTTGGATATAGTTTTGTGTATACATTGTATTTAGTAAACAAAAAAGACAGTGGTTTTACTTCCCGCCCTAGATAGGTAATTTGAAATATTACAGTATAGTTAATATATTATTTTAGAAAGTAATATTTTGAGTTCTTTTAATTATATTATTTTGAGTCTGTTCATCTTACCTCAATATTAATTTTGATTTGTTCTTGAACATGTTTTGATTGGATATCAATCATCTTCTGCATATTGTTTAGATTGGTTGGGTTTATGTTGTAAACCCTGGATGTTGATGTCAGCTCCCTCCTGTGGTTGGCCAAGGAACCTCCAAACGAGGTCACATTCCATTGGTATTTCGAAATTCATAACTCTGTTTTTGTTCTTCTGAATAAAGATTTTTTCCCAAATAGTCAGCTCTTTTGTATTTTCTGACTGTTTTAATAATTTAGTGAGGGAGCTGACATCAAGATCCAGGGTTTACAACATAGACCCAACCAGTCTGGGCAAAATGCTGAAGATGATTGATATCCAATCAAACATGTTCAAGAACAAATCAACATTAATATTGAGGTAAGATGAACATACTCAAAATAATATAATTACAGTATCGTTATTTAGTTATTTATAGGTTGGCAACTTCAAAATTTAGAATATTGAACTTTCAATCATGGCCGCCATTCCTGTAAGTACGACAGAATGCACTATTGTGCAGAAAGACAATTGAAAGTGATTAGTACTTCCCCTTTCCTCCAATTGCCCCATTTGCTGATACATTTCTACTTATTAGCTCCAGGCCGAGGGTGTAATTGTGTTAATGACAAGTATAAATGCCTTTTTTTGTATTATTGGCAGATGTTTCCTCAGGTAGCAACAGTAAGCTACCCTACTCCCCGTGCTCTGAATCCAACAGCTTTTCAGACTACAGCTGCTACCGCAGTTGCTGCAGTACCACCAGTTCCTCCAGCAACACCCAATCCATCCCCCAAACAGAGGGTGTTTACTGGTACAGTGACGAAGGTTCATGACAATTTTGGATTTGTTGACGAAGACGTGTTTTTTCAAACTAGGTAAGATATATTTGACTAATTTAGCATAAGTATTGAGTTAATATGTAGAGATATAGATTGTCAAATTATTTAATTAACACATGCACTGCCAGATATCTGTTGGACCTTTAAATGCTGTAAAGTAAGCATTTTTTTAAGGAATTCAATAGGGAGTCACAATTTTGTACATTTGGCTGATGTTACCGTCTTCTTCTTCTTCACTTCACAGTCTAGGCAAATTGCCTGTTCTGTCTAACAGTTGTTCTGTCCATTTTTTCACTGGCCTTCCTACATTCCTTGAACCTCTTGGCATTGTAGTTAAATGCTGCTTTTGGTAATCTTGTTGTCCCACGCCGTAGCCGAGCGGTTAAGGTAGGAAGCCTTGGCGCAGAGCTATGGGACTTGCGCTGGTTCGAGTCTCCATGGGGGAAGAAATTTTCTCATGGTATTTCGGCCAGTATGGGACCGGTGCCCACCCAGCATCGTGAGGCAATTGGGTAGCTACAATAAGTAGCGGCTCCAGGTTGAGGAACCAGCTATAATGGCTGGGGGACTCGACATGCTAACCACATGTCACCCCTACACTGGTTGTTGATCATCTACCTCTGTGATTGACACATGTGGATGTGAAGGGCCAGCAGCTGGCTGGTAAAAGGGCAACCGCTGAAAAGTGGGAAGACCCTCAATCGGAAATCGGTAATCTTGTTACATTCATTCTTTCTACATGTATAAACCATTTATCTTTATATTCTTTGATTTTATCATTCAGTGGATATATATTTAATTCTGTTCTTATATCTTCATTCTTTATCCAATCCAATCTTGTGCAGCCTTTTGTTCTTCTAAGGAAGTTCATTTCTTCTCTTTGTATTCTACTTTGTAATGTTTTGGTTATTACCCAAGTTTCACTCCCATAAATTAATACAAGAACTGCCAAAGTTTTATAAAGCTTCAATCGACCATATGTTACCATATTTATCTGAATGTAAGATGACCCCCCCCCCATTTTAATTTCGTACATTTGGTTTATGTTACATATTTATCTGAATGTAAGATGATCTCAAAATTTTGAAGATTTTTTTTTTTCAAGAATATTCGTTCACACTCATTCCCTTTCATTGTTCCGCTGAATGATTTTCAGATGAATTAGCATTTATCAGTTTTTTCTTTAATTTGTCGTCACTTACAAATGTTATTTGGAGACACCAAATTTTTTCTCTGCTGTACAGTGTTTGGAGCTTCTGCTTCTCTATTTACCATCAACTTAAAATTAGCATCTTAATGTCTCCTTGAACTAGTTGGAATTTGTGAACTCGTACTTTAACACGTTTTTCATAAGTAATGCCACGAGTGATTTCCAATTTATCTAGAGAATATGGAAATCAAGAGTGGCATTTGTTAGGACTATTTAACGAATAAAATTAAGCTGTTTACTCACAAATCATAATTTAAATATAGATATTTTAAAATATTTATATATTTAATGTAAACGGCGATGTGTTTGAAAACAAATGAGAAACGATTGGTACGCTTCAATTCCTTCCTTTGTTCATCATTGCTACTTGATTATATTATTTATTGCCAAAGGATCGCAATATTGTAAGAATGCACTCTAGTGGAGAACTTATACCTTATAACACATCAAGTTATAGGTATTAATTCAATTCTGATGTCCTATGATGTAAATATGTCAATTATATTTTTCTGCAACGTCCTTTCCAGGGAAAATAATTCGTTTAAGAAAGTGCAAACAGTGGTTTCTATTTTTTTGTGGTATAATCAATTGTTACAAATGTTCTTATATTATCTATCACATGCGCTTTCTGCTGACATTCATGCACTCACTATATATGCAATCTGGTAGCCGTATTACTTACGGAGTCGGTCACTGCAAAATAATGTTATGACCTATTCGGAATGTTAAAAAGGAGGTGCTTTCTTTATTATGATAAACTTTAGTTGGTAAATTCTAGGCGAAACACGATGTAATTAGTTGTAAATAAAAAATCATTGAAATGTGATTGGTCATTGACTCCCATTTGGGGCATGAGTTAAATAGTCAATATAAATTAAGATTATTATGTTCCACAAATTAATATTATCAAGCTTTAAAATTTAAAAAAATTAAAATAAATTATTTTCAACTCACCTCATATGCTGTCTTCTAATTAGACTGGTTTCGTAACCTTAGTGGTTACATCTTCAGTAAATACATGACCATTATATTAAAATTAATGTTGGGAAGTAAACATTATGAGGTTATATCATTAATTCAAAGTTAAAATTGGGAAACACATTATGAGGTTCTTAATTAATAAATTAATGAGTCATCTCGAAGTTCATCAAATCAATACCAGATGGCAACGATATCTCGAAGTTCGTCAAATCAACACCAGATGGCAACGTTATAGAGGGAGATTCCAACGAATATCCGGTAGTCATAATGGCAGTTGAAAATGAATGACAAGATCATTTGAAAACTATAGTTACCGTGTTTGATAAAACATGAAATATGAGGTAAGATGTTAAAATGACTCATTAATTTATTATATCATTAATATTGAGTGGAGAACATATTTTTAATAATTCACTTCATACAATTTGAAATTTATTTGAGACCATTGGTTTCGAATGAATTTTTCATTCATCTTCAGTCATGATTTTGAAATTGTATGAGGTGAGTTATTAAAAATATGTTCTCTACTCATTATTAAAAATACATGACCATTGTTCTGTCGTTCAGGAGCACTACTTGTTATTCCATCTGTTGATGTAAATAATTTTATTTTAAAATTTTAATTAAACCTCATGGTGATATTTCATATAATAGTTAAAAAAATATCAAACTTTATTAGGATTAATGGTAAGATTTTGAGTACTATATTCTATACTCTTTGCAAAGAAAGAAGTGAGTTCTGATATTTCAAATATACGTAGCAGAGTTGTAACAAAATATGATGTAGTAACTACTCTGTAGCCCATTGCACTCTTAGACACAGTATCAGTTGACAACCAAAGATTTTGGTTTGATTAGCATCTGCATTTCCTCACAACAATAGAAAGATGAGTAAAGAATCTAAATTCCTATTATACAATCAAAGCTGATAATGGAGGAAGAAAGTTTAAAAACAGACTCGTCCTATAAAACCATTTTAAGTTTTTTATTTAATAATTAAATTCAAGAACTTATAGGAACAATAAAAAAACACTCTGCTCCGAAAAGTATGACTAAATATAATTCTAAAATTTTATAAAAAAGTGGCTCTCCCAACTCTACTTTAGACTCTGAAACGTGGACTCTTACTACAGGCAAATTAAGTAGAATAGTATCTTCAGAAAATAAGTTATTAAGACCTTTAGCAGGTTATATGCTTTATGACCCCATGCGAAATTAAGATATACACACAGTTCTCAAAACACCAGCAATCACTGAAATCATCGAAACATACCAAAATAATTGGCATGAACACCTCCTTGAATACCAAACAATAGACTACCTTGTAGGCTTTCATAGTTAAATATGGGAAATAACGAGGTTCTCTTACCTCTTAGGCTATTCAACTACAGACCCACTGGGCGAAGAGTCCCTGGATGACCTAAGAAGCAATGGAGAGATCAATTTCTCTCCTGAAGCAGAACAGGCCAATGGTCTAATCCACGATTGTTATTGATGATGAATTAAGTTAAATTAGAGACTAATTGGGATTTCCGGATCTTTGATCTGGTCAAAAAACCCTGATGGAACTGATATTTAATCTGTGGAGTGAATTTCGGTGAAGTGTGGAGGGTCTAACTTAGTCAAATCCACTCTCCTCACCTCCAAGTAGGGGCCCCTCGGGACCTTCTTAAGATCTTTTAAGATTTTAAGATGCAAAAGAGAGAGTGGGGTGGAAAGAAAGGGGGAGCTACCACATATATATATCTCTAGTAAAGCTGCAAACAGTTTGTATGCGGATACAAAAAGGAAAGCTGAGTTAAATAAAGAGTGGATAATGCTGAGTTTGCAGTGAAAGACCTGCTCTTGGGCTGAACACTATGTATGTATGTATATATGTATTAAAATGAGACAGTATTTATCTTGTATGGAAATGTAGTTGGTAATGTCAAACAGTTGGCAATGATATCATTCATATTCTTATATTCCAATATTTAGAAGAAAATTTTAAAAACCGAATGAAGGATGGACAGAGAAAACATCAGAAGTAGCTTCTTTCATTGCTGGGCTGTATTTTAGTATTTATGTATGAACGATTTGTGCTTTTTAACGTAATTCTTAAACTTACATTACAATTGTGGTTATGTGAAATAACACGACTCATTTCATGCCAAATCAGATGATGATTTGGTGTTAGGTTTTCAGAATTTATTGAAACTTATATTTTGTAACTGCAGATAAAAAAAATTTTAAATTATTTTTAGATTTTATACTGCATGAAAATTATAAAAAATCACACACATAACATTAATGATTGTGCGTGCTGCCTTGTCAGGTCGCAGGCCCAGGTTCAATCCCTGGTTGGGACAAGTTTCCTGAGTGATGGTTTTTTTCTAGGTTTTTCCTCACCTGTAAGACAAGTATCAGGAAACTTTAATGCCCAAACAGTTCCCGAACATCATCTGCCATCAATATCATATTCATTAAGTTTAGGATTAAGACCTCTCCTGGCGCATCATTACTATCATCACCCATCATATATCATCGGGGCAGTGTAACTCTGCCTTCCAGGCACTCCAACCTGAGAAGTGGGTTACAATCATGCCATGCCAGGAGAGAATACCAGAATGTCAAAATGACAATGTGGTGGCATTGAATTAAAAAAAACATTAATGACTTAATTAATTACATTAGGAAGTAACATTATTAAGCTGACGATGATACACATGATATACTGAAACATTAAAAAAAAAAGAAAGGAAAATTATTAGATAAGTTGACTCCAGATTCACCTTATTGATTGTTAATTTCTCCAAATATATTTCATTTGATGTTGGAGTTGGTTGTATATGGAAGGTTTATAGCCTATATACAGGGTGAGTTTTAATTACACCGGCAAACTGCAGGGACTGATTCCTGACTGTAAATGTAGGAAAAAATGTCCTATGAATAAGTGTCCATAAATGCATCGTTGCCACGGTAGATGGCACTGAGGAATGTCATTATTCTCTCGGCCCTGTTGCATGGCCTGCTAGATCATCGGACTTATTTAAACCCCCTGAATTTTTTACCTCTGGGGGCATCTGAAAAGTGTTGTGTATGCTGAACCAGTTCCTGATGTGCATACCCTTCAACAGCATGTCCACGTCACCTGTGGAGAGAGGCTGGAACATGCAAAAGAGTGAGGCAATGCATGATACGAAGTGTGAACACTTACATTACATCCCATGGAGGCCACGTTGAACATCTGTTGTGATGTGATGCAATTATGCTATGTACTGTGCGTCGGGACAATTTGTTATTGCTGCACACACACATCATTCATTTCCCGACACATGTTTATAAGACCTTTTTCCTTCATTTCCAGTCAGAAATCAATCCCTTAAGTTCGCCGGTGTAATTGCCGTTCAACCTGTATTAATATTTTTATCCATATAAGCATTCCCTCAAATTATTGTAAAAATATAAATTTTCATAAGGCTTGCACTAATGGAATATCAGTTTAAAATATCAACATCTTTCTTATTTAATTCTCTGGAATGACTTGTATTAAAATAATTTAGTTAATTGACAAAATTTTCTATCTTTACAATTTAGGAGACAAGTTAGGCTAAAGAATTTAATAATAAATTACGAAAGGAAGTAACATTATGATGTTCTTCTTAATAAATAACATGAATAGACTCATTATCATCCTAAGGCGCGACAACTTCAAAAGTGAAAGTTTTGGCCTTCTCAACAATCCTCCTCCATGCCAATCTGTCTCTTGCCATATTCAAATTAGTCACTTTCATTTGCTTTAGATCGTTCATTGTGTCATCCTCCCATCTGATTTTCAGTCTTCCGACAGCTCTGTCCCCTATAGGTTTCCATTTATAGAGTTTCTTGACCAGTCTCTGACCATCCATTCTTATCAAATGTCCAAGCCAACCAATTCTGAGAGATCTTATATGGTTTAATATAGTCCACCGCTGTGGTCTCGAGGTAGCGTGCTGCCTTGTCACGCAGCAGGCCTGGGTTTGATCCCCGGTCGGGTCAGTTTTTCTGGGTGAGGTTTTTATCGGGGTTTTTCCTCACCTGTAAGACAAATGTCAGGAAAACTTTTAAGGCCTAAACGGTCCCCGAAATCATATGGCCATCGCAATCATTCATATTATTCATCTTAGATTAAGCTTAGGATTAGGGACTCTCCTGGCGCACCACTATCATCACCATCACTTATCATATCATCGGGGCAACATAACCCCACCTTCCAGTCACCCCAACCTCAGAAGTGGGTTATGAGGGAGAGAACACCAGGAATGTCGAAAGACAATCTGGGGCATTTGCAAAAAAAAAAAATGGTTTACTATATTCTGATTTTTTATTAATTTTATGAATAGACTCACCTTATTTATTAGCCTGTAGAATTGAATTTTGTGATTTCCAAAAAAATAAATAAATAATTGGTATTTTAAAACGGAAATATTGTTACACAGCATTTAAAACATTTGTAAATTGTATTTTCACCATATTATAATTCATCTAATTACTACTTATTTTATAAATTTTAATTACATTTGTTCTTGTTTCGTTCATTTGTTATTTTTGTGTCATTTATATTTTGTAATTATGTGTATCTTCAATTTTCTTTTATATGTAACTACAGCCCTAACATACATTTGTAAAATAGGGCTCTAAATCTTGGAGATTTAATAAATAAATAAATAAATAAAAAATATATTGAATAGGTTACATAAAATTGATGCATTGCTTCCATGTTACAGTTGCTGTGTCAAAGGATCAAATCCAGTTGTTGGAGATAGAGTGCTGGTGGAAGCATCATATAACCCAAACATGCCATTCAAATGGAATGCTACCCGGATCCAAGTCCTTCCGATGACAGGTGCTCCATCTGCTCGTACTGCAAGCTCTTTACCTAAAGGCTTCAGTACTCCACCACAGAACAGTTATAATGCAGTTCCCCCACCAGGTGAAAGAACTACGTGAATTATGTTTTTATTAGCTTCACCGGATTTAACCCCTTTTGGCTCCATAACAAAGTTTGTATTCACTCACACAGGGTGGAAGTAATATAAGTGAACAAATTTTAGGAATGAATTCCTTGTAGAAAAATGATAAAAATGTCTTGTAGTCTATGGGTTGTAAAAGTATGGTTTTCTTTAAAAAAATATTTTTATAGAGATGTTTATTGGTCATTATTAGGGAGCAGATTTTTATGTTGTAAAAGTTAAGATTGCATCATAGTATAGTGATAAAATTAATGTAATGAGCTCTTTATATCCAATGAACTGATTTTTTTAATAATATAACTTACAAAAATGTTTCTTATTAATTTTTGTTTTGAATATAGCATTATTACAGTTATATTACACATTTTACTTTTAAATTAAAAATAAATTGTGTTCTTTTTACATTATTTCTTTCTTCTTCTTCCTTCCAAGTATTAGGCCAAGGCCTGTTACGATCCTATAGAAAATTTTCCCTCCAGCGTTTCATAGGACGGCCCAGTGATCTTCGTCCACTTGGTATATAATTCTAAACAGCTTTGGGGATCCGATTTGAACTCATTCTTTCAAGATGGTGTTTCCAATGTAGTTGGTACTGTTTAATATATTCCAAAATTGGCGTAGTCTTCAATTCTTTTAAGATATCGGTGTTCCTTTTCCGATCCCATCTGGTGTAACACGCTGTTCTGCGCATGAATCTCATTTCACAAGCCGTTATTCTGCTTTCATGTTGTCTTTTTGGTGTCCATGCTTCACTACCATAGGTCAACACTGGTCTAGCCAAAGTGTTATATTGTTTATGGTGTTTTTTGTACAAGGGATGGTTTCATAACTTGATTAATAATTCCCAAACTTTTATTATAACTAGTAATTTTTTCAGGGATATCCTTTTCATCCCAGATTAAGAGATAATATCCAAGACGAGAATTTCCCGGAAGGATCAAAACACTGGAGGGAAAATTTTCTATAGGATCGTAACAGGCCTTGGCCTAATACTTAGAAGGAAGAAGATATTTAAATTGATTAGATCTCTCTAAAATTTTATTCTGGAGACAACAGATTTTACTTTGTATGGGGTCCTTCCCATGAAATGCCATAATTTTAGTTTTGTTAATTGATATTTCCATATTAAATTTGGCAGCTGTTTTTTGTAAATTATAAATTGATCGTTGCAAATCATTTTTGGAAAGTGCCAGAAGCGCTAAATTGTCTGCAAAAAAAATAGCATCGAGTTTGAGGTTCCTATTGATGGGTATATATCCCCAATGTGTTTTCCTCCATTCGTTTATTAATTTATTCATATATATAATGAAAAGCACCGGTGAAAGTCCACATCCCTGTCTTACTCCAGTGTTGATCTTTTTTCCAAGAAGATAGTTAGCCATCTTGTTTAACAGAGATTTCATTATCTTTATAGATGTTGAAGATATTAGTAATATATTTTTATGGAACGTTATCATCAGCTAAAATTTGTAATAATATACATTATTTCTTTTTAATTTAAAAGTAAGACGTAAAATATAAATGTAATATATTATATATGAGTTATATTATAAGAAAATCAGTTGATTGGATATAAAGACTTATTAAATTAATTTTATCGCTATACTATGTTGCAATCTTAACTTTTAGAACATAAAAATCCTCTCCCTTGTCATTACTTTATAATGATGGTGAGTATTGGATTTATTTTCACACAGTACACAGGGGACATGAAACAATTAATATTAAAGTGAGTCATGCATCTCACCTCATTGCATTCCATGTTCCTCACAGCCCATGACCACGGTTTCAGGAATAATCGTTTCTATCATCAGCCATCTTTTTGACCCATAAGTTTTATAAAAAAAAAGAGACATGAAGCAATTTTTCCTTTAGCATTTTTCAGTAAAATACATAATACACTCCTGCAATATTGTCAATTACTCTTGTGTAATAAATAACTAACTCATTGGCATTATCGAACCTGGAGATTCATGGCTGTGCAGACCCCGACATAATGTTTTCCGATCACCCCCTATATAAAATACCTCCCTCAAATCATGGTTAATGTTATTCTCCCACCACATTCTTGGCACACGTACTGGGTGCTTTCCCTCTGGTTTTCATACAAGGATTTTTATGCCCATCTTTCATTCCCAATTCATGCCATATGTCCTGCACATAACAGCCTACAAGACTTAACTGTTATTTTTGCATTTAGTTTCCCTTAAAGATTATATAGCTCTCTGTTATGAAGTTTTCTCCATTCATTGTTTGTGTGTTTCTCTTTGGTCCAACAATTCTCCTAAGAACTTCATTCTCAAATACTCGTAACTCTTCTCCTCCCTTAAAGTAAAATACCATGTTTTGCATCCATATGATATAACTGGAAGATTAACAGTTTTGTTATATGAATAAAAAATCTATCTCATTTCATTTCTTAATTTAATTTGTGCTAAAAGAGACCAAGAGATGATATAAGGCCAACAAATTATGCTATTTCACAACCCATAATATGCAATGTGTGAATATCAGACCATCTTATAAATAAAAACTCTATGGCACGACAGGCCTATAAGGTCCTTGCCCTACCATGCAGCTGCTGGCCTCACGTCTACATGTGTTAATCACATAGGTAGATGATCCTCCAGCCATGTAGGGGTGACATGTGGTCAGCATATCGGGTCCCTCAGCTGTTATAGCTGGTTTTCTCAACCTGGAGCCGCTCTCATGATGCTGGGTGGGCACCAGTCCCATACTGGCCGAAATTTCATGAGAAAATTTTTTTTCCCATGGAGACCTGAACCAGCACAAGTACTGTAGCTCTGCACCAAGTCCCATGTTATAAATATCTGTGCATTATTTCTTTTTCTGAGAAAATAATACATTTGTGATCCAAAGTATAAAGACATTTTAGTTATATTTGAAGAGAAAAATTTTCGCCTAGACCGGGACTCGAACCCGGGACCCTTGGCTTTCCGGGCCAAGTGCTCTACCAACTGAGCTACCGAGGCGAGTTACGATCTAGACGCAAATTTTTCTCTTATGTACGTTGTAATTGCAAAGATAGAAGCTACGGTTTCAAGCATTTGGCGCGAGGGAATTACAACGTACATAAGAGAAAAATTTGCGTCTAGATCGTAACTCGCCTCGGTAGCTCAGTTGGTAGAGCACTTGGCCCGGAAAGCCAAGGGTCCCGGGTTCGAGTCCCGGTCTAGGCGAAAATTTTTCTCTTGAAATATAATTTATCCTTCTATGAGAAGTGTTAAATTAATAATAAAATCGTCAATAGAAGCCCTACTGGCTATAAAGTAGTGTTAAATTCCCACTAAATGTCTTCTTAACTAAGAAGCCGCCATTTGCAAAGATAGAAGCTACGGTTTCAAGCATTTGGTGCGAGGGAATTACAACGTACATAAGAGAAAAATTTGCGTCTAGATTGTAACTCGCCTCGGTAGCTCAGTTGGTAGAGCACTTGGCCCGGAAAGCCAAGGGTCCCGGGTTCGAGTCCCGGTCTAGGCGAAAATTTTTCTCTTCAAATATAATTTATCCTTCTATGAGAAGTGTTAAATTAATAATAAAATCGTCACATTTTAGTTATATTTACTAAAAGGAATAGAGTCTTAGAATCTGCACACTTATATAACTTCTGCTCTGTATAGAAATTAGTATCAATTAACACTTTTAAAAAAATGATACTCTACTTTTAGAACTAACAGACATATTTAATACAACATACTGCATCAGCATGATTTTATTGAATTGTTGAAAAGAATAGATAAACTTCTGTGTGATTCTAAATTTAAAAAAAAAATTGTTTGTATTGATTAAAAATAAAGAGTTAATGTAACAAACAAAAATTACTGTACTCTCCAAAAAGTAAGCTTTTCCAGTCGTTGTAGATTTACAGAACTTCATTTGTTTTAAAAGTTAAAGAAATAAAATATAGAAGTAAATTCTTGTAGTTCATTTTGTATTAATATTAATTCAAACATTCTAAACTAGTTTATAGGACTTATTAATGAGAGTTAAAGCATCTTTACTAATGTTACCAGTTATTTTCTTTCATTATTAATTCTTTGATTGTTAAATACGTATATTAATTAAGTGAATTGGTTCAAGCATTAGTGTTTTGAGACTCATTCAGGAAGCCCCATATTCAAACACCAATGCCAACTGATCTGACTGAGATTTTTTTCCTCCTTTCCCCTCAGCTGTCAAAGGTAATGCAGGGTTGAAATTTTGTTAACCAGTACCTATTTCATCATATTCACCATTTCTGAGATAATTTAACAAATAAATCAGTGATTTTTACAACTAAATTTCCAAGATGTTAAAGCATCCATAAATAGGAATGAAATAAAAAAAAAGTTTATTAGTTCTTTGTTAACTTAGCCTGGGCATTTAAATCTCAGGCCACAGCTCAGCTGTGGTTTCACATACTTATACGCAAGACATTTAGATCTCCAAATGCAATTTGCATATATGTATGCAAGGGTACATCCGTATGTTCCAGTGACTATAACTTGCTTGTTAAACAGGTTGAAGAACTGTTTTTAAGGAAGGATCTCCCATCATTTTACGACAGACAAATGGAGTGAGGAGTGACTAATAGTTAATGAAAGGAAATGCTTTTGCTTTGTCCTTTTAACAGACCTCTCTTTTGAACATTTCCCGTGCCCAGCTTTTGCATGAAGGAAATAAATAACAAAGTGCTCCATATAGTATTTATGTTTTTCTTTTGAAAAAACATTCTTTCTCACACAATGGTTCCTGAATTTAAAGAAAATTGGCTGACCACACATGCCCACACATTTAATATGTTTTAACATCTGTTTTAAGTGGATGGAATAATTTGAATGATAAATGCCTCTTCCATAAACATAGTGATTCATCAATTACAATATTTTCATTTGGAAGATAGAGCAATTGGAATTTATTAATGAATTGTTGAATAACACAGTCCCCACCTAAAGTCTAATAGGACGTCATTTTCCTGAAAGGATTCCTGCAATGGGTTGGAAAGAAAACCAAAAGACTATACACAGAATGTACCAAAAAACTATATATGGAGGGTTACCCAGATAAGATAAGACAGAATTCATACCTTTCATCGTGGTGAAAATCCTTTTTGCCATCAATGATTCTGCTCAATATCCTGGCCGTGGGCATGGACTATTGCCCTGCATCTGTTTCCATTGCTGGAGCCTGCATTGCAGCTCAGGAACAGGAATGTCAGCCCAAACCTCTTGACAAACTTTCCAAAGGCCCTTCACCGTGGTGGGACACCTTGAAGCAAGGTCTCGTTTCAGGAGACCAAACCCACAAAAATCCATCGGCGAGGCATCTGGTGACTTCACAGGGACTCTATTGAAGGGTATGATATGGATGCCTGTTTCATCTAATTTTTGGCTGTATTATCTCTGAGATAATCTTGCAGTGTGACTCGACACCTTGTCCATGTGGATCCAAACTTTTAAGGTGTCTGCACCATACAACCGAGGGATGTCTTCATCAAAAATTGGTCCATGATGTTCTCCTGGAAGTAGGCTGCATTGACTTTGGCTTTGCTTTCAACTCTGTAAATTCTTAGCTTCCCTCTGGCAGAAAAACCTGCAACCACCATAAAGCCGTTGGAAAACTTCTTTGTTTTCCTGGATGAAGACGGAACACCCCTTTTGGGCGGTAATAAATTGCATGGGGCCTGTTTGTATCATCAAGGTAGATCCATGCTTCATCCAGAGAGACTACATGGTTTTCATACAACTTTCTTGCATTTGTGAATCTTTCTCTGATGTGCCTTTCTTTAAGGGCATGTCCTCGGGCTTTATGTCGCTGTTCTAGGCCCAAATTTTGGTTGATTATGCGCCAGACTGTACCCTTAGATGTGTTTGTGCGACTTACAATGCTTCTCTGGGTTGATGGATTTTCTTTGGTCATTTCAGCTTTGACTTTGGCCACTACTGCTGTCGTCCGAGTCGGTTGCGCCCATATTCTTGTCAATTTTTTTAACACTGCACTTCCGATGGGAATCCATTTTTATGCAAATGTATAATACGGCCCACACACGCCTTACTGACCCTCAATCTTTCTCTTTGCACCGTTTTACAATCATGGATAGACTGTAATTGGCATTGGAAAGCCCCACGATGTACTCTTGCCATAAATCTGCCACTTTCAAAGCCATAACTCGCTTAAATAAGAATCCGACCACACTGATACCTGAATCAACACTGATAATGTCATCTAAATATCATGCAGCTGCAGTTAATACTTTTATTGCTAGAACCTTTCAAAGTCATCTTATCGTATCTGGGACAACCCTCCGTACGTAGTGTGCCAAAACAGTGTAAGGAAGGAATCAATTTATTGGTGCAGTGAATGTGAAGTAGGTCTATGTATGATGGATGTTTCAAAACCTATCACACAATTCTGAATTTTTAGGATGATATGAAACTTTCTATGAAGAAAATATATTCATGTGCAAGATGAGAAAAGAAATATAATTTAACTAATTTTTATTATTCAGAATTTAATATATATCTACAATATGAGCTTGAATGGAATGGAGTTTAAAAATACTACTCCACAGGAGTACTTTTTATTATTCAGAATTAAATATGTACAGGGTCTTCATTTTAAGATGCAACCCCTAGTGCCTGGCAGCCGCTTGTCGCATGGACCCCGTACGGTAACCTCACCAAATATGTGAAAATGATTAGAGTTTGCAATGGAATAAAATCAATTTTTGTGCTGTTTATTCCTTATCTTATGACTAAAGATTTTCAACATTTTCTCCTTTAGCTTCAATACAAAGTTAAAACCGGCAAAGAAGATTTTGAAACATGCTATCAAATTCCTGTCTTGAAAAGTTGGAGTTCACAGTTAGAATATTTTCTTTAAATTTCTCTAATGTTCGAGAATTTGAAATCATGGCTTTACTTGGGACAGTTGTGTTAGAGAATTGACGGCAAAATTTACAGTGACAACTTTTGTAAGATTTCTTCTTTGTATATGTCAGAAGTAAAAATATCCTCTGTTCAGTGATACACACCATGTTAAACTGAAATCACCACAGTCACAACTGAACACAAATTCACAGGTTGGTTAAGAAAAACTTTGGGAAACATATCTATACATTACAGTTACACAAGTAACACTAAATAAGGGTGAAAAAGATGTGAATGGAATCTGCTTTGTTGCTTGCCCACCCGCCAGTTCACTGACCGGGAAACGGGGGTGCTTTGACCACTTGGTCTGCTGGCTGGTTGCTAGGCGCTTATTGTTATGACGTATACTGAAGGCACTGTTTAATATGAGTTTGAGAGGAGTAGAGTTTAAAAATACTACTCCACAGGACATTTATATGACTGCACGGAAGGGAAGAAATTAGTCACGTATATGTATGTCAAACCAAGCTGAGGGGTTAACAATGTTTATTGCCTATAAAGGTAAATTATTTTGCTGAGATTGTTTATTAATTCTAACCGAAAATAATGTCTCCTTTTTTGCAAGATATTTTCTTTTTTTCATTAATCTGTTATGCTGCTCAGTGTTGGGGTAAGTTGTTTTTTATAAATGAAAGATCTATAATATGGAATTTGTTGATTCTTTAATGTTTAGGAGATTCAGTATTTAAGTGTACTTCACTACAAATTTTGTTTTAGCGCATTTTGAATATACATTCATATTAAACTGATTTTTAATTCAGTGTTTTTATTATTCATTTCATACATCTCAATGATGAATAAATCATATTTAAAGAGAAAAATTATAAGCTCAGACTGGGATTTGAACCCAGGACCTTTGGCTTTCTAGGCCAATGCTCTACCGACTGAGCTGTCTGGACGAATTTCAATCTAAATGCCAATTCCTCTCTTATATACGTCGTTATTCCTTCGCACCAAATGCTATGAAACCTTTGCTTCTATCTTGCAAATGGTGGCTTCTTTATTAAGAAGACCTTTTATTGGGAATTTTACATTACATTATAAAGCCAGAATAGCTTCTTTCGATGTTTTTTTTTACTATTCATTTCATACATCTCAATGATGGATAAATCATATTTGAAGAGAAAGATTTGCAAGATAGAAGCACAGGTTCGTAGCATTTGGTATGTGGGAATAACAGCATATATATAAGAGAGGGATTTGCATTTAGATTAGAACTCGCCTAGATGGCCAAAGGTCCTGGGTTCGAGTCCTAGTCTGAGCATATCATTTTTCTCTTCAAATATAACTGATTTTTAATTAATTTATCAATTAATTTTGCACTCAACTTAAAAATCCGAGTAGTTAAAAAATTGTAATATTAAAAGAAACATATTATTATTTATATTATTTGTATTAAGGGCATTTTATTAACTCTTAACTCCACATGATCAACTTTCTTATGAAATATGCACATTTATTTCCTAGACTTCTAATGTTGGAAACCTGAATAACTATATTAATTGACGATTTTATTATTAATTTAACACTTCTCATTGAAGGATAAATTATATTTGAAGAGAAAAATTTTCGCCTAGACCGGGACTCGAACCCGGGACCCTTGGCTTTCCGGGCCAAGTGCTCTACCAACTGAGCTACCAAGGCGAGTTACGATCTAGACGCAAATTTTTCTCTTATGTACATTGTAATTCCCTTGCGCCAAATACTCGCCTCGGTAGCTCAGTTGGTAGAGCACTTGGCCCGGAAAGCCAAGGGTCCTGGGTTCGAGTCCCGGTCTAGGCGAAAATTTTTCTCTTCAAATATAATTTATCCTTCAATGAGAAGTGTTAAATTAATAATAAAATCGTCAATAGAAGCCCTACTGGCTATAAAGTAGTGTTAAATTCCCAATAAATGTCTTCTTAACTAAGAAGCTGCCATTTGCAAGATAGAAGCTATGGTTTCAAGCATTTGGCGCAAGGGAATTACAACGTACATAAGAGAAAAATTTGCGTCTAGATCGTAACTCGCCTCGGTAGCTCAGTTGGTAGAGCACTTGGCCCGGAAAGCCAAGGGTCCCGGGTTCGAGTCCCGGTCTAGGCGAAAATTTTTCTCTTCAAATATAACTATATTAATATTTCTGTTGTGTCCATTTCCTGTCGTATATAGTTTTTCAAATCTAGAAAATAGTTTGGTTTTAATGGCACAATTCCTTAAATTATGTTATCCCCTGTACATTAAATTTCTTTCTACATTCAAAATATAATTTGCATAATCTTCCTTTCTTTAATACTTTATTAATAACTCAGAGATTGTATGATCGTTATCATCCAAGACAAATAGTAATAGTCCGAGTGGCCTGTAACAATCTCCTTCAGTCTCTTCAAGGGCCAATCTTTTTCCTCAAGATACATTCTGAGAATTTGTCAACGTAGTTAGGAATTATATTATTTTTAGTCAGGACATCTTACCTCAATATTAATGTTGATTTGTTCTTGGACACGTTTCAAAACAATTCTGTTTTATCGTCAGCTTTCCCAGTCTGGGTAAGATGTCCAGACTAAAAATAATATAATTAAAATAACCTCAAAATATAACTTCCTAAAATTAAATATTAATGCAGTTAGGAATGTTCTGTTGATTTGTAGGAGCTGTTGATGAATGGGGATTAAGTTTAATTCATTGGTAATCTGATAATTTCTTTAAAACTCTATAGCTGGAAGTGACTCTATAACAATTAAAATTTCATAAAAATTTACAATGGGAATTAACATTATAAGGTTTTCAAATTATAAAATTAAAATGAGTCAAATTGTACCGTACATCTCACCTCACACTATAGCGAGATTCTCTTTAACTCCTGGCACGACAGGCCTAGAAGGGCCTTAGCCTACTATCCGGCTGCTGGCCTCATATCCACATGTGTTAATCACAAAGGTAGATGATCACCCAGCCAGTTAGGGGTGACATGTGGTCACATGTCGAGTCCCCCAGCCGTTATAGCTGGTTTTCTCAACCTGGAGCTGCTACTTACTATAGCTACCCAAATGCCTCACAATGCTGGGTGGGCACCAGTCCCGTACTGGTCGAAATACCATGAGAAAATTTCTTTCCCCGTGGAGACCCGAACCAGCACAAGTCCCGTAGGTCTGCGCCAAGGCTTCCTGCCTTAATCACTCATCTATGGCGCAGGACAGTGAGGTTCTCTAAATATATCATTATTTAATAAAATGTAAAAATTATCATCGTGAACATATTTTGTACTGTATTAGTTTTAAAAATTAAAATTATTTATATGTGTAATGAAAAAATTAATCCACTGTGCTAAATAAAAATGTTTCTCTTTACCATTGATTACAATAGTTTAATTGTGTTCAATAATTTACTTATTTCAATCATAGTAATAGCCTTAGCTTCTTAATATTAATTTAATAAATAATACTATAGCTGTATGTATTCTCTTCGTCTTAACACATTGGTGACGGGCCACGGAGATCTCCGTGTTTAAATGGCCAGCGCTAGACGACCGGTCACGAAGATTTCCGTTTTTACGTTTTCTATGGCTTCCATACCTCTTTGCTTTTGAATGAGGCATGCAATTTTGTTTGTTCTCATTGTGAAATAAATTTTAGTTGTATTTGTACCCCTCTCTTCTCTTTTATGAATTTGCCAACTTTACAGAATTGTTTACAATTTTATGACAGACGGCTGGTGAAATATGGAATTTTAGTGCGGGTAGTTAGGCGATTACGGGATACGTATGTAACCTGTAAATATATTTTGCAGAGCGGAAAAATTAAAAGAAACTATATTTTGCGTTCTGGAGCCGAATTTATATCTGTGGCATCATGTCCACCAGGATAATTATTATAATAGTGTGGCTATAGCTGAAAATTTGCTCGAAAGAAAGACGAGAGTTTCTGAAGCAATAAAGATTAACAGAGGGCTTCCAAAATCATTTGTGGAAGCAGGATATAAACTCAAACCAGGAGAAAGTGTTTTTGTAGTAAGGGGGACCTTTTGCTACAAACATGGAAAGATAAAAGAGACATAAGAATGGTTAGCACATTGCATCAGGCAACACGAGAGTGGGAGGAGTAAAGTTGTAAAAATGCCCTATTGAATTCTTCAATATAACAAGTATGTGAAGGGTGTAGACAGGGCTGACCAATACCTATCATATTAAATTTGAGAAATGTTAAATTAATAATAAAAACCTATCATATTACTCCATCCTTAGAAAAATAGTGAAATGGTGTTAGAAAGTTGTATTGTGGCTTCTGAATTGGCAGTCGTGAAATTAGGAACAGATGACAGGGAAGACGAGGAAAGACAGAGAGAAAAGAAACCACTTCTAGGAGACCACCTCACGACCCACCAGGGAGGCTAAGACATTAAGAAAAATAAATTAACACCAACTGTGATTGGAATGAAAAAAATACCCTCAAAACTTTGCCGCGATTTTAGTGAACACAAGAAAAGAAACTCGCTACATATGCTCTTTTGCACTGTGCCTTTACATAAAGGGAATTGTTTCCAATGCTATCAAACCCTCAATTTCTACTAGAAGGTCTGGTGAGAACACTAATAAAGATTTACTTATGCAATATTGTTATTGACTGTAAATATATTGATGTAAAAGCCACACTGTGCTAGCACGGTTTAAAATTTAAAAGTCCACCCTACTGACAGAAATGTCCGGTCCAGCAGCGGTGGGTGCAACGCAGAGCTGTCGGTCACCAATGTGTTAATGTAGAAGCCATTCATTGTGTATTTGTGAATGATAATTCATTGCATTGAATGTGGGACAAAGAAAGGAAGGTAAGGGAAGGATTTATGCTTGGATGGGAATGTAGCTTGAATTAGCTCACTGGTCAGAGCATCAGCATGGAAAGCTGAAGGTTCGGGGTTTGATTCCCGGTTGAGACAAAAAATTTTCTCTTTACCATTGACTACAATAGTTTAGTTGTGTTCATTAATTTACTTATTTCAATCATAGTAACAGCTTTAGCTTCTTAATATTAATTTAATAATATAAAATGAGTTGGCTTAAACACTAGCATCTGAAACTTGTATTTGGGAGGTCCCAGATTAAAACCCAGTGATGACCAACCTGAGATTTCTTTTCCTGATTTTCCCCAATCTTCAAGGCAAATGTTGAGTTGGAATTTCATTACCAGGGCTCATTCACTATTTCATGCTATCATAATAATAAAATAATATAAATAATAAATATATAGACACTATATGACCCTGCATGTTAAAGCATCTATAAATAAGAAAAATTAATAATAATATGAATATTTAAGAGTCTCGAGAAGAACAGAAATAATACTACCACTTGATAATAGAATAAATATCAAACAAGTGAATTCATTTAAATATCTGGGAACAATAGTAAACAGCACAAATTCAATTGAATAAGAAATAAAAAATCTAATAACACTTGGTAACAAAACTTTCTTTGCAAATTTACCATTACTTAAGAGTAAACTAATCTCTAAACTTAAACTATACTTTATAGTTATAAGACCAGTAGTAACCTATTCTAGTGAAACTTGGACACTTAAAGAAGCAGAAAAGCAAAAGTGTTTAGTCTTTGAAAGGAAAGTAATAAGAAAAATCTTTGGAGCAATAAGGAATCAAGACAGATCATGGAGAATTCGAACAAATGAAGAAATAAATAGAATTATCGAAAACAGAAATCTAATTAACTTCATTAAAGCACAAAGATTAAGCTGGATTGGGCACATATATAGAATGGATGATGAAAGGATGGTAAAAAAGATCTACAAATGAAAACCATTAATCCTTAAATATATTGGATGACCCCAAAAAAAGATGGGAAGATGATGTAAATTGAATAAGTTAAAAAATTGGAACAAATGTGTCCAGAATAGAAAAGTGTGGAAAGAACTCGTTGAGAAGGCCAAAGTATTTTCCAATTGAAGCTGTAGCACTTTATTAAAAAGAATAATAATAATATGTTAAATAACATAAGCAGAGTGTTGTAAAGAGAGTTTTTTTGGCTGCAGTACTTTAATACTTCAGTTTAGTGTAAGAATTAAGACCTTAGAAAATAAATGTGACGTAACTTAGTTTAATATGGTTTATATGAAGTTATGAAGAGCTAAAATAACTTGTATATTGTTATGTAGAATTCAGAAATTGAGAAACAATTTTCACAGTTTTATTGAATAGCTTATCACTTTTCACAGATGAAAATTCCAGCAGCAGTTTTGGGCGCAGTAGCCGCAAGATTAGTGTGGGAAGTGGACGAAGAGATCGCTCAAAGGAAAGGAGTAGAGATGCAGATGACGATGAATCAGAAAGAAAGAAAAGAAGGGAAGAGAGAGCAAGGTATGGTGGAATGTATATAATTTAAATTCCAAATTATCTTATGTTTTTCATCCTGCAATGAGGAGAATTATATCTTAATTTAATATTATAAATTATAGAGAAAGAGAAGAAAAAGAGAAAAGAAGTCCTTCAGTTCGCAGAAGGAGCAAAAGTCCTCGCCCTGCTCCAAGAAGAAGAGCTAGAATTGTACCTAGATACATGGTTCATATCCCAAAAATAGCTCTTGATATGTAAGTATTAATTTTTTTATTAAACATTATTCATATTCATTTTGTGAATAAAAAAAATTAACTCCTCGCAGACCCAGGTTTTGTCACATCATTTGTGACATTCTCAATGCTGTGTCACGTTCACAACTGATGTCCAACGGCCTTCTATCCTGTAGACTGTTCTCAATGCTGTGTCACGTTCACAGCTCATGTCCAACGTGACAGCATTGAGAATGTCACAAATTATGTGACGAAACATGGGTCTGCAAGGAGTTATGAAGTATGAGGTGAGTGAAAGAAAAAAATAAACAATATCAAAAAACCTCATAGTGTTATTTCCTATCTACATAGCTTTAAAAAAATTAATTTTAAATTTGTATATGTTTTTTAACATTCTGTTGGATCAAATTTATAAAAATCAAAGTCATCTGCATTATCATCCAAGTATTATAAAATTAGAATAAGAAGTAATATTATGATGTTCTTAATAAATTAATTGAATCTGTTCTCATCTTCTTCTTCTTCCTTCCAAGTATTAGGCCAAGGCCTGTTACGATCCTATAGAAAATTTTCCCTCCAGCGTTTCATAGGACGGCCCAGTGATCTTCGTCCTCTTGGTATATAATTATAAACAGCTTTGGGGATCCGATTTGAACTCATTCTTTCAAGATGGTGTTTCCAATTTAGTTGGTACTGTTTAATATATTCCAAAATTGGCGTAGTCTTCAATTCTTTTAAGATATCGGTGTTCCTTTTCCGATCCCATCTGGTGTAACCCGCTGTTCTGCGCATGAATCTCATTTCACAAGCCGTTATTCTGCTTTCATGTTGTTTTTTTAGTGTCCATGCTTCACTACCATAGGTCAACACTGGTCTAGCCAAAGTGTTATATAAACGTAATCTGGTGTTTTTTGTACAAGGGATGGTTTCATAACTTGATTAATAATTCCTAAACTTTTATTATAACTAGTAACTTTTTCAGGGATATCCTTTTCATCCCAGATAGAGAGATAATATCCAAGATATTTAAATTGATTAGATCTCTCTAAAATTTTATTCTGGAGACAGATTTTACTTTGTATGGGGTCCTTCCCATGAAATGCCATAATTTTAGTTTTGTTAATTGATATTTCCATATTAAATTTGGCACCTATTTTTTGTAAATTATAAATTGATCGTTGCAAATCATTTTCGGAAAGTGCCAGGAGAGCTAAATCGTCTGCAAAAAGAATAGCATCGAGTTTGAGGTTCCTATTGATGGGTATATATCCTCGTTGTGTTTTCCTCCATAGATGTTCTCATCTTACCTCATAATATTCATAGTTAAATATGGGAAATATCATTATGAGGCTCTTAATTCAGTAAATGAATGAGTCAGTTCTTATTTTACCTCATAGTTCATGTTTTTTTAAACTTCAGTTTAGAAGAGGCGATCCCTCTCATTTTCAACCGATATTATGAATCATAATATCGGTTGAAAATGAGAGGGATGTCCTCTTGAAAACTGCAGTTCCCATGTTTAAAAAACTTAAACTATGAGATAAGATAAGAAGTGATTCATTCATTGCATTGTACCTCATAATAGCCGAGTTCTTTTAGGACGTGTTTCAAAATAATCTTTTGTTTTATCGTCAGCTTGTTCAGACTTGATTTTTATGTTGTTGGCCCGGGATGTCGACTTCTGCTCCATCTTTTTGTGGTCCAAAGAACTTGCGTATCAAATCTCTCCCCCGGGGATTTAAAAATTCATTATTCTCTCCTTGTTCTTCTGAATGTAGATCTCTCAAATGGTGAGTTTTTTAGTATTTTCTAACCATTTTAAAAATACTAAAGAACTGACAATTTGGGAGAAGATCTACATCCAGAAGAACAAGGATAGAATCATGAATTTTGAAATTCGGGGGGGGGGGGGAGGAATTGATATGCAAGTTCTTTGGACCACAAAAAGATGGAATATGAGTTGACATCCAGGGCTGACAACATAAAAATCAACAGTCTATAAAAGCTGACAATAAAACAGAAGATTGTTTTGAAACATGTCTTAAAAGAACTCAACTGCTATGAGGTAAAATGAAAACAGACTCGCCTTATTTATCCTTACAAGTGGTAGACCAAATGGCCAGCCCCTTTTTGGTATGTCCCAGAATTCTCTTCACTGGAATTGGTAGTAAATCATTGCTTTTGAGATTCTAGAGGAATTCTTCCACCATAAGTGGCTCATCCAGTTGTTTTGATAATTCTGTATAAAATGTAGCACTGATTTCAGAACAAGTTCTAATGTAAAACAGGTAGTCAATGTAATTATATTATTTTTAGTCTGGACATCTTACCTCAATATTAATGTTGATATGTTCTTGAACGGGGCACGCCGTGGCATAGTGGTTAAGGCACTGCGCTGTAAGCCGGAAGGTCGAGGGTTTGAGTCCCAGTGGGGTCAGGATTTTTAAACTGACCCAAACCTTCTGGCGGCACTATGGCCCTGGGGTCGACTCAGCCT
The DNA here is from genome assembly GCA_030220185.1 of Diploptera punctata. NCBI lineage: Eukaryota > Metazoa > Arthropoda > Insecta > Blattodea > Blaberidae > Diploptera > Diploptera punctata. The sequence continues at coordinate 411,751 of JASPKZ010007206.1, forward strand.
CTAACGGAAATGAGTACTAGACGCCTGTTCTGGGGGTAAAGGCGGCCGTCACGCAGGGCTGACAACCCGGCTGACATCAAGAGCCGATTGTTCAGAAAATGTGGGAGCCTTAACCTCCTACTACCCCAACGGCCTCCTGAGGTCTGTAGTGGATCACTTTACTTTATGTTCTGTAACATGTTTCGATTAGATCTTAATCATCCTCAGTCTGGGCAAGATGCTGAGGATGATTAAGATCTAATTGCAACATGTTCAAGAACAAATCAACATTAACATTGATAAACAGACTCAAAATAAAATAATGTAGTGAATGTACTCATTTCACCAATTAAAAATTAAAAGAGTCAACATGTTTCAACAGCAAAGCTGTCATTTTCAAGACTAAATATTGACTCAGATTTAGTCTTGAAAATGACAGCTTCGCTGTTGAAACATGTTGACTCTTTTAATTTTTAATTGGTGAAATGAGTACATTGACTACGGGTCGAATGTTTGAACGCATTAGACAGTAAAAGGCGTTCTCTGCTGAGAAAGTTTTATCTAAATACATTTTGCTTACTCAGAAATCTATTCATGCAATAATAATTGTAAGCTACCTGACGAGGTACCTTAAGATCATAGCTCAAGATAGAAACTTATCATGAAAATCCCGAAGGAAACCGATGGTAACCGATGTAGTTTGAAACCTTTGCAGCTTTATCCAAGATGTCGGACCTTGAAGACTTTGATCATGTTTTCGGTATACGCGGAGAAGAGGAATTTGATAAGAGTCTACCAAAGAATTCAACTGGAAGAACAGGAGAATCGGCGTAATATTGCATTATGCAGACGTCCTTGTATACGGTATTATTTGTGGGACGCAAGCATAAATGCATTCCTCTATAGCAGACGAAAATAACGGAAGTGGTTTTATCACTGAGAATTCTGGGTAATTCGTTGGCAATATTATGAAAACATCAACTTTCATGCATGACCGGTAAGTCGGCCATTAATTCGACCTCAGCAATTGCTCACGGTGAATCAGTTCACCAGTGATTGGAAGTAGTTTGAGTAGAGACTAATGTATTTGCATACGACCCTACATGTTCTATGATTTTATCACCAAGAAGATCATTAGTTTATTAAGTTCTTATGTGATTTCCTTATAACATTTATGGCCCCATTTTGTATACTTTCAACGTGTCTCATAAATCGTATTTCATTAGCTATTGTTCTGCGTTCCCCCATTCATCTCAATGCCCATGCTTACTGCCTTAACACAGAACAAGTTTTGAGCTTTTCTGTACAAGAGAAAGTTTCATTACTTCATTGAGGTCCAACATTGCGTTGTTACGCCATTAAAGATAGATGATTTTTTTATGTCTTCATAGTTAAATATGGAAAATAATGTCATAATGTCGGTTGAAAATGAGAGAGATCCTTCTCTTGAAAACTAGTTCCCGTATTTAAAGAAACATAAAATATGAGGTAAGATGTAAAAAATTACTCATTAATTTACGGATTGTTTATGTGCATAATTATGCTAATTTGTATTTTTAGAAAACTAATTATTTAATTTTTTTATTTAATTGAAGGACCGGCAGCTATACTCTGTATTACAAGTCAGATAAAGAACTTAATGAAGAAATGGACTTTTAAAGTCTTAAAGAGTTTATAATCCTAAAGATATTTAATTTTAGGAAGTTATATTTTGAGGTTATTTTAATTATATTATTTTTGGTCTGGACATCTTACCTCAATATTAATGTTGATTTGTTCTTGGACATGTTTCAAAACAATTCTGTTTTATCATCAGCTTTCCTAAAGATATTGCCCACAGATGATAACATGTTAAGAAAGGACCAAAATTGGAAACAATTTATGTTAATAAATACAATTTTGTATCAGAGATGTAATTAAACCTTGAGTCATTAATTTATTTTTATGTAGATCATATACTACGTCTACCTAATTACACATAATGCTGTTTCTGAAACATTTCAGGCCTGAAGCTGATGTATTGGAATTAAGAAGGCGATACACCAACATGTACATCCCATCAGATTTCTTTTCTACAAACTTTCGATGGGTTGATGCATTTCCTCCACATAGCCCTTTCACTCTTGACCAACCTTGTTCTTTCCATGTAATGAACAAGGAGGTAGATGCTGTTCTTGATAATCCTGCTGTTTTGGAGCCTGCTGATGCAGATTATCTTTTCTCTGCCAAAGTAAGTACAGTATTAAAATTGTGTGTTAATTGAAAATTTTGCATCTGAGGCTAATTTGATCTAGAGATCTTCAGCTTTACTCAGCTTCTCAAATCAGGCTCACATTTTTGTCTTTTTAATTCTGACTCTTTATGAACTGTGAAATATGAATTTTTATAATCTCTCAGCTTGCACTTTATTCTCTAGAAAGTAATGTAATTTTAGCCAGGGATACCAGCATACACAAAAATGAAAGTACTTTCTGAATAATGATGATTCATATGCTACCGGGGGCACGCCGTAGCGCAATGGTTAAGGCAGTGCACTACAAACCAGAAGGTCGAGGGTTCAAGTCCCAGTGGGGTCAGAATTTTTAAACTGACCCAAACCTTCTGGCGGCACTGTGGTCCTGGCGTCGACTCAGCCTCTAATGGAAATGAGTACCAGACTCTTGTTCTGGGGGTGAAGGCAGCCGTCATGCAGGGCTGATTGTCTAGAAAAAGTGGGAGTCTTAACCTCCTACTACCCCAATGGTCTCCTGTGGCCTGTAGTGGGATCACTTTACCTTTACCTTTTACATATGCTTCTTCATCTTCTTCTTCTTCCTTCCAAGTATTAGGCCAAGGCCTGTTATGATCCTAGGAAATTTTTCATCCAGTGTTTCATAGGACGACCCAGAGTTCTTCATCCTCTTGGTATATAATTATAAACAGCTTTGGGGATCCGATTTGAACTCATTCTTTCAAGATGGTGTTTCCAATTTAGTTGGTACTATTTAATATATTCCAAAATTGGCGTAGTCTTCAATTCTTATAAGATATCGGTGTTCCTTTTCCAATCCCATCTGGTGTAACCCACTGTTCTGCGCATGAATCTCATTTCACAAGCCATTATTCTGCTTTCATGTTGTCTTTTTAGTGTCCATGCTTCACTACCATAGGTCAACACTGGTCTAGCCAAAGTGTTATATAAACGTACATATGCTATTCAAAGTTAAAATTGGGAAACACATTATGAGGCTACCATTTTTATTAACTTAATAGTTCACTAAATAGTCTTTTAAAATACCATGCGAGTTTTCATCTCTTTGGACAATTCACCTCTATTACTATACTCCATTTGTGAATTATTGACAAGATGAAACTCTTGTGATATTGCCATTGACAGTTGTCCCAATTCTCAACAGATTCTGACTACTTGGGTTCAACGTCCTATATAAACTGGTTTCCTTCCATCATCAGAAAATTAACTTGTATCAGAAGTTCAACCAAGTATTTGGAATCTATTCATAAGTTAATTGTGGGAAATAACATTAAGGTTCTTCAATTAATGAATGAGTCAATTCTTATCTTACCGCTTGAGTCATGATATCAGCTGAGGATGAGAGGGACACCTCTTGAAAACTGCAGTTCCCGTGTTAAAAAACATGAAGTATGAGGTAAGACAAGAATTGACTCATTCATTAATTTTGAATCTAGATGAGAATGGGGACAGTGGTCTCTAAAATATCACTAGGTGAGAAAATTTGTCTTATGAGAAGAGATATGTGTTTTCATATAATTGTTTTTATAGGTGATGTTGATGAGCATGCCTACTATGGAAGAAATCTTCAGGAAATGCTGTGCTCTAGCAGAAGATAAAGAAAACAAAGATTCATCAGATGATTCCAGAGATTTTGTTCATCCCACACGACTGGTGAATTTTCTTGTAGGATTACGAGGGAAGAATGAAACTATGGCAGTTGGTGGACCGTGGAGTCCATCATTGGATGGACCAAATCCAGACAAGGATCCATCAGTCCTCATCAAGACAGCAATTCGTACCTGTCAAGCTCTTACAGGCATCAACTTATCAAATTGTACTCAATGGTAGGTGCTGATAGCAGTTTTATGTTCCTGTTTAAATTTTTTTAATATCATATTTTTCTTTCAGGCACCACAGTCATATATACCTAGATAAAAAGTGTTGGATTATTTCTATGTCTCATTCATTTTTTTAATATAGGGATCATTCACTAATCTTTATTTTATTATATGTTCTCCACTCAATATTAATCTTTATTTTGCTTTCTTCTCAGTGAAATAACAGCTATTGTTTTAATCATTTATCATTTATTTATTTGTGTGTTTACTTATTTTTATTCAGTTATTTAACTCTTTTTTCACTTTTTATTTATTAACATTCTTATTTATTTGTTTATTTTGTTGAATATTCTTATTTATTTACTTTTTTATTTATTTGGTTTAATTTCTCTGTCTATTCTTTTATTTTTAATTTTTATTTAATGTTGAACCTCGGTATCCCAAAGTGATTCCAGAAACATATTCCTAAGTTTGAAAATTTGAGTTATAAAAAAATATGAGGAAAGCATCTACACTACTTGAACTAGATATTAACTAGTATTAATTTTAGCTCACTGTGCCGTCCTATGAAACGCTGGAGGGAAAATTTTCTATAGGATCGTAACAGGCTTTGGCCTAATACTTGGAAGGAAGAAGAAGAAGAATTTTAGCCTAATTTGGAAGTCCTACAAAGATTTTTACATTATAAAGAAATTAATTAAATATTTCAAATTTAATTGAAAAAGAAAACAATGTTATGCAATGGACCTAGAAGACCCTTGGCCTACTATACAGCGGCTGGCCTCACATCCACATGTGTTAATCGTGGAGGTGGACAATCATCCAAGGTGACATGTGGTCAACATGGTTTTCTAAATGTATTATTTAATTAAAGAATGTTATGTAATCTGCTTCCTGGAAAATACATAGGATGACATTGAAACACACATACTGTGTTGTATTAAAATCCATTTTGAGACCCATAGTGGCCAACCTGAGGAAGTTGACTCTGAAAAGAAAGCCATATATGAGCCAATAGTTGACTATTACAAATATAAATACCAGTTAGATAGCATTACTGTCACAGGATTGATGATCGGGGCAAGAGGTACTATACCAGGATTTTTAGCTAAATTTTGGAATTTCTTAGATTTGGGCAGTGTATTTTGGAATTTCTTAGATTTGGGCAGTGTATATACAGGAAATGATTGGAAAGCATTAGCTCAGGATAGGGATGTATGGAGAGCTTATGTCCGCGCGGCCATGAACCTACGGGTTCGATAGTGCCAGTGAGTAAGTAACTAAGTAAGTATCTTTCTAAAATTCCAAACCCTCTGGCGGCACTATGGCCTTGGGGTCGACTCAGCCTCTAACAGAAATGAGTACCAGACACTTGTTCTGGGGTAAAGGCGGCCGTCACGCAGGGCTGACAACCTGGCTGACATAAAGTGCCGATTGTCTAGAAAAAGTGGGAGCCTTAACCTCCTACTACCCCAAGGGCCTCCGGGCCTGTTGTGGGATCACTTTACTTTTAAATCTTTCTAAAATTGCCATCGCTGCCATTAGAGGATCAATTTCAACAATTTTAAGAACCATCCTTACAAAATTTCTACTTTATAAAATATACTTCAATTACAATTTGAAATTTTTTAATGCATCTGCAAAATGTATTTTATCAATTTTGAAAATTAATTGTCTGTATCACTTTGTCCTTGTGGCAGTCCTCTAATGAGGAAAGTTTTATGTAATATTAACTTAAAATTAAATGTCCAGCATTTGATCTGTAGTAATTTATGGTTGGTATCTAATGTTGAGCACTTGATAATGAAATCATTCGCTCTCTTGCACTCCAATATTTAGCAGAAAGGCTGGTCTCTTCTACAAAAGCTGGACAACGGAGGAGATGGTTTCTTTCCATATCTTCATTTAAATTGCAAAAAAGGGCATTTAGGTGAATCTGTTATACCAATTCTGTGTAGGTGTTTATTCAAACAGTCATGTCCCATTAGCAGTCTGAATGTTGCTACTGCAGATTTTCTTTGTAATGTAGTAATGTCATAAGCTTGTAGATTTTCCCATTCCTTTCCAGATGTTTTGGTGGTGTATTCTTCTCTAAGTTTATTGATGTATTTATTTGAGATAATTCTTTTGATAGAGTGAAAGGAAACTGGAGTAGAAGTTGGGTTTGAAACAATTTTGCTACCCTTCTTGGCTAGAAAATCGGCTATTTCATTGCCTGTCACTCCACAATGGACCGGAATCCATTGAAGTACAACTTTTTTATATAGACGGGATACCTGTTTTATCATTTTGTGACATTCGATAATTTTGATGCTTTTGGGTGTTGTGTCTCGTGTTATAGCGAGAATGGCTGCTTTGGAGTCACATAGAATTACAACTTTTGTAAATTTTTGGATGTGATATAAAAGATTTTGTAAACTTAAGAAAATTGCTAGAATTTCACCTTCAAAGTTTGTTGAATTTGTGTTTAGTTTACGATAAAAGGAAAAAAGTGGACATACTGCACCAGCACCAGTGCCACCATCATTTGGTAGGCTGGAGCCATCTGTAAAAAATATGTATCCATTCAGGAGCTGGGTATCTTAGATTTATTATTTCCAGTTACATTTGTTTTAAAATATATGGAGGAGTTTCAGATTTCTTGATGTCTTCTGTTAAATGAAGGTTATATTCAATTTAAAAAAAAAAAGACTATAGTAATTTATTACAGCTGTCTTTAATTGAAGTTATTAGAAGCTCTCTTTCTGATCTAAAATAAGCCTGTTACAAAGTTTAGTTCATTTTGTTTTACCAATTTTTGTTTTTTTAATCTATTTATTATGTTATGAGTCATTTCTTCTTCAAAACCATTCTCTCTTGCTATCTTTAATATGTGTTTTTTCTGTTTTAACATATTTTTTTTAGGGTTATATAATTCTTGAGCCTGTTACAATGTGTTTTTTATAGATTCTTTAACATCTAAGGTCATATCACATCAATATATTTATTTATTTAATGTGATTTTGTAAGTGAAATGAACATCTGCATGTAATCATTAAAGTGCAGTAGTTTACAAAAATGGAATTTAAGAACCTCATCTTTAATTACAATATGTACAGTACCTGCAGTGTACAGGGTGGACCGCTCGAATGGACCTAATTTCAATTGCTTGTTACTGGCAAACGGTTGAAGATAGAAACTTAAAACAACGTTCATAGTACAGAAAAACTCACCAAGTTTCGAATCCTGTCGGTAGATGGCACAAAGATACGTTTCTCGTTCTTAGATTTAATTGTTTGTGAAAATGGCGACTCCGCAGATGAAAGCGCAAGCTGTTTTGTGGTATGCGGAGTTTAAATCAATCATTAGAGTTCAAAGGGAGTTCCGGCGTGTGTTTAACCGTGATGCTCCAACTGCTAGAAGCATAAAGAAGTTGGCGTGATACATTATTAGCTACAGGATCTGTGTTGAAGAAGCATGGTGGTGGTCGCAGAGCATCCGATGAAATGGTAGCAAATGTTCAAGCCGCATTTGAGCGAAGCCCCCGGAAGTCATTAAGAAGAGCTTCGCGGGAACTTCAAATACCAAAATCGACATTACAACGGATTGTCCACAAACGCCTCAAACTGCACGCATATAAAGTGCAGTTAGTGCAACGTCTGGAGCCGAATGACATGCCGAAACGAGTGGAATTCGCCAATACGATGCTGGACCGTCTCGGCGCTGATCCTGACTTCATGACCAAGATTTTCTTCTCGGACGAAGCCACTTTCCATTTGTCAGGCAAGGTAAACCGGCATAATGTGCGGATCTGGGGATCGGAGAATCCTCACGCTATTCAAGAGCATGTTCGTGATAGTCCGAAGATGAATGTTTGGTGCAGTTTGTCACATAATAAGGTCATTGGACCGTTTTTCTTCGCCGAGAAAACTGTTCGTGGTACCACATATCTTGACATGCTGGAGCAGTTCTTCTTTCCACAAATTGAACAACTGCAGCCTAACATCGTTTTCCAGCAAGATGGTGCTCCTCCCCACTGGTCCAATGAAGTTCGTACGACTTTGGACAACATTTTCCCTGGCCGTTGGATTGGTAGGGGAGGACCAATCGCGTGGCCCCCGAGATCTCCCGATTTAACACCACTGGATTTCTTTCTCTGGGGCTATGTCAAAGATAAAGTTTACACCACCCCAGTCAAAGACCTTCGTGATCTTCGTGAGCGCATCATAGAGGCTATTGAGAACATTCCAGAAGACATACTCCAACGTACTTGGCAAGAAATTGTTCATCGCTTTGATATCGTCACAGTGACTGCTGGGGCTCATATAAAGATGTGGTGATCTGGATATCAAAACTTGGTGAGTTTTTCTGTAATATGAACGTTGTTTTAAGTTTCTATCTTCAACCGTTTGCCAGTAACAAGCAATTGAAATTAGGTCCATTCGAGCGGTCCACCCTGTACTTTTTTTTTTTTGTATTTTCCTTATCTCAAATTTTTGATAACATGAAACATTATGTCTCTCCAAAAACAATAAGAGATATCGAAATTCAACTGTAGTTTGGATAATAATTAACGTCCCATTGTATTTGCTTTCTTTTTGCATGAAACATTTTCACCATTAGTTTGTCACTTCAGTTCATTTCTAATTTGCTTTCATATTCTGTAATTCAAAAAAAGATATAACTTCATTGATTTTTATAATTTCTAATGGAGCCACCATGGCATAGTTGGTTAAAACAATAAACTACAAGCCAGATGGTCGCAGGTTTGAGTCCTGATATGGTCAGGATTTTAAACTTGCCTAACCTGATGGCAATATGATCCTGGGGTTACTCAGCATCTAAAAGAAATGTAATATGCATATTTTGGGGATAAAGTCTGACATTTTATGCTAATTGTCTAGAGATCTGTGAAATTTGCGAGTCGCAGTAACGTGAAATGCTCTAATTTTGTCATTTTTGTGTACCATTTCTTAACTCCACTTTCCATAACCTCAAAAAAAGCATTTATAAATCACAAAATCCTACTATAACGTGAAATAACACCGAAATCTAAAATTTTCAACAAATTCCAGAGATTTTTTTGTTCTATTTGCGAAATTTTCATAAAGCATTTTTAAACAGTTTTCGGATTCCATATTCTTTTTAACTGCCATATCTGCTTCCTTCATGCACTCTTGCAAAGGGAAATGGTTGCAACACAGTTCACAACATAGAGGTAATATTTTTTGTCCTCATGCTCAAATATGGTCTCTCCATAGATTTTAAGTTCTATGGCCAATATGAATTCCAAGAAAAATACAAATTGTATTAACGTGTAAGATAAGTTTCCCCCCCCCCAAATTTTTGCAGACATAATTACCAATTTTGTATCAATCATTATTAAGAATGGTATGTTCAAATTTGAAGAAAACATTTCTTTAAGTATAAGCAGTAACCTGACAATAATGCAAGCACTGCCAAATTTGTATAAGCCAACAACAATGGACCATGAGTAATTATATAATATTGATAAATATTATAATTCCCAATTTCATTACTACATTACAAAGAAAATCTGCAGTAGCAACATTCAGACTGCTAACGGGACATGACTGCCTGAATAAACACCTACACAGACTTGGCATAACAAATTCACCTAAATGCCCTTTTTGCAATTTAAATGAAGATATGGAAAGAAACCATCTCCTCCGTTGTCCAGCTTTTGTAGAAGAGACCAGCCATTCTGCTAGATATTGGAGTGCAAGAGAGCGAATGATTTCATTATCAAGTGCTCAAATTAGATACCAACCAACCATTATTCCCAATTTAATTACATAAACATATCTTTTCTATTAGATTACATATCTATAACATGGATTTTTAACAAAATGTAACAAAACAAATACTGAGTTTGAACAATAATTGTCATGCAGAGATACTCACCATGGTTGCTTTTTCTTAAAAGGTAAATTATACTTACAAATTAGTGACTAGGATTAAAATTTTATGCATTTTAATGTTTTAAAATTGATATCAATTGTACAAGCTAAAAGTTGACCTTAAGCTACTGGATATATCATTCTTATTGGGTTTAAAAGACTAGGATTAAAAACACTCAAATTTACATTTTTTTTTAGAATAACTGCCAAATTCCCAATAACATCAAAATCTTGAAATTTTAAAATGAATTTTCCCTAAAAATAAAACCACATTAACGGATTTCTACCTATTCCCCAAGGGCCTCGTAAGGCCTGAAGTGTGATTTACTTTCCTATTTTATAATTTTGATACTGATTTTTTTTTGTATTCTAAGCAAACTTTTAAAATGGCTGACAAAGTTTACCCAGAGACATCCCTCTGAAGAGAGAAAATGAAATTTTTTATAGACAGTAACACAGTTTTGCAAGAGATGATGAAATTCATGGTTTTACTTCTATTGCAAAGTATTTTCACTGCCTTAAAAATCCATTAACTTTAACTTGGTTTGATCATGTGAACATAAGATTCATAGGAAACCGTGGTGGCTATTAGACTATTGGAATCAACTAATTTTACATTAAAATTGTGTACCATAACTGACTTTTTAAAATTACAATTTTCACTATAATATTAAGTTATGTGGATAGGAAATAACACTATGAAATTTTTTAATATTGTTTATTTTTTATTTCGCTCACCTCATACTTCATAACTCCTAGCATACCCAGGGTTTCGTCACATCCTTTGTGACATTCTCAATGCTGTGTCACGTTCACAACTGACGTCCAGCTGTCCTATCCTTTGTGACATTCTCAATGCTGTGTCACAAAGGATGCGACGAAACCCTGGGTCTGCTATGAGTTATGAAGTATGAGGTGAGTGAAATAATAAAAAAATAAACAATATAGTTACCTGTGTTTTAAAATATTTATATAGTTAATATAAATGGCAATGTTTGAAAACAAATTAGAAATGTGAGGTTATGTATATTCACTGCAACTCGATAATATTATTTATTGCCAAATAGGATTGCAATATTGTAAGAATGCACTCTAGTGGAGAAATAATAAACACATCAAACTATTATAATCAACATTATAGGATAATCATTTATATTTTGAATAAACAACTCAGTAAAATCACTGAATCTGTTCATTATTTGCTATATTCAATGTATTTGTTGGAGAAAAATAATGGTCTAACCTGTTCAGAATATTAAAAAAGGAGGAGCTTTCTTATCACAAAAGCAGGAGCTGATAAAGAGAAATTGATAAAGAGTGAGGTGAAACATGACTGTCATTGGTGTAAAACAGAATTCATTGAAACGTGATTGGTCATTGATTACCATTTGCGACATGAGTTAAATAGTCAATTTAAATTTTAAGATTTGCAAAGATAGACAATTATTTAGGTTATTTTTTTTATTACTCACCTCATATAAAATTTTACCTAAATAAATATAGCTCTTAATGTGTATTCCTGAAAAAAGTAAGACAATTATTATTTTGAAAAGAAAAATAATAATTGACCATCATTGCATATGTTAAAATTTAAGTTAATACATCAAAATATTATGAAAATGCTTTAGGAAGTAAAATTATGAGGGCTCTACTTAATAAATAGTTTGGTCTGCCTTCATCTTACCTCATAATTTCATTGTTTGTTGTAAGATACCGTATTTAAGCGTGTATAGGCCACACTTTTTTACCTAAAATATAAGTTTCAAAATTAGGGTGCGGCTTATACATGAAATAACTAGAAAACATGCTTTATTTTAGAACAGTTTTATCTAATTAATTGCAAGTTCGAAGGCCTTAAGATAGCTAAACATGCAATGAATTTAAGAAAAGTTATGGCTGGGCAAAGTGATTTACGACACATCACGACCTTGTAATTCGGCGGCGTATATCAGTAGTGCAGAAACTTCCTGATATGTACCAGGAGAAACTGTATAATTTTGACGGATACAGAAAATCCGTCTGCTCTTGTTTTCCATACATAATTCAGGAGAACTCTTTCTAACTGTGAGTATGTTTCTTTCTTTCCGTGGAAAGTTTGTCAATGTTGTGATGTGTTTTCGAGTGCATGTTTTGTTGGATTCACCATCGCATGGACCCATGTTTTCACACCGTGAACAGGAATGACAATGAATACCGTACCTACCAACTGACTATCCCTTTTACCCTTCTGTTAATGACTGAACCATGGGTCGAATGTACCGTAGCGTAGCCGGTAACAGAAGTTTTGGAATTTACAACATTGCCAGATTTAAAAATGGTGTAGGCCTACTTCCGTCTTTTGCACTGCTTCTTAGCAAAAATATAAGACAAATATTTTTTTCCCCAATTTATTATCAAAAAACTAGGATGCGGCCTATACACACATAAATACAGTATGTTTCAAAGCATCTTTGCTTTGAAACATGTCTTACATCGAAACAACGAAATTATGAGGTAAGATGAAGGCACACCAAACTTATTAATATCAAAATATATTGCTTAACTGCTATAAACATTATGCGACTTCTCATTAAAAAATGCCTTCTTGAATTAGAAGCCAGATAGCACTGGTAGTGACAGCTATCTGCTCTGACGATAAGGAGATTTGTATAGGAGAAAGAAAAAGTAACATTTGTGTCAGAAGCCTGAAATGGTGTAATGGTTAGCACACTAGCACACAGAGAGGTTTTGGGTTGAAATCCTGATTCAGGCATTACATTTTCTTTACAAAATAATAATTATCCATTATTGCAAATGTTAAAATTTAAGTTAATACATCAAAATAATATAATGCATAACAGCTATAAAAGTTATGTGATTTCTCATTAAAAATGTCTTCTTCAATTAGAAGCCTCCAAATAGCACTGGTAGTGGCGACTATCAACTTCTGACAAAATAATTGTATATGAGGAAAAAGAGTTAATGTTTGTATCAGAAGCCTGAAATAGTGTAATGGTTAGCACACTAGCGAATAGAGTCTTGGGTTCAAATTTTGATTCAGGCATTAATTTTTCTTTTCAAAATAATAATTGGGAGGATGATTAGAAAATTGAATGAAAAATGGAGAGAGAGAATAAGAGATTATCTGAATCAATTTTATTGAAAGGACAATTAGAAGATTCAGTTATATCAATTCTATACAAATATTTGTAGAGCCATTAATACCTGTAATCAATGTGAAAGTTGCTGGTGAAAATTTCTCACATAGAAAAATATAAAGTAATATAAATTCAACAGTCTATTTTAAAAAAATAGATTAGAAATTATTGTATAAAAATTATTCTTTCCATGTTTCATATCTCTGTTTTATCTTTTCAAATCTTTGTAAGTTGACATTAGGATAGAAAATCAGCTTTATTGCTGTGGTTGGGATGTTGTGTCATGTTATTTGGGTAAGTTATTTGTTCCTTTTTATGTGTCAAGGATTTTCAGACTGCTGTGATGTCATTTTTAATATTTTGTCTTTTCTGCATATTATTGTTATATGTTGTATGTGATGGCATTCCTGTTGTGGCTTTCATTTCCTTGTCCAAAATTACGTAATGAATTTGTATGTATCATAACATTTTTACATGACTTTTTTTTCAGTTTCCCTTCCTCTTGCACAGTTGCAGTTAAGTGTTGTGGTATTCGGAGTGAATGGGAGTCAGACGAGGCAGGATTTGTCTACATTAATTTGTAATGAATGGTGTATTTGTATCAAATCCACATTGGCTATCATAATTTATTTGACAGTTACCTTTAGTTAAAAATGTGTTACTGAAAATTATCAGCAATTTTTTATGATTATAGCCTTATCTTTAATTTTGTAACAATTGGTAAATATTTTTATAACAAAATTAAAATCCCAAATTTAGTTCTGTAAATAATTTAGTTTAGAAATAACCTCATTTCAGTTTATACGTAGTAAAGTATATTATGTTACAAGAAAACTGTGAAAACCAACATTCATAGAATGCTAGATGTTTATAACATCTAGGACACAATAACTATAAGCCAAAGGAACTGAAGTGGTTGCTATGATGATATCTTGAAGGAACTACGTTTAGAACTGGTCATTGAATACATACGTAGATACCATAACAACTGTATGAATCATTTGCGACGAATGAGTTCAGATAGAATTCCCAAGGCCATGCTTCGTTATTGTCCAACAGGGAAGAGATCTCTGGGCCGTCCAAGGAAACGCTGGATACAAAATTTTTCAGTGAGTTCGTAACAGCCCGATAGGCCTAAGACTTGATTGGATGAAGAAGAAGATAATGCAAAATTTAGTATCATAATGTGAAACATAATATATTAAGTTTTTTAGTTTCAACATTTTTTTTAAATTTTCAACATATTTATACATTTATCCACGATGCCTAAGTCAATATAATGTTCAAAAACTTTAATATAAGATTGGCACCAAAGAATGAATACAGCCTAAGTAGGATAATTAAAACTAATAAAAATGAAAAAAAATTGAAGAAGAAAACAAATCAGGAATTTATTAGATCAAATTTCAGGGATTGTGACAAAATTTACTAAGAAAAAACAAAAAAAAATTTGAAAACAAGGGTGAAAGAACATCTTAGAAATGTCAAAAATGGTGAAATGGAAAAGTCAGCAGTAGTTTCTCATGCTTGGTCTGAAAAACATCTAATTGAATCAAAAGCCAGTCTAAATAAACAAATAGAAAAACAAAAAGAACTCATGATTTGGGAAAAAATCCACATTCAAAAAACAAGAAAGAAAAACTTATGATCTTCAAAATTCCTGCAGATTCTGATTGGATCTGGAGGTTTATTGATCCACCAACAGAGGGAAGAAGAAGTACTTCTTCTGATCGACATAACATTAGTCGACGAGAAATTACTGAAGATGAAGTTGCCCAGGCTTTGAAACCGTGGACTAATTAGGAGACTGGATATGAGGTGAGGTATGAAACATTTTAATTTAATCTTAAATTAAACCTCATAGTGATTTTTTCCTATAAAAGTTCAATAGATTATTGCTACTGCTATATTCAAATTGATTCAATATTTTTAAAATACAATAGGAAGTAACATTAAGAGGTTTTTTAATAACTAAGTCATTTAGTATGTACATTCTTACCTTATGGTTGTTTTTGCCCCATCGTCAGAATAACACAAAATAGAAGTAAACACAAGATTATTAAAACAGTTAGAAAACAAAAATGAGCTCACCATATGGGAAAAAATCTTCATACTGAAGAACAAGGAAAGAATTATGAATTTTGAAATTCCCAGAGAAAGAAACCTCATTAGTAAGTTCATTGGACCAGAGGCAGAGACAGCAGGAGTCAAGAATCAGGGCCGACAACTTGAGAAAAACAGTCTGTAATCGCTGACAATGGGGCTCAGAAGCCTTGAAACATATGTTCGACGAAAAAACCATCCATCCATCCATAGTAATTCTGCCTGAGGGCAGGTCTTTCACTGCAATCATAGCATTTTCATGCTATGCTTTGCAGCTTTACTAGGGAATTGTAGGTGTGGTAGCTTCTCGTTGCTTTCCACACCGGTGAAGGAGGTTGATGATGATGATGATGATGGCCATATGATTTCAGGGACTGTTTGGCCCTTAAAGTTTTCCTGACATTTGTCCTACTGGTGAGGAAAAACCCCGATAAAAACTGTCCTGACAGGGGATCGAACCCGGGCCCGCTGCGTGTCAAGGCAGCACGCTACCTCGAGACCACAGCGGTGGACAAAAAAACCATAAGAGGTAAGAATGTACCGCTGCATGTCAAGGCAGACCACAGCAGTGGACAAAAAAACCATAAGAGGTAAGAACGTACAGACTAAATGTCTTAATTAGGTATTCATTGTCTTCACAAATTTGAGTGAATCTTGTTTCAGATTATAATGCATAGAAACATTTCTAAATTTGTCTTCTGTTGTATTATGCCTGTCTCCTGACCAGTAGATCTGGATTCATTTCCAGCAGGGTTAGAATTTTTAATTTAATTTTTTTCAGTCTTGGGGCTAGGAGAGTTGGTGGTGTACTTTTTGGCTATTGTTGGGGAAATGATCAGAGGATTAGGTATACAATCCCCTTGGATTAGGCTACATGCCAGCATTGAGTTTCATTATTTTATTTTATCATTGTGCTTCATACAAGATTGTTGCACACACATATATGTGTGCACACACACACAAACACATGCATGCAAACAAACATACACACAAACAAACATGCACACAGACACACACAAACATGCATGCAAACACATGCACACAAACAAACTTAAGCATACATTCATCCAATTTTCCTGTATGTTCACAATATAAATATGCATCACATATCATCATCAACATTAAGGATTAGACCTTAAGGTCTTTTCCGATCTCATACTAGAATTGGTCTGTCCATCTTTTACTGGATCTTCCTACATTTCTTCATCCTAGTGGTTTGTATTGAAGAATCTTTCGGAATTATATTGTTATCCATTCTATTGATGTGTTCCATTCAGTCATCTCTGTATTGTGCAATTCTATCTAATAGTTTGAATATATTTAGTTCATATTTGAAGAGAAAAATTATACGCTCAGACCGGGACTTGAACCCGGGACCCTTGGTTTTATAGTCCAAGTGCTCTACCATCTGAGTTACCTGAGCAAGTACTGATCTAAACGCAAATTTTTCTCTATATACATTGTAATTCCCGCCCACCAAATGCTTTGAAGCCTTTGCTTCTATCTTTGCAAATGGCGGCTCCTTTATTAAGAAGACATACTTGGGAATTATACATTACATTATAAATATTGAGATATATGAAATGAATAATAAAAACATCGATATTTAGTTCACTTCATATATTTTCATTTAGTTTTTAATCTGTTATTGTATATCCAGCCACACTCCTCAGAAACCTCATTTCTGACGTTTCTATTCTTTGTTCCTGGTTTTTTTTTTTGTTAAGACCCAGTGTTCTGATCCATATAGGAGTGTTGGAACCGCCATTATTTTATAAAATTTTAAAAGTGTCTCCTTTTTTGTTCCTTTGAGACTTTGTCTTATGGTGCCACATGTATAATTAAATTTATTTATTTTGTTTTCAATGTCTTCACTTTCTCTATATGACACATTGTATCCCAGGTAATTAAAATTGCTCTTCTGTTCAATTATTTTATTCTCTAATTGGATTTTTACTCTTAGTGGCTCATACTCTTGAAAAGCTAAAACTTTTGTTTTTAGAGTAGATAAAGTTGTATGTTTGACATATTTTACTTAATTTATAAATTGCCCGTTGTAAGCCATCTTCTGTCTCAGATATCACAACCTGATCGTCTGCAAAAAAATAAAGTATTAATGAAATATTGTCAATTTTAAAAACATCACATATGTATGTAAAATGATATATAAATTGAAAGTAGACCACATTAATATCAATCAGACTAGCACAAAATTCAACATACAAAAACTGGTGTGGGTTGCATTGGACCACATGTACTACATAAACCAAACATTATACTTGAAATAGGAAGCCTGCTGAAACAGTAAAAATAAGTATAAACAAAAAGTAATATGTAGGAAAGTTTCAACACCCTCATGACATGGATAGAAGAAAACGGGCTCCACATAAATAAAAACAAGACAATGCAGGTGGTCTTCGGAAAGGGAGGAAGAGTCTCAACACACGAAATGGTGTACTATGGACAAGATCCACTAAAACAAACAAGTCACTACAAATATCTTGGAGTAATCTTCCAAACAATGGGCACATGTTTCAGCAAACACGTAACTGAAAAAGCTGTTGCAGCCATAAGAGGCATCGACATAAAATACATAAATAGACTGTCACTAGATACGGTAAAACAGCTATTCACTGCAAAGATTATTCCAATACTCATCTATGGCCTGCAAATAGTATGGAAATACCTAAAGAAAAACGATCTAAAGCAACTTGAAAAAGTAAAAGCCACATTCCTAAAAAGAGTTCTCGGTGTATCAAAAAAGACTCCATCTCGACTTGTATATGAACTGGCACGGGAACCATTTCTATTAGAAGAGCTGAGGATATCGCTACAGCTACCGGCAACAATTCATTATGACGACCTTCTAGCAGAAAGAGTGAGGAAAAGAAGCGAGATTGATTCGGACTTGTACGCCACAGAAGCAATGATAAATGGAACGTGGGCGAACCCTGACCAACCACAGTGGCATGTACTTACTCGATTCTCTATACATGGCTTTCATCACGAGATATGCAAAAAAAATCAGGTTTTCACCAAGCGGATGAATATTGTGTGTGTTCTCTGTGCGGATGTAAATGCAGCCAATACCATTTAGAACTGTGTACAAAAAGGGCAAAAAGCTTAAACGCTTACAGCAAGAAAGTATTTTAATGCACATTTGTGCGCAATTCTACTTATTATATGTAGTGGGTCATGAAGGAACCATGGGAAATTAATATGCACACCTTCTGACAAAGAAAGTTGCCATAACTACAAAAACACAGTAGAAACTCATAAACTAATCAACAGCTTTCTGACAGTCTGTATGTCGAGAAAGAACAATAACTGTTGGAATGCAAATCATACCAAAATACAGAAGCCAACCAATGTATAATGAATTTGACAAGGAAAACAACCATGCCATATTCAGAATGGAAACAGACAATGATTATCGTGAGACCATTTATAGAAAATCAACTTCATACCCACAAATAAAAGTAAGATATGTAATGACTCAACACCAGTTTTGAAAAGGAAGCATCTTGAAGAATGTAACGGCCTGACATTGATACACTATACTAATTCCAAGCTAAGTTCCAGTTGTACTGTAAACAAACTTGCATAAGATATTACTCTGTCGACTCCGTCAATTGAGGAAATCGTGGTACTACTTTTACTGCCATATGACTGAATTGTGTACAGAACTGTCAGTGGTAGAAATGTTGTTCTTAGGCAACATCGTATTTTGTGCGAAATAAGAGTGAATACAAGGTAAGATGGTACCAATAATTAGGAACTTCCATTTCTTATTTATTTATTTATTTATTTATTTACAACAAATTATTTATGGGCCCTTGCCTCTGGTCCCGAGGGTCACATGTTCAAACCCGGCTGGGGTCGATGGATTTTTTAGGATGGAAAAATCCAAGGAGCAAGTCCTCTGGGAGGGACTTTAAGCCGTGGTTCCCGAGTCTGAAGATTTTCAGGCTCGTAAAAGATCCTTAAGCCTGAATGAAAAGGCCTCTAAGCAAAATTTACCGAATTTTGCCGTCCTAGTACTACCTTGGTTTCCTAGATGTCAGTATGAGGCAGAACGTTGACCATGGACCACTCAAATGACATCTATATGAAAACAAGTGTAACTAAATTAGTATAGTTCAAATTCTTCCCTGTAGGGGGAGAGTGCCTAAATCTCTGTCGAGGGAAATATGGGCTTACAAGAAGATTTATGGGCCCCTCTAATCAGACATTTACACTTTTTCTTTGATGTCGATAGATATCTCCTTTATTTACCAGTATAATTTCATTACAAGCAGAATTTATGCTCTATGCTGACTCACCTGTAAATTCTGCTGTTATATTACCACATCCTCAATGGCTAGTGTGGGATATTTTTCACTACACTGTTTGAAAACATTCAAAATGATTTGTTTCTCTCCACTTTTCAAATGCAATCATTTCCAATGTTGTTAAGAAATTGTACAGAAGCGACCATTTAAGACACTAAAGTTCCTACATGTTCTGCATTGCGCATTCATAAGATTTAAACAGTGCTTATTGAATCTATTAAAATTGTAATTTTTATACTTTAAGATTCTCCCATACCCTCAGGGGTTCTCATCTAGGGGATATGTGGATGGCGACCACAAGGTGCCCAAGCTGTGCAAAACATTTCTTCCACTTACTTGTGTTTTGCACTCTTTTAACTTTACTATCTAACCTCTCTTGGTTAACTCTTGTTTTTTTGACCCCAATGCTATTAGGGCATCCAAGGGCTAGGGAGTCCTTCCTTTTTTCCATTTCTTCTTTCCTTTATTTTCTTTCCTTCTCCAGAAAAGCGTGACCAGAGGCTATAAGATGGCAGCCCCATCACTGGTCTTGCCTTCCTTTGGCCAGCAACCAATCGAAGGGACTATTATTATGCTTTCAAGTCTTATACGAGAATTTCCCATACGGGAAAATTTTCTATAGGATCGTAACAGGCCTTGGCCTAATACTTGGAAGGAAGAAGAAGAAGAAGAAGATTCTCCCATATGACTTATATAGACATGTGCTAGATAATACCGTATATCTTAGCAGATAAGATGATAGTTGAACCATAAAAAAAACCCCTAAAATCCAGGGTTGTCTTATAGGACAGATACAAAAAACTTAGATTGAAATTTATATAAATTAAAACCATTGTAAAAAGAAAAAAATTACTCACCAATGTATTTAAAATCTTAAACTGATCAGTTGACATGTGGGGGGGGACTGTTAGAGATTTAGTGAATCCCCGTGAGTACAACTACTATCAAACCAGTCCTGAAAACATCCGGTTATTCAATTCTTTTGCAGTCTGTTTTGTGTAGTAAATAAACATGGACAAAGCCGTACTGGCATTTATAATGTAATGTATAATTCCCAAATATGTCTTCTTAATATAGGAGCCACCATTTGCAAAGATAGAAGCAAAGGCTTCAAAGCATTTGGTGGGCGGGAATTACAACGTAAATAGAGAAAAATTTGCGTTTAGATCGGTACTTGCTCAGGTAGCTCAAATGGTAGAGCACTTGGACTAGAAAACCAAGGGTCCCGGGTTCAAGTCCCGGTCTGAGCATATAATTTTTCTCTTCAAATATGATTTATCCATCATTGAGATGTATGAAATTAATAATAAGAACATTGATTATTGCTTATATTGCATTGTTTGTTTTTTTGATTATTAATATAGTGTTATTACTATTATGCATGATGCAAAGGACACTGTATAACATTTAAATATGCGGATAACTTATATCTTTGGGTTTGATAGTAGCATAACAAAAAATTTCTCATGCGGCAAGTCTTCCTTCCTTATAACAATCTCCTTTCCCCTCTACAGCCTTCCATGCGACAGGTCTCATCTCTCGTGCTAGTACAACTTATCGAAAGTGTTGCCAGTTGAATGAAAATAAAATGTATTTATTTATCATAATGAGGGGTTAAAATATTAACAATATAGAACATAAAATTTAATTTGAAAAATTAAGAATGCGGTAATTTTGTATACACTATACAGTAAGCTTAGTAATGATCACTGATCTAAACTAAATTCATAGTCCATTGATAGTTTGGGGGTTCGTCTTATCTGAAGGTCGCCTTATCTGCCGAGGTATGTGGTATATATTTTTATTATTTTTTATTTCCTTTATTTTGAGTGTTTAGAGAGTAAACTACATTTTCTTACACGCTTATAAGGTAAAACTGCAATTTGACCAATGAAAATGCAGTCATGTCTAATTTGTTTACATTACAACTGGAAGTTATCTTGGAATAGGTATAGCTGGACTGTATTGGAATGTAGGAGGGAAAATCATCCAGATTAATTAAGCCCAAGTGCCATTGAATAACAACAAAACATTGTAAGGCATTCTATGTAATGCTAGTTTTCACAGTAACACGTTACTCGTATGTATTTTTCATTATTAGACAATAATAAATAATTGCTAATATTAATAAAAATATTTTACTTACAAAAAAAACTATTTTAAATTTATCTTATTTATATTAATGAAATTAATGTTGTTCATTTTAATGCAGGAACTAATCTCTCCATCCAGCCTTGGACTTGTCACTCATTTGTCTCCGATGATAAAGGTAATATGTTTTTGTGTGTAATGCAAGGGTAACTT
The DNA here is from genome assembly GCA_030220185.1 of Diploptera punctata. NCBI lineage: Eukaryota > Metazoa > Arthropoda > Insecta > Blattodea > Blaberidae > Diploptera > Diploptera punctata. The sequence continues at coordinate 433,576 of JASPKZ010007206.1, forward strand.
CTGGCCTTGACAGGTATCGATTCCTGGAGATTTACTACCGGCGAGGAGAATCTACTCACAAAGGGCGTGTGGTGCCAGCGCGGGTTGAAACAGTGGTACTATTTCTCCCAGATGTTTGGAGCTGTGTTCCAACTCGGCTGGAGTGGGACGGGCTGCATCTTAACTACAAGAAGCAATTAGAACGCAAGCTGAAGGCTGACCAAGATGGCGCAGATGGAGTTAATGCAGATGAAAAGGCACAGCCAACCATATAATTTCCTCTTTCTGCATCTGTTTTTTCTTAGAGACCTTTCTTTTCTTTTTATCTTTTCTCTCTTCTCCCTTCCCCCATTTCATTGTAGTATGTAAGAGAGAAAGTTTCTGTTTTGTTTATGTGTGAACAAGGTTTGGAAAATCCTTGCAAACTTATTGTTTTTCTTGTCAGGCATCGAGTAGGTGATATCGAATTTGACAGGAGTTATGGATCCAGGTTTTTGGGACACTTAATCCAGTGGGAAGAAACTAAAATATGCATACAGTTTTTTTTTAATCACAGGATAATAATTGAATCTGAATTTTGGAGGTGATGTATTTTACTTCAAGCAGGTCTGAAATGCCCAAAAGGCATGGAGTTCGACCATGGCTGGAAAATTCATGAGGATGGCGTTCCGACTTCGAAGCTAACCCCATGATTGATGGGGCAGGCCTATGTTGATGAGTGTGTTTAATTTATGCAGCAAAGGGATGAGGGATCATAGGGAACCTGGGTATGTTTATGCTCATGTAATTTATGTATATGGTTGTCGAGTCTCCTGTTCATAGTGCAGGTGACTGTAGAAGCAGACATCTCGAACTTTCGGACAGTTCGATATTTTCCTCATACGTTTTTTAGAGTCAATTGTTTGGCTTAGTTATAGTTGAATACAATGATGGTTTTCTTGAAATTAATACATCAAATAATTTTTTTCATAGGAAATGACAATGATAGGAAAATGAAATTTTCTGCAGTCAGATTGTTAATTTCTCTTTTTGACAGAAATTAGAGTTATTAACAGTAATCAGAGAAACTAAAACGAAGAGCCGAGGTCAGCAGATGGAGAACAGTTGCCATCTTGGATCAAGACAAAACTGCAAGAAACGCGCAAGAAGCCTGCAAAATACTTTGGAATACATAAAAATGGCTGTGAAAGCCTTAATAGATTCAATAATCAGGGAATTGATTAGTATTTATTTAAATTTAATAATCTGTAAAAGTTACATATTCTATAAAAAATTTGGTCTAATATAAGAAGATACATAAGATAGAAATGTTTTGAGAAATAAGTTTAACTATCCAATGTCTGCTATGTATGTAACACACAACAAATAATTTTATTGAAGAGAAACATCTGCAGTAAAAAAAAATATGTATTTAAGAAGAAGATATTTTAAAGACATACATGCATGCTGTAGCATAGTGGTTAAGGCACTGAGCTACAAGCCGGAGGGTCGAGGGTTCAAGTCCCGTTGGGGTCAGGATTTTTAAACTGACCCAAACCCTCTGGCGGAACTATGGCCCTGGGGTCGATTCAGCCTCTAATGGAAATGAGTACCAGACGCTTGTTCTGGGGGTAAAGGCGGCCATCACGCAGGGCTGACATAAAGTGCCGATTGTCTAGAAAAAGTGGGAGCCCTAACCTCTTACTACCCCAAGGGCCTCCGGACCTGTTGTGGGATCACTTTACCTACATTATAAAATGAATTCCTCTATATAATAATTTTATTTGGTACAGTCACAAATATATATGTAATTGGAAAGATAGGAATTAACAGAATATACACTTCACTATCACATACCTGTATATTTAACTTACTAAACTTTTGATGTGTTTCAATAAATTTATTGTTTTTATGACACCTTTAAACATTGTTCAACCAATGGGCAGAGAGTTTCACTCAAACTAAATTACTACCTCTATCCACTGACTTTTTTATGCATGCATTTAGGAGATTACATCATACAATTTATTTTCAATTTTTACTGTCACTATACGTGCTGGCATCTTATTTGATTTCTTATGTACCATGTCAGGCCACTTCTACTGTTAGCCTTCTTTTTAATAATACCTAGGTTAATTTCTTAAATTAAAAAAGAAAGATCCTGAATGAGATGTTAAATTGAATCATCAACAATGGTTGTACAGTGCAAAATGGGTCCTGCGCTCCTCACCCTCCATTCTTCATGATAGTCTTTTGTTTCCATTCACTTAATTTCAACATAATATGTTATCACTAGTGCTAGGATTTTATGTAATAAAAGATAAGATTGCAATGCACATAGTATATATTATTCAACTATTTTATTTTGAGTCTGTTTATCTTACCTCAATATTAATGTTGATTTGTTCTTGAACATGTTTCGATTGGATCCCAATCATCTTCAGCATCTTGCCCAGACTGGTTGGATTTATGTTGTAAACCCTGGATGTCGATGTCAGCTCCCTCCTGTGGTTGGCCAAAATAACCTCCAAACAAGGTCACATTCCGTCAGGAGCTGACATCAACATCCAGGCGTTTGCAACATAAATCCAACCAGTCTGGGCGATGCTGAAGATGATTGAGATCCAATCGAAACATATTCAAGAACAAATCAACATTAATATTGAGGTAAGATAAACAGACTCAAAATAAAGTAATTAAAAGAACCCCAAAATATTACTTCCTAAAATTATAAATTTTAAACTTAAGGAGATAAAAGATAACTTAAGAGAAGAACAATGTGGATTCCAGAGTGGAAGATCATGTATTGATAATATTTTCTGTATTAGACAATTACAAGAGAAAATCCTAGCAACAATAAAGACCTACATATGACCTTTATTGATTTAGAGATGGCATATGATAGTGTACCTCGACAATTGTTATGGACGGCAATGAGAAATATGAATATCTGTGATAAATGGTTTAATATTGTTAGGAGGATCTATAGTAATACAAAGGCTAAAGTAAAAATACAGAATAATTTAACAGAGGAATTCACAGTGAATAAAGGCCTTAAGCAGGGATGCAGTTTGTCACCAATTATTTTTAACATTTATTTAGACCAGGCTCTTAATTTGTGGTATAAAAAATGTTCTGAAATGGGTATTCCTATAGGAGGAAAAGTACTGCATTCATTGTTGTTTGCAGATGATCAAATAATTTTTGCAGGGGATGAAATATGAAATATATGATAAATAAACTAATGGAAGAATATAAAAAATGGGGACTGAATATAAATGTACAGAAAACAGAATATATGTGTTTGGGAAAGGATATGGATGACCTCATACTCAAAACAGGGAAAATAAAAATATATGTGAATTTTTAAATATCTTGGGTCAATAATTACAAGTTCAGGTACCTGTGAGAGAGATATACAGACTAAAATTGTAATGACAAAAAATGCAACTAAGACATTACATGGAATAATTTGGAACAAAAATATTACAAAGGAAACTAAAATGAAAATTTATAAGAGCATAATACAGAATATTTTGTCATATGGAAGTGAAACTTGGTCTTTGACGGAATTACAAAAGAATACAATTTGATTATTTTAGAAGAAGCCTCCAAAAAACAAGACAGGATAAAATAAGAAATGAATTCCTTTGCAGAGAAATGAATGTCACCACATCTGTTGTTAAGAGGATTGAAAATCAAATGCTTAAATGGTATGGCCATGTACAAAGAATGGAAAATGAAAGATGGCCAAAAAATATATACCAGTGGTCATCCCCTGGAAGTAATAAACGTGGCAGACCAAGATGGAAATGGAAAACCTACGTCAGAACTATAATGGATGATAGGAATTTGGAAGAGAGAGATTGGAATGATAGAGATAAATGGAAACTGAAGACAGCAAACCTATAAGTGGGGGAAAGCCAAAGAAGACGAAGAAGAAAATAAAATATATTGATTCAGTCTGCAGCTGACATTTGAAGAGTTAGGAGGTCAAAAAGCACGCAGAATCTCCTGAGGATGTCTACCGCAGTAGTAGACGAAACGTTGAGTGTTAATAAAACAGATCACGGCCATTTAGCCCGAAAGACAAAAAATACATGAATCAAGACAGTTGCTGTGAAAGTCTACAATTTTATATAAAATATATTATTCAACTGTTTGTGTGTGAAACCAAAACAAAAGACAGTCAAACGTCTGACTTCTCATTATACTATACAACTGTTTGTGTGTGAAACAAAAACAAAAGGTAGTCTTAAGTCTAACTTCTCATTATACTATGTTGCAATCTTAAATTTTAGTACATACAAATCCTAGCCCTAGTTACCACACTATGGCCGTGGGGTAGTCTTCACATTGTTTTGGCATAATAAAAACCACAAAATGATGTCGAGAAACTCCACTGTAACTTAATTTGTTAATTATTTTAAAAGTTTATTTTATTTTTGTACCTTGTGTATCAGGGTTAATTAATATTTATTTTTAACCATCAGTGACAGTTCATTCACAATTTGCACTAATAATTAATCTGATTTAATTTTTATCTATTATACAGTTATTTTATAGTCTCTGATGAGTCCACTCGCTGCTGTTTCTTCGCTTTCACTTGTCAATATATCACTGTCACAATATGACTGACTGCTTCCTGCCCTCGCCACAGATTATATAGGGTGGGGAGGGTCATCAATCTTTTTTATCTATCTTTGGGTTTTTACAGGCGCTGCCATCTTCCCGTGCCAAACCTCCAAAGCCTATGATCTTGGGCATGTTCAATGTGTGGCCCTCTTGCTTGCATTATTATCCTCATGTTTTCCTTCCACGTTAACTTGGTCATCGACAATAATTGTCGAGACTTGGAGAAGCCTCTGGAATGGGAATCTCGATGCATCTGATCTGCGTGGATCTTTCAACTCGTGTGTTGCCGACTCATGAGCCTGTACCAATGTGAGACCAGTATTCTCGCCATCACCCGTCAAAATCAAACGCTGTTATTACAGTGCATCACAATATCCTCTTTTACATCATCCAGCCTTTGGCTTTCCATACTATCTTGGGGATGCTCTTCCTGTCTGTTCTCTGTACCTGTCCATCCTATTGCAACCTTTTCTTCTTCTTCATCCAACCAAGTCTTAGGCCTATAGGCCTGTTATGATGTAAACTTTTCAATTTAATCATTATCGATCCTATGGTTCTCTAGACAAGATACATGATTCATGATTATATCTAATTCATATCATTGGATAGTCCAAACTTTAAATTTAATACAATAGATGTTTTTAATGTCAAAATATTTTTGTTGAGTTATGAGGAGAATTTTGGCAGTGGTTTTTTGAAATTAAACCAATTTAATATGTGTTCTTGAAAGTTTAACAGATAAATAAAGTTAACACTTTGAGTCCGGTGGTAGTACTAGTACCACAGCATTTAAATGACACTGAAGCAGGAGAAAATTAAATCCCTCAGCATGCTTGTGCCGGCAGAAAAACACCTCTGGTTCAGAAAAACACCTCTGTAAATCTGCCGGCACAGGCATGCCGAAGGATTTAATTTTCTCCTGCTTCAGTGTCATTTAAATGCTGTGGTACTAGTACCACTGCAGGACTCAAAGTGTTAAATAACTAGACCTCATGGTGTCACTTCCTTTAAATATTAAATAAAGTTAATTTAAAATTTAGAGTTAGAAAACCTAAGCAGTTTTATTACAATATTAAAAATTATAGTAAACATTTTACTGTAATAAAAAAGGTATATTATTGATTGCATAATAATCATGTTATAAAAACACTAAAAACTTTTTCTGTAACCTGAAGGATTAACTTTTTTCAAGATTTTAACAGTCATACCATTGTTATTTCTCCATTATATTTACTCATTTCAACTTCTCGACTGACTCCATTCCATCTCCCTGTTGGTCTCTCAATAGGTTTTTTTCTCCTCACTTTTAATTTTAAAGCTTTATTTGGCAATGTCCACCGCTGTGGTCTTGAGGTAGCATGCTGCCTTGTCACGCAGCGAGCCCGGATTCGATACCCGGTCAGGGTAGTTTTTCTGGGTGAGGTTTTTATCAGGGGTTTTTCCTCACTTGTAAGACAAATGTCAGAAAAACTTTAAGGCCCAAACGGTCCCCGAAATCATATGGCAATCATCATCATCATCATTCTTATCATTATCATCATCATGATCATCCTTCACCGGTGTGGAAAGCAATGGGAAGCTACCACACCTACAATTCCCTAGTAAAGCTGCAAGCATAGCATGAAAATGCTATGATTGCAGTGAAGGACCTGCCTTCGGGCAGAATTACTCTGGATTTGGCAATTTGTAGGATCCAACATGTTTATACATGTTTGCCAGCTTTGCTCTTCTAATGTCTTTGACAATCTAATTTTATCGTGTCTAGAAAAAGAAAAACACATATTTTTTAAACAGATTTATCAAAAAATTATCTATTTCATAATAAATGCTATGTTAATTTTTTTTTAATGTTATAAGAATAACTTTTAGTTCTGACTGATACAAAACTTAAAACAAATTAAGTACATATACATAAAAATATAGTTTTAAAAACAAATAGAAAATAATCTTTAATATAATAATATAATGAAAGTAATTTATAAACTCTCTGTGTAAATATATTTAATTAATGTTGGGAAGTAAACATTATGAGGTATAATCATTCAAATTCATCGGAGAACATATTGTTTAAACAACTCACCTCATAGGATTCATGCTTCCATGATATTGCGATTTCAAACATAGTCATGTTCATCATCAGCCATAACTCCGACTGACGAAATTCTTCGGCCGTCAACTATTCTATTGTCGCCATCTTCAGTGCTGCCATCTATGGTTGAATTTATGAACTTCGAAATCAATGTAATTTCGTTAGGGATATCAAAATTCATTGATCTATTTTTGTTTTTCTGAATGTATATTTTTTCCCAAACTGTCAATTCCAAAGGTTTCTCTACTTGTTTTAAAAGTTTAGCTTCTCTTCCAATTTTATGATGTTCTAATAAACTATGTGCAGCAATTGCAGATTTTTCAATTTCACAATTTTTAATATTTCTGAAATTTGGAAATTCGGACAAAAGAACATTTCAGAAATATTAAAAATTGTGAAATTGAAAAATCTGCAATTGCTGCACATAGTTTATTAGAACATCATAAAATTGGAAGAGAAGCTAAACTTTTAAAACAAGTAGAGAAACCTTTGGAATTGACAGTTTGGGAAAAAATATACATTCAGAAAAACAAAAATAGATCAATGAATTTTGATATCCCTAACGAAATTACATTGATTTCGAAGTTCATAAATTCAACCATAGATGGCAGCACTGAAGATGGCGACAATAGAATAGTTGACGGCCGAAGAATTTCGTCAGTCGGAGTTATGGCTGATGATGAACATGACTATGTTTGAAATCGCGATATCATGGAAGCATGAATCCTATGAGGTGAGTTGTTTAAAATTAATATAAAAATTATAGAATATTCACCTGAAAGGTCCGTCTCCTCAACTTAATTATCATTTAACTGTAGCGCTTTCGGGACTTGTCCCATCATCGGCAGGATTCAAAACTGGTGTTTCACTGAAGATCTGGTAGAGGGGGTTGCATGTATTGGGTTCGTTTTCATTTATCAGGCTGTCGTTGTGAGCTGTTTTCATGATTTCCATCTCTTCGAGTACGTTTATCTTCGCTGGATTATTCTGAATCTTATAAAAGTTGAGTTGTTTAAACAATATGTTCTCCGATGAATCTCTGTGTAAAGTTTTATTTTCCTATCCTCTTTGATGTCAATCTGAAGAATAAATTGTTGTATTAATTTCAGGATAATCATCACATTGCCATTATTGGTGATGCACAGTGTGATTTACATTAGTGGTGTCTAAATAACCTTATTATTGCCTTATTTCAGTTTGATTTGGCATTGCAGTCTGCCATGTTTCACATTTATAGAAGGAAGATTGAATAGTTTATTCAGTCTGACTTCAAATACCATTTAAAAGGTGGTGGTAATAATATATTTGTGTGTGTGTGTGAGGAATTTGATGTGAGTTTTTATTAATTCACATGTGCTTGAGATTTTTTGCTTTGTGGCTTTTGTCTTCCCCCTTCCCTCCCTCACATGGATTTCTTGCCATGATCCATTGCTGTGTGTTTAACAAGCATGGCAGTAAGTATGCAAGTTCTTAGAGAGTTTTATATATTCAACATTGATTGCAGGATGGAGAGGAAAGTACTTCTGAAATTAAGAGAGAGCCTACTCATTTCTCGGAATTGGATCCTAAAGGGATGAAGGTGAGTGAAGGATTTAATATAAAAATTGTTTTTATTTATTTATTTAGATCGGCTGTGGTAGACTAGTGTTATTTTCCTTGCTTCTAATTCTGAGGGTCATGGGTTCAAACCCGGCCAAGGTCGATGGATTATTTTTAGGATGGAAAAATCCAAAGAGCAAGTCCTCCGGCAGGAACTTTAAGCCGTGGGTACCGAGTCTGAAGATTATGCCTGAATAAAAAGAGGCCTCTAAACAAAGTTTCCAACATCAACATCCTAGTAATACCCTAGTTACTTATTTTAGGAATTCTCACTATGAGGTATATTCATTAAGGTAGAATATTTTTATGAGGTGAGTGATAAAAATATTCTACCTTAATACCCTAGTTGCCTGTTAGATGTCTCATTGGGCCAGTGTGTTGACCACATACCATCCATGACATCTATGAGCAAATAAGGTAACTAAAAAATGAACGTGGTCTAGTAACTCCTTACAAAGGAGAGGCTATGGCTCGACAATTGACTTTGTAATTGTAGATAGATTATTTATTTAGCTTGATGGAGTTAAGGCCATGTGGCCTTCTCTTCCACCCACCAGGACAAACATAAATTACATTGTAATATAGCAATCACAATTAACTCTAATATTAAATACTAAATGAAAATTTTATCAATAAGGTAATATCTATAAGATTAAAATTGATAACATAATAATTGTAATGACTATTAAAATTAAGTCTAAAACTAATAATACAATGTACACAAGCAAGATAAATTAATTTTCTTCGGTAAATTGTCCCTATCTAATGTACATGGGGGGGAAAAAAAACAAAGAAAAATAATGAGGTATAATAAACTAATTTGTCAGTTAAATAATATTTAAAACAAACAATTGAAAATATTTGTTAATCTTAATACTATAAAGATAAATTTCCTCAACTCATGTCCAAGTCAGGATCGGGTTGAGGAATGAGATTAGATGAAGCCTCTATATATAGAGGTCTGTGAATGACAAGGGTGCTGGCTGACCACACCTGACACGTCATTATGGGGGTAGATGAACGAAGTGAAACAAAATGGATGGTATGAATATAGGGAAAAATGGGAGAAAAACCTGCCCAAGCATCGTTTCATCTACTACAAAACCCGCATGGAGTGACCAAGATTCCATCTCGAGATCCCAACAGTGAGAGGCGAGCATCTAACCGCTTGTGCCATAGAGCTGCTAAATCTTAATACTATTTTCATAAAATAAATTAGATTATTGTTAATTGTTAAAAGAATACTATCAGTGAGGTGTATAAGTTATTAAATAACTCTTCAGTTTGTTTCTGAACGATTTTATAGTTTGACAGCCTCTGACATAGGGTGTAAGGGAATTCCATGTTCTGTAAGTAAAACTGTAAAAGATAGTGAATAATATACAGTGTGATGAGGAAGGAAATAAAGGATAATGTGCTGATGGGATTGAGAATTTAAATTATGTGTGTCGGAGAGTCTAATGAAGTGGCATGACATTTAAAAAAACTTAAAAAGAGACATTGTAATTAACTTAGGTTTGACCTTTAAAGAGTAATATACAATTTTTTACCCTTACTGATGACTTAATAATTTTTAGTAATTTTTTAGCTGTTAAGTTTGTATTGATTAATGTTTTATTTTAGGAAGTAATATTTTGAGGTTCTTAATTATTTTATTTTGAGTCTGTTTATCTTACCTCAATATTAATGTTGATTTGTTCTTGAACATGTTTAGATTGGATCCCAATCGTGTTCAGTATCTTGCCCAGACTGGTTGGATTTATGTTGTAAACCCTGGATGTCAATGTCAGCTGCCGACGGAACGTGACCTTGTTTGGAGGTTATTTTGGTCAACCACAGGAGGGAGCTGACATTTACATCCAGGGTTTACAACATAAACCCAACCAGTCTGGGCAAGATGCTGAAGATGATTGGGATCCAATCGAAACATGTTCAAGAACAAATCAGCATTAATATTGAGGTAAGATAAACAGACTCAAAATAGTATTCATTGTTTAATCATAATTTCTCATATCACCTTGTTGCTGGTGGTTGAGTTCTGGACAACAGTCTCCGTGGTCTCTCAGACATTTTGTACTAAATTACAAGTATGAAATAACCTTAATAACATTAACACTTATAACTAACTAAAAATTGTAATAACATTAATAATTGTGTATCACATGAAAGGAAGAAGAAGAAGAATTTATGAGTATAAATTACTTAAATTTGTGTTGAATTACCACAATATAGAATATTAATTAATTTTGGAATATGTACAAAAATACAGAAACAACTGGAAATCTCATGTAAGAAGAATGAGCAGAACAAGAATACCATGTCAAATCTTAAATTACCAGCCACCAGCAAAAGATCTTTGGGCAGACCCTTCAAACGTTGGATTGAGACCGTAACAGACCACTAGGTCTATCACATGAAAGGAAGAAGAGGAAGAATTTTTTATGAGTATAAATTACTTAAATTTGTGTTGAATTACCACAATATAGAATATTAACCTTTAAACGCCCATGAGCCCATATGCTGGGTTTTAAATTGTACGTCCAGTCTGCCCGCAGACCCAGCATATGGGTTCTGAGCAGGCGGAGCTGTTTGATTGCTTGAAATTATACTGGATAATACTACTTTTGTTACATACCTTTTTTCAGGGTTATCAGATGCTTGGCAACGTGATGTGAAGATAGCATTTGTTTATTAAAGGTTTGTTTTTGTGTAAGTCTCGAAACAATCACCAATACACAAACCGATATCACACTATTTACACTTCACTTGCACACGTTTTCTGATTCCCCGTGCCGAACACACACGACAAATTAGTCTTTGTAAAGCTACCGGCCAATGTTGACTAAAGTTAACTTGAAGTCATGAAATGTCTGTACTCAATATACTAGGTCTACCAGGGAGTCGTCTACAGGGTGTTCTACCAGCCTGTTCCAAAAAGTCTTTGACAAGTCTTAAGTCCCTATGTGTTGTTTTGGCACCAATGAAGTCAGAAGAAGAAAACTGTTTAGAATGGTCAAGTCTAACAAATGGAAAAATAATTTCTTGGTTGAGAGAACCAGCTATAACGGCTGGGGGACTCAACATGCTGACAACATGTCACCCATGCACTGGCTAGATGATCATCTACCTTTGTGATTGACACATGTGGGTGAGAGGCCAGCAGCCGGGTGGTAGGCTAAGGGCCTTCTAGGCCTGTCGCACCATGGAATTATTACTATTATTATTATTCTTAGATTATTAGGCATCCTTTTTCTCTTAAGTCTTACTATCCCACATTTATATCCCATTAGAATAATTAGTCCAAGAAAAAGGTACATTTCTGATTCTGTCACGTCAGGGGGAAGAGTACAGTTTTCCTCACGAACCCAAGACCCTACCCGTAAGTCAGGTGTCTCACAGGTATAAGTGTCAGTTGATTGTAGCTCGTGATTGGCATTGTCACAGTCCGACAATTTCTTGTATTTCAGCAGAACTTAGTAATTTTGTACCAGACATATCGTAAACTTCACTCTGAGTCACAAAACTATGAATGAATGTGGGCTGGTGTTGGAATGTGACCTTTTTTTTTTCAAAGCTTTGGGGGAAAACTGACCGGATGCAACATAACACGAATTCTAGACAAAAGATTGCAAGAGGGTTGGAATATACCTAAATATATATACAGTTTTTCACTTCTAACCTGATTCAGAACACTAAAATCCCTAAAGTTATTTGGCAACTATCATGAATTTAAAATTTCTCTCTATGGTATAAAATATTACTATGGGTTTTTGCCGTGAATACCACTGATTTTACAATAATATTTAACTTTATAAACAATGTTTGTGACCCCCATAGATTTAAAAATATGAGTTAATAAAATTAGCGAAGTTATAGTCAAAAGGCAAGGAGTTTAAAACTAGGTGGACATTTAAACCCGGGCAGCCTGCCGCTACCTGACCATTTAAACTTGGGCGCTTAAAGGTTAATTAATTTTGGAATATGTACAAAAATACAGAAACAACTGGAAATCTCATGTAAGAAGAATGAGCAGAACAAGAATACCATGTCAAATCTTAAATTACCAGCCACCAGCAAGAGATCTTTGGGCAGACCCTTCAAATGTTGGATTGAGACCGTAACAGACCACTAGGTCTATCACATGAAAGGAAGAAGAGGAAAAAATTTTTATGAGTATACATTACTTAAATTTGTGTTGAATTACCACAATATAGAATATTAATTAATTTTGAGTTTTTTTTTGACTCACCTCGTATTTCTTGACTTCCATGCAAACCCGGATTTCATCATTGCATTTGTGACATTCTCAATGCAACACCATAAAACAAGAGTTGTCAAGAAATATGAGGTGAATCAAAAATCAAGTCAAAATTAATTAAAATAAACCTCATAGTATTATTTCTTACTACATAACTTATTAGAATATTAACTTACAGTTTTACATGATTTTGTTTTCACTGCAGTATTACTGGCTCAAGATATTAGTGTTTTGCCTATTTAACGTTAACATTCCTGCTGGATAAGATTTATGACAAACAAAAATGTTCTTCTTCCCTTCTCTGCCATTCTCAGATATTACAAATGACCTTATGAAACACACTGCATGTTTATTAAATTGCTAAAGAATAAAGTAAAAATATTCCAAAATGTTTTCTCTTTTCTTCCTGAAATCTTTTCCTTGAAAATTTTAACATAAAATGCTACTGTTATAAGAATTTCAACTTATGTTTTATAGGTGAGCTTAGGCTTTTAAATTCTTACATAATAAAAAAAAAGTTTCAAATTTAATTATTCTTAATATATATTCAATAACCAATAGAAAAGGCATCCGTAAAATATATTCAGAATGATCTGGGCTGCATATAATTTTGAAATTATTAGTACCATTTCAAGATGAAATAGGGATAAAAATAATATATTCAAAACACGTGCTAACAAAATATTAATCATTACATAAATTCACAGTTATGAATGTGTATTGAGAGGCATTTACAATATTACTTGAAGAAATGACAGTAATGGTAAAAATCGTACTACCAGTATCATGTGACAGAACGTAATGCAAATTGTATCAAACTGCTAAAAATACATTTTTGTATTGTGGAATAATTAATTTTAATTAGCCTTATAGTGAAATAAGTACCAATTATATGAATTTCTTATTTATGCCCATGTAATTTCTGTTGATATCTTTGTATAGTTGTAAAATTTGCAGTCAAGTTTTCCATGGTTTATTTTATTATGTTGGTGGAAATTGCATTCGTTTCTCAAGATTGTAAAATGATGAAATGGGACATAGATGAAATAAACATATTTTCACCATATTTGCATTATACTGCTATAGATAGTAATATGGTACTTTGCTATTAATGCAACTTCTCAGGTGAATGAACTTCGACAGGAGTTGGAGGCTCGAACTTTAAGTCCTAAAGGCTTGAAGTCTCAGTTAATAGCTCGGCTCACTAAGGCAATTAAGACAGAGGCTGAGAAAGCTGAAGAAGAAGAGGGAAAGAAAGCTGAGGCACCTGAACCCACTCCAAAACAGGAATCTGATGAGAAAGATGATGAAAAAAAGAAGAAAGAGGTAAAGGTATATTTTAATTTTATTGATAAATGTCATTCTTAAATTTGTTTTCATAATTCAATATTATTTATCAGTCTTTCCAGGGTTTTAAATATTATTAATTAAATAAAAATAAAGCGTAGTTTTATTTGATTTTCATATTTATTATATAATTCAGTGACAGCTGTTTTGGTATACTGTACCTTCTTCAGACATGTTAACAAATTATGAATTGTGTTCCAACTGATCTAAGCAACAATACAACAATATTTATTTAAATTTCAGTATTTATTTAAATTTATTTAAAAATTTAAATAAATATTGTTGTATTGTTGCTTAGATCAGTTGGAACACAAATCATAATTTGTTAACAAATTTCAATATTTATTTAAATTTATTTAAAAATTTAAATAAATATTGTTGTATTGTTGCTTAGATCAGTTGGAACACAATTCATAATTTAACATGTCTGAAGAAGGTACAGTGTACCGAAACAGCTGTCACTGCATTATATAATAAATATGGAAATCAAATAAAACTACGTTTTATTTTTATTTAATTAATAAATATGGATTTTCATCAAGTAAACACCAACTCAATTGATTATTTTAAATATTAAAAGAACATTACATATAGCAGACAAAATAAAGTCATTTAAATCATAATTAAATTAATCGTGATTTTTTCTTACCTCATACATCTATGTTTTTTAAACACAGCACTGCAGTATCGGCGACACCTTTGTCGTCATCGTCAACTGTTTTCACGACTGTCATTTAAATCAACTGATTTGAAAAGTTGGTTGGTTGGTTGGTATCTAATGTCGAGCACTTGATAATGAAATCATTCGCTCTTTGATTTGAAAAGTAAAATAAAATTCTGAAATTATGTACCTTGTAAGTCTGTCTCCTATTGTTCTGTCACGCCACATCCGCTTTCCCTGTTTCCCTTCTCTGCCTCTTCTCCTTTTTCCACCTCCTCTTCGCTAAGGCCGCCCAGACACGAACTATATTGGAAGAGAAAAATTTATGCCTAAAGTCTGTCAGCTCTTAAAGTGATCCTTATCAAATCAAAACCATGTAACCTGCTTGCTTTTCAATGGTTATGGACACCAGCATACGATGTAGAAGCAATAAGTATGCAAAAAGTAGTTCCCTTCATTAAATTAAAAATATGTGAATGAAAATAATAATATTCAAAACATAGAAAGTATTCTAAAATATACCTGATCAATAATTACAACTTAAAATTAGTTTATTACATATGGGTGATGCATTTGAGTCATGCTTCAGTCAATTCTCATGAAACAAAATGGCTGAAAGTGTCGAGTCTTCTGTTTCTGTGTCGTCATCTCCCTATCAAAAGTAACAGTAATTGTGTCACGAATGACAGAAGGATACAATTGGTGTTTGTTGATGTTAGGATCACTCTAAGAGCGGATAAGGTATAGAAAGGGGTTTGTACCCAGGTCTCTAGTTCTATAGTCTAGTGCTCTATCCAGCTGATCTACCTAGGCCTCCAATTTTAATGCAAATTTTTCTCTTATTTATTGAATTCTCGAGAATTCTGAATCGTTGTTTGACACACCATCTGGCAGCTTCTTATGTAGAAGACTTTTTTTAATGGTAATTTAACATTACTAAATAAAGCCTAGGTAGCTCACTTGAATATAGCATTGACATAGAGAGTCAAAGGTCCTGGGTTCAAACCCCAGTCTAGGCATATATTTTTCTTTTCAAATATAATTAAGGAATGTTGATGTTTGTATCATGTCTCAAATGGTGTAATGGACTAAATACAGGTGCATAGAATTAGAGGTCTGGGGCTCAAGTCCCAGTTCAAGTGTAATTTTTCAAAAAAAATTATGCCTGAACCGGGAATCAATATTTCTAGATAATATGAGTTTGATATGCAGTTAGATATGTCAGTTAGAAAGAATTAACAATGAATTATTAATTATATTATTTTTGGTCTGGACATCTTACCTCAATATTAATGTTGATTTGTTCTTGAACATGTTTCAAAACAATTCTGTTTTATCTTCAGCTTTCCCAGTCTGGGAAAGCTGAAGATAAAACAGAATTGTTTTGAAACATGTTCAAGAACAAATCAACATTAATATTGAGGTAAGATGTCCAGACCAAAAATAATATAATTAAAATAACCTCAAAATATAACTTCCTAAAATTAAATATTAATGAATTATTAAATAAATTTTCCTCTTTACTATTAATTTTACTAGCTTAGCTGTGTATAACAATTTATTTATTTTGAATATGCTGCCATTACTTTTTGAATGTCCTGATTCAAATTTTGTCATTTAAGGTTACCATGCAAAATAATATGGAAATTTGTATTGTTTAAATAGGAAGAAGAAAAAAAGAAACAGGATGAGCGAGAGCGTATAGCAAGAGAGAAAAGATATGCATTACCTGATCCTCCTCATATTATTGTACATCCATCACGAACTGCTAAATCTGGAAAGTTTGATTGCACTGTTATGTCTTTGTCTTTGCTTCTAGATTATAGGCCTGAAGATACTAAGGTGATAATTATTATAATGTTAATTTGTCTTTATTACCCATTATTCCCAAGACATCTGAATTCCTCTTGGTAGCCATTTATACCATTCTCACACAATATTCATTTTGATTATGTTCCTAAACTTCTATTCAAAATCAGACATTTTCTTACCATGATATCTGTCCTTTTAGTAGCATTTTGGAAACTTATAACTAGAGACCGGATGTTAGGGAAAATGCCTATAGTTATATATTATAGATATTGTGAAAGTGACTTCATATAAGTTCATGCTGACGACCCTAGAGTTGTTTTCCATAGGTTAATTTTGCCTATAAATGCCTCTTTTAGCTTACAATGCCTATTTGCCATTTTTTCTCAAAATTAACTTAGTATTTCAATGAAATTAACTGAAATGGACTAACGTCATGACACATATCATTGCATGGAAACCTATAATTAGCTGGCAATATTATTTTTTATGTTGATAACACTGAATTCAGTCTATAGTCCTCGTTCACAGAGAGTTGCTTCAAAGACAAAATTGTGTAACAAGTGTATGTGGCGTTTTTTTTTTACCTTTAGAACAGTTATTTCACGATGCCTAAAGAATGGACAACAGTAAAACAGTAAAAGACAAACTGACCAATCTCGTGAAATAATTTGGTGTGGAAATATTCTCAAGTGACATTGTTTTGCAAAGTGTGTAAAATTTCAGTGAATTGCGCGAAGAAGTGCCATGTTTCGCAGCACGTACACACTGCAAAACATAAGTACGCTCTTTGTGAAAAGCAAATCAAGTTCCAAAATCATTTCTGATATCTTTGTATGCTATTGATAGCATATGTTTATATTCTTTACGTAAGGCTGTAAAATTGTATGTTGTAGTCCATATTTTGTAAGAGCCTATTTTAATTTTTTGAGTGCCTATATTAATGATTTTTAGTACCTTTTTGCCTGCCTGTTTTGAACTTTTTAAGTGCCTAACGTCCGGACTGTACTTATAACTCACTTTATGTGCATTTGTTTGTATGTGTGTGTGTGTGTATCTAATACCAGTCCACTTCATTTTTCATGTTTCATGACAGTAGCGAGTCTGTGTTTCTGATTATACACCACTTCGGCAGAATTTTCATTTAGTCCAATTACTATAATCTGATTCCTAAGAAGGAACAATGAGAAATATATGGAGATGTGCCATGATAAAACAAATAGCAGATATTTACAAAGTAACTTTAGGATATAAAACAGTCATTAATTGTTAAGGTAGAATATTTTTATCACTCACCTCATATTGTTCTTCTTATTTGATTATAAACTAGTTTCGGAACATAGTTTCTGTTCAGAACAACGGTCGTGACGATACTGAGGATGGAACAGAAACTATGTTCCGAAACTAGTTTATAATCAAGTAAGAAGAACAATATGAGGTGAGTGATAAAAATATTCTACCTTAATGAATGTACTTCATAGTGAGAATTCCTAAAATAAGTAGTCATTAATTGATTAAGATTTTTCACTTCACCTCATATTTTGTGTCTTCCAGGATTACAAAATGTGAGGTGAGGTATAAAATCTCATTCCTTTAATTTTGTAAATAAAACCTCATAGTGTTACTTCCTAAACATATCAATTTTTGCAATATAAATTATGAAAGAATGAGAATATTCAAATATCTTTGATCATTGGTAACAGATCAAAATCATACAATGAAGGAATTAAATACATGCCTAGGGATCTGTGCTGGCAGATAAATGGCATTATGTGGTGTATTTTCAATTTTTGCACCACTTCGGCACAACACTTTACGTATATGATGTATTCTTGTATTGTGTTCAGAGAGGTGTGTAGGATGAGTGTGTGTTTGCATAGCATAAAGTGTTCTGTATGAGATATGATTATGAATAGAAGGGAGAAAGTTAAACCCAGTGCCGGCACATAACCTACTCCTGTCGAAAAGCACCAAGGGAGCCAGTGAGTTAGAGCTAACAATACAAAAAATCTTAATAAGAACAAATTAAAATCAGCATTTACCAAAAACCTACAAGTAATATATTTATTATAAACAGTAATTCAACTCATCTGTACCAACAAAAAAATAAGTGCATTCAACAGTTTATTAAACAGAATACTGAAATTGCTATTAAACAACGGTCGGTATGGTGGTGCATAAAGCCAGAGGTATTGGGTTCAATTCCTGCTTCAGGGAAAAATTAATTATATTTAATATTTATAGAAAATAACACTACGAGGTTCCTTTTAATTATTATGAGTTAGTTGCACCATAAGCGAGTGGTTAAGGCAAGAAGCCTTGGTGCAGAGCTACGGGACTTGCGCTGGTTTGAGTCCCCATGGGGGAAGAAATTTTCTCATGAATGGGACCAGTGCCCACCCAGCAGTGTGAGGCATTTGGGTAGCTACAATAAGTAGCGACTCCAGGTTGAGAAAACCAGCTAAAACGACTGGGGTACCCAACATGCTGAACACATGTCACTCCTACACTGGGTTGATAGTCTACCTCTGTGATTAACACATGTGGATGTGAGGCCAGCAGCTGGATAGTAGGCCAAGGGCCTTCTAAGCCGTCATGCTTGGAGTGTGGAGTGTGAGTTTTGACTCACCTCATATTTTTTTAATATTGTGCAGACTATAGTTTCGTCGCATTTATGTGACATTGTCGATACATTCAAACTGTTTTATTTGCAGTTGTGATCCTGAATTTATTGTTTATTTATTTTGCCTTCACCATGGCCAAGTAGTGTTAATGTAGGCAGACAGTCTGCCTTGGTGTAGACTATGAGATGCACATTAGTTCTCGTTCTGATGGGGGAAAAAGTTTTGTCATGAAATTTTGGCCTGTGGATAGAATATTAGCCTACTGAAGATAATGAGGAATTTGGGTAGCTACAGTAAGTAGCAGTTACTGGTTGAGAAAGGTTTCTATAAGGCTGGGAATCCTAATTGCTGACCATATATCCCTATAATTGTTGGATGATAATCCACTTTACATATGGATGTGAGAACAGCAGCAGCCATTGACCCATGGAGAAAATAAATTATTAATGAGTTAAATATTTTGACTCCCTTATATTTCTTTTTGGCCTAAATTTTTTGTTAATTTTAGATGTAGAAAGTATAGTTCAATGTTTATTTTTTTCCAATTTCAAAGTTTTCTTCTCCAACATTTTTTGATGGTTGTTATTATTGTTTTGATTATTTTTCTGACAAATTTTGGTGTAATTTCCAATTCCAAATGTCTGTTGATGAATTTTATATCGGCAGCTCTTTTATTTATTTCTTTTAATTTTAATATTTTGTAATTTGCTTCTTGGTTTCCAAAAAAAAATTATGTTAAATTCTTGAATTTTTTATACTGCCATCTTATTAACAGTTGTTCATACAGTTCGTATCTTATTTGTTTTCCTTACGACTTGAATAGTTAACTTTATTTAATATATGTAGGAAATAACACTATGAGGTTTCTTTTATTTTTTAATGAGTTGAATATTTTCTCACCTCATATTTCTTCTATTTACAAAATGTGAGGTGGGTCAAAATATCCAACTCATTAATAATTAAAAGAATCCTTATGGTGTTACTTCTTACATATATTAAAAAAAGAGAAAAAATAAAATTGGTTTTATAAGATAGGTCAGTAAGTTATTTCCTTATGTGTTGGATAACTGGATTGTTTTAATGTAAATTTTAAATATTCTTATTTTCCAGAATATGACTCACAGATATATCGTATCAACAACATATTTATAAGTTTTAGAATTTCTCACATTAAGGTATTTTGTTACAGGAACATTCTTTTGAAGTTTCTCTGTTTGCTGAATTATTCAATGAGATGTTGATGCGAGACTTTGGATTTAGGATATATCGAGCATTGAATGATGCTCCTGAACGGGCTAAAGAAGAAGAAAAGGTATAATAATTTAGAAGAAAATAACCTTTTTTGAAAAATCTTTAATATTTTATATTAATCTTTTATAGCACTTAATGCATTTCACCTGCACTCATTAATTCTGTCAGAAGATTTATTAATTATAGAAAATTAAACTATGATGCAATGAGTATATACAGAGTGAATTGGAAATATAGATCTCATCTCATAAATTATATTTCACCACCAGGAATGTTTCATAAATCCTTGATTACATTCTCAACTACATCCAACGAAGAATAGAGTAGATGTAAATAAAACTCATGTGACCTCGAAACTTGTCATTGGCTTTCAAACTCATTACAACTATTATGAACTTTTATAGGAAAAAATTAGTTGGTTTTTTTTAAATTATTAATTTTACACAAAGTTTCTTTTCTTGTAATAATTTTTGGGTTGCATTTTATACACCAATATACAGAGTATCCCAAATTGATGTATACACTCTTTGAAATGTTATTTCTGAGCAACGAAATGAGACAGAAATGCAATTTTTTTGTATTTTATTTCTTAAGCCCGTACATGTTCAAAATGCATACCTCCTGCTGTAGTACACTGCCAACAATGACGTTGAACAAAGCGACACATGTTTTGGATTATTGTTATTGGAATGTCATTGATGGCATGTTCAATCTGATCTCTCAATTCCTCCAGTGTTTGTGGTTTTGTGGCTTACACCATGTTCTTTACAGTTCCCCAAAGAAAGAAGACTAGAGGGGTTAAATCAGGAGATCGAGACAGGAACTTGTAACGCTTCCTCTTCGTCCTATCCATCTCTGATTTAATGTGCGATCGAGAAAATTTCTCACATCGACATGAAAGTGAGGTGGAGCCCTGTCTTGTTGGAAGTAAATCTCATTTTCATTCTCAAAGAGATCTTAAATACATGGAATCATGATTTCCAACATTTCCAGTTAAATTTGACCTGTGACAGTCCCTTGGAAGAAGTACGGCCCAATTAATCCTTGGGAAGACAAACCACACCATACCGATACTCCTGGAAGGTTGACGGTCTTTTCTTCAATAATGTTTGGGTTTTGGTTAGCCCAGTACACACAATTATGTAGATTAATTGTGCCATTAAGTTTGAATGTGGCTTCATCTAACCAAACAATTGAGTCTGGAATATCTGCCCTTTCGTCACACTTCTGCAGGAACCACTCACAAAATTGCAGTCGTCTATCTGGGTTATCCTCATTTAGTGCGTGGAGAAGTCTCAGAATGTAAGGCTTCCATTTTTGGCCCCGCAAAATTTGGTGAATGCTGCTTTTCTTGATACCAATCTCACGAGAACATTGCCTCATTGACTTCTTAGGGGATCATGCAAAAACCTGCATGACTGCAACAGTACTCTTGTTATCAGTCAAACGTCTCTTTCTTCCACACCGACTTTTCAACACATCTTGCACCGTTCCATCGTCTTCAAACTTGTCTCGGATTCTTGTTATTGTTACCCTTGTTGGTGGTGGTGTCCCAAATTCAACCATCCAATGTCGTTGCACTTCAACAACATTCTCCACTTTCCAATAACACTTCAGTATACACTTACGTTCATCAAATGATAATCTCGCCGCCATTGTTGTTTATAAAGACATGAAGATCGATGAAACATGTTGCTATGCTTTTCCAGTGCCCTGTGAATCAAACACAACAAAAATTATATTTCTGTCTCATTTCATTGCTGAGAAACAATGTTTCAAAGAGTGTATACATCAATTTGGGACACTCTGTATATGGTAAATATATGCCTAAAATACATATAAGTTAATGTATTTGATTATTTTCTTCTTTTAGGACCGAAAAAAAGAGCGTGACAAAAAAGATGACAAAGATAAGAAAGATAGAAAAGAGGATAAAAGAGATGAAAAAAAGAATGGTAAGAAGGATGATAAAGATGACAAAAAGGATGAAAAAGATAGAAGAGATGATTCTAGAAGTAAGAGTGATGACAAAGAAAGAGACAAAGACAAGAATGATGATAAATATGACGAAGATGATGATGAAGATGATGATGAGGTAATTGTATGCAATAATATAATTAATAAACTTTTTCCTTGCATTTCACTTAAAAATGTTAAATAGACTTAATTAGACCGTAAGTTAATAGAAGTACTAGTAGGCATTCATAAATTCTTGTGAATTCCTTAGTTATTTATTTTTATCAAAATATATTTATCATTTCAGGAGGATGAAGATTCCAAAGACAGTAAAAAGGAAAGAGAAAGAGATGACAAAGATAAGAAAAGAGATAAAGACAAGGATAAGAAAAAGAAGGAAAGGGTAAAATTATATACAGAAGATCCTAATCTTTTACTAGCATTTGTATATTTTGACCAATCTCATTGTGGTTATATTTTTGATAAGGATATTGAAGAACTTCTCTATACATTGGGATTAAATCTTTCCAGAGCACAGGTAAGATTTTTCTTAAATTTGGGATCCATATCACATAAAATATCTTATTATCCAAGATCAAATAAGTGAAAAAATCAATTTCTGAAGAGAAACATTTTTTCCTAAATCAGGATTTGAAACCAAGACTTCCAGTTTAACACACTGGTGCACTAACCACTTGTGCTACTCAGGCACCCCTGTTCTGGTATAAATTTCTCCCTCTTATAAACATTTTTTCTCTTCTGGAATTTATTCAGACAATTAGTCCGAGTTATAAATTATCTATTGTTTATTTTTTATTATTTCACTCACCTCATACTTCATAATTCATAGCAGACCCTGGGCTTCTTCACATCTTTTGTGACATTCTCAATGCTGCGCCATGTTCACAACTCAATAAAATAAACAATATTAAAAAACCTCATAGTGTTATTTCCTATCTACATAACTTTATAAATTATCTATCCCCAGATATATCATCTACGATTTTTTGGGGAATTCTCATCTTTTCTATTCTTAGGACGTGGCCCAGCCATTCCATTCTTCTAAGTTTGATATCAGTAACTTGTCATTATATTTAAATGTTAATTTTTTTTATTTGGGGAATATTCCACAATAGTGTTTCTCCTTCAACCCAAAGTGATTTGTCACCAGAGGTTCCTGTCTAAAGTATCTTCTTCCCTCAAATCTCTAGCTTCCATACTTCTCTACACTTCAGCCATCCATCATTCTCTAGGCTTGCCTCTTCCACTTCTTCCATTAGCTTTCCAATTAAGGATCTTTTTTGCTTCTTCCATTCTTATGAGGTGTCCATACCATTTCAAACGTTTTTCTTCTATTTTTCCTAATATGTATTTTTCAATATTTTATTTTAAGAAGTGATATTTTGAGGTTATTTTAATTAAATTATTTTTAGTCTGATCATCTTACCTCAATATTAATGTTGATTTGTTCTTGAACATGTTTCGATTATATCATAATCATCGTCAGCATCTTGCCCAGACTCTTCAAGAACAAATCAACATTAATATTGAGGTAAGATGAACAGACTAAAAATAATTTAATGTTTTTTTCAACTTACATAATTTCCCTTATTGTGCTGTTTCTGACCTTATCCCTTCTTGAAATTCTTGTTCGATTGCCTCCAAAAATCAATTTCTACTGCTAACAGCTTGTTGGCTTTTTTTCTATTTATTGTCCAGGTTTTGGACCCATATAATAAAATGCTTTGTAACAGAACTTGAAATATAGTTAATATATAATGTTACTACTTGACATTATTTACAAAAAAAATGAATGCTTGAACCAGGACTTGAGCCCCAGTGTGCTGTACATTACACCGTTCAAGACACGATACAAACGTCAACATTTCTTTCCTAATATACTTCTTGAATAGAAGCTGTACGTTGGCTATTGATAGCACCATCTATCTGCCCTCGGACAATTAAAGAATTGTATGTGAGGAAAGAAATGATGATGTCTGTATCATGTCTTGAAAGGTATAATGGACAGCATATGGGTGCATAGAACCACAGGTCCATGGTCCAAGTCCCAGTTCAAGCATTAATTTTTCTTTTCTAAATAATAATGTCATGAATAAAAGTTCAAGGAGGAGGGACAAAATTTCCTTTGATATTTTGTTAATGGGATTGAGATGTACACTTGTATAATTTTAATGGTTTATGCCATATTATGACAAATTTGAATAATTATTTATTAAATAATACAGGCCCTGCAGCATTTTAAGTTTTTTCTTGTATTTGCTTTACAGGTTAGAAAAATGGTTCAGAAGGTGGTGACGCGGGATTCTTTACACTATAGAAAACTAACAGATAGACCAAGAGTAAAGGAAGAAGACAGTAAAGAAAATGAGAAATTAAAGGATAATACAAAAGAAAAGAGCAAAGATCCTGCAGCAGATGAAGCTTTAGCGGCACTAGCTTATGGTAAATCCAATGAATATTGGTTAATTCCGTGGTAACTGATATAACATATGCAACAAAATATTACATTTTATTTATTTTAGTCTTCAGTTAGTGCAATACTACTTTTTCTCTCCAAAACATGTGTAGATAGGTTTCAATCTCTTTAACAGAAAATCTAG
The DNA here is from genome assembly GCA_030220185.1 of Diploptera punctata. NCBI lineage: Eukaryota > Metazoa > Arthropoda > Insecta > Blattodea > Blaberidae > Diploptera > Diploptera punctata. Next base: position 458,384 of record JASPKZ010007206.1, read on the forward strand.
TGTTTCTATCTTTTATAATTATACTTAAAATGTAGTTTTATATCGGGAACTGACGTAACTGTAACAATGGCATGTTTTACAGAGTAAAATAGTTTCTTTGAAATTTTAAATTTTATTTCAAGAAACAAGTAGTAGTAGTAGTATTCAAATGTTCTGAAGCTCTTGATTTGTCATCATTTGCTTGCGGGCTTCCCAATAATATTCAGCAATTTGGAATGGTGTTCCAACTATTTTCTGAAGATCAGCATAGAACATCAAGTGATCCTTGTTCATTATCATATTTGTGTCCTTGCATACTTTGCAGTGTGGATTGTCTAGTAGCTTAATTCTATGTAGATGTGCTGCCAAGCAATCATGACCAGTTTCAAGACGAAATGATGCACTGCAATTGATCGGGGGCTGTTTGGTATTGTATCTGGTTCTAGTAATGTCTTCCATATCTTGGTTTCACATTGGATTTTGTTTTGTTTGGCTATATGGGATTTTATTTTAATTTTGGTATAGAGTTGTACTGATTTGTAAGATAGGTAATTGATCTTACTCTGTTGGATGAGTGTATCTTTTTTTGCAAGCATATCAGCCTTCTCATTACCTTCCATGCCACAATGTGCTGGAATCCATTGTAGAACAACATTTCTGTTTAGATTTTTCAACATCCTGATGCAATTTTTGGCTTCTATTATTCTATGGTCTTGGATGGTCTGGTTGTGTTTTCAAGAAACAATTGTGAAGCAATTTAGTACCAGTATATGTAGGAGGAGTTACAAAATACATTGTAAATCAATGGTAAGGAGAAAAATGTTTTCCTGAACTAGGAATCAAACCCCGAATCTTTAGCTTTCCGTGCTAATGCTCAGTCCACTGAGCTAATCCAGGCTTCATTCCCATCCAAGCAGAAATCCTTCCTTTACCTTACTCTACTGGTCCCACATTCAAATGCAATGAATCATATTCACAAATACACAATGAATGGCTTCTACCTGAAGAAGACATGAAGGGACTCCACACAGCTATAGCATTATTTATTAAATTAATATTGAGAAGCTAAAGCTATTACTATGATAGAAATAAGTAAATTAATGAACACAAATTATTGTAAATCAATGGTAAAGAGAAAATGTTTTGCCTGAACTGGGAATCGAACCCCGAACGTTTAGCTTACCGTGCTAATGCTCAGTCCACTGAGCTAATCCAGGCTTCATTCCCATCCAAGCAGAAATCCTTCCTTTACCTTACTCTACTGGTCCCACATTCAAATGCAATGAATCATATTCACAAATACACAATGAATGGCTTTACCTGAAGAAGACATGAAGGGACTCCACACAGCTATAGCATTATTTATTAAATTAATATTGAGAAGCTAAAGCTATTACTATGATAGAAATAAGTAAATTAATGAACACAAATTATTGTAAATCAATGGTAAAGAGAAAATGTTTTGCCTGAACTGGGAATCGAACCCCGAACGTTTAGCTTACCGTGCTAATGCTCAGTCCACTGAGCTAATCCAGGCTTCATTCCCATCCAAGCAGAAATCCTTCCTTTACCTTACTCTACTGGTCCCACATTCAATTGCAATGAATCATATTCACAAATACACAATGAATGACTTCTACCTGAAGAAGACATGAAGGGACTCCACACAGCTATAGCATTATTTATTAAATTAATATTGAGAAGCTAAAGCTATTACTATGATAGAAATAAGTAAATTAATGAACACAATTAAATTATTGTAAATCAATGGTAAAGAGAAAATGTTTTGCCTGAACTGGGAATCGAACCCCGAACCTTTAGCTTTCCGTGCTAATGCTCAGTCCACTGAGCTAATCCAGGCTTCATTCCCATCCAATTTTTCTCTTTACCATTGATTTACAATAATTTAATTGTGTTCATTAATTTACTTATTTCTATCATAGTAATAGCTTTAGCTTCTCAATATTAATTTAATAAATAATGCTATAGCTGTGTGGAGTCCCTTCATGTTGTCTTCAGGTAGAAGCCATTCATTGTGTATTTGTGAATGATGATTCATTGCAATTGAATATGGGACCAATAGAGTAAGGTAAAGGAGGGATTTGTGCTTGGATGGGAATGAAGCCTGGATTAGCTCAGTGGGCTGAGCATTAGCACGGAAAGCTAAAGGTTTGGGGTTTGATTCCCAGTTCAGGCAAAAATTTTTCTCCTTACCATTGATTTACAATAATTTAATTGTGTTCATTAATTTACTTATTTCTATCATAGTAATAGCTTTAGCTTCTCAATATTAATTTAATACAAAATACATGTTTTATGTTCTAATAAACGTTAGTCACTAATTATACAAAATGAAGGTAACTGGTGTACCAACTAATACTTCTGCATGGTGTAAGAGTTTTAGTTAAAATAAATAACAATTCTTTGTTATATATGAATTTGTTCACATTATAAAATATTTTGGGATGTAGATACTTGAAAATGTTTTTAATATTGAACTTTTATAGGAAAAAATCACTATGAGGTTTAATTTAATCTTATATTTTTAATAGTCTGTGCACCACTTTGGGAAGCAGAGAAGAATTCATAGTAAATATGGGAAATAACATTATGAGGTTCTTAATTCATGAATTAATGATTCATTTTTTTTTTACATCTTACCTCATAGTTTGTTTTCTTAAACATGGGAACTGCAGTTTTCAAGAGAACCATCTCTCTCATTTTCAACCGACATTATGACTACCATATTTTTGTTGGAATCTCCATCAATACCTTGCCATCTGGTATTTTATTTTAGGAAGTGATATTTTGAGGTTATTTTAATTAAATTATTTTTAGTCTGATCATCTTACCTCAATATTAATCTTTATTTGTTCTTGAACATGTTTTGGTTATATCGTAATCATCTTACCTCAATATTAATCTTGATTTGTTCTTGAACATGTTTCGATTATATCATAATTATGATGATCAGACTAAAAATATTTAATTGCCATCTGGTGTTGATTTGATGAACTTCGAGATCAGGTCCCGTTCATCAGGAATTATGAAATTCATGGGAGTCATAAAATTGAAAAAGAGGCCCAACTTTTAAAACATTTGGAAAAACCTTTAGAATTGACAGTTTGGGAGAAGATATATATATTCAGAAGAACAAATTTAGATCCATGAATTTCGAAATTCTTGATGAATGGGACGTGATCTCGAAGTTCATCAAATCAACACCAGATGGCAACATTATTAATTCGATAGTCATTAATGTTGGTTGAAAATTACAGAGATGGTTCTTTTGAAAACTGCAGTTCCCGTGTTTAAGAAAACATAAACTATGAGGTAAGATGTACAAAAATGACTCATTAATTCATGAAGCAGGGAAGAAACTCTAATTTTCATGTGTTATGTCAAATTTACCTGGAATTCACCTCTTCTAAATCTCTTTTTGAAGAAATTCATTCTGTGTATGTATAGATGAGTTTTTTTAATTATTTGTCATCTGGGTGTCCCAAAGATTAATCTAATGTAGTTAAACTTAGACAAGATAACATTTTATCTTCTTGTATCTTGTAAGCCCATGTTTCCCATAACGGAGATTTAGGTGCTCTCCCCCTACAGGGAAGAATTTAAACCATACTAATTTATTTAATACACAAGTGATCTTCTTGGTGATAAAATATTAAAATATATATGCAGTCAATATACCCATTTCACCAATTAATGTTTTAAAATGGTCAACAAGTTTCTACAGCCAAGCTGTCATTCTCAAGACCAGATATTGACTGAAGACAAAATTGATAATATTATCAATTTTGTCTTCAGTCAATATCTGGTCTTGAGAATGACAGCTTGGCTGTAGAAACTTGTTGACCATTTTAAAACATTAATTGGTGAAATGGGTATATTGACTGCATATATATTTTCATACTAATTTAGTTACACTTGTTTTCGTACAGATGTAATTTGAGTGGTCCGTGGTCAGCGTTGCCTCATACTGACATCTAGAAAACCAAGGTAGTACTAGGACGGGAAGATTCGGTAAATTTTGCTTAGAGGCCTTTCATTCAGGCTTAAGGATCTTTTACGAGCCTGAAAATCTTCAGACTCGGGACCCACGGCTTAAAGCCCCTCCTGGAGGACTCACTCCTTGGATTTTTCCATCCTAAAAAATCCATCGACCCCGGCCGGGTTTGAACCTGCGACCCTCGGAACCAGAGGCAAGGCGTATAACAACTAGTCCACTATGGCCGAATGATAACATTTTAACACAATTTAAATGTTTTACTTTATTTACTTTAAAAAATATATAACACACGAAGAAAATTCCATCAGTTAAATAGGGACTCTTGGCAATACACTTGATGATTTTATTATTAATTTAACACTTCTCACTGAAGGATAAATTATATTTGAAGAGAAAAATTTTTTTCGCCTAGACCGATACTCGAACCCGGAACCTTTGGCTTGCCGGGCCACATGCTCTACCAACTGAGCTACCGAGGCGAGTTGCGATCTAGACGCAAATTTTTCTCTTATATACATTGTAATTCCCTCGTGCCAAATGCTTGAAACTGTAGCTTCTCGGTCTAGGCGAAATTTTTTCTCTTCAAATATAATTTATCCTTCAGTGAGAAGTGTTAAATTAATAATAAAATCGTCAATAGAAGCCCTACTGGCTTTATAAAGTAGTGTTAAATTCCCAATAAATGTCTTCTTAACTAAGAAGCCGCCATTTGCAAATATAGAAGCTACGGTTTCAAGCATTTGGCACGAGGGAATTACAACGTATATAAGAGAAAAATTTGCATCTAGATCGTAACTCCCCTCGGTAGCTCAGTTGGTACAGCACGTGGCCCGGAAAGCCAAGGGTCCCGGGTTCGAGTCTCGGTCTAGGCGAAAATTTTTCTCTTCAAATATAATACACTTGATGTTTTTAAGAGGAGTAGGATAAGTGCCAGCACTAGATTTCACCTTCTCCCTTCTCTTCGTCATCCCTCACACAACACACACTTACACTACACAAACACTTAAACATATGAAATTATTTAAATCTCACCTCATATCCTGTCTTCTAATTAGAGGTTTTGTAACCTTAATAGTTAAATCTTCAGTTTCTAAAATAAATAAATCTTCAGTATTTACACGACCAATGTTTTGTCATCCACATAAGAAACAGTGCTCCTGGATGACAGAACATCTGTTATGTAAATACTGAAGATGTAACCACTAAGGTTACAGATGACTAACAGGACATGATGTGTAAACACCTACACAGATTTGGCATAGCAAATTTACCTAAATATTCTTTTTGCAATTTAAATGAAGATCATCATCGTCATCTTCAAGGTTTGGTGATTTGCCTGTTCCAAATTCACAATGATTCCTTCCATCTCTTCCCAGGTCTTCCTACATCCCTTAATCCTTTATGTTTATAAGCTATCTAGGGCAATCTTGTTTAATCATGCTGTTCCCAGCTGACGCAGTGTTGTTGAATTCTATCATGTATTTAATATATTTTAAATTCTCTTCTTATTTCTTCATTTCTTATGTGATCCAATTTTGTGCATCCTTTGGTCCTTCTTACAGAGGTCATTTCTGCACTTTGTATACTACTCAAACTCCTCTTATTTGTTACCCATCACTCACTACTGTATAAAAGTACCGATACCGCCATTGTTTTTTAGAACTTCAATCTTGTATCCTTCCTTATTTCATGTTTTAGTGTTCTAAGAATGGTGCCACATATCATTTGAAATTTTGATAATTTATTGTCTATATAATTTCTTGTTCCATATCCAGAAGACAATTCACACAGTAAATTTAACACTTGCGGTAGAGGTTCCTTTCTATTATTGTTTTCAACCTTATCGGCGACTTTCCTGAAAAGACCATTATTTTTGTTTTCTCTATAGATATTTTAAATGAAGATATGGAACGAAACCATTTCATCCATTGTCCAACTTTTGTAGAAAAGACCAGCCTTCTTGCTAAATATTGGAGTGCAAGAGAGTGAATGCTTTTATTGTCAAGTGCTTGACATAAGATACCAACCAACCAACTTTGCTTCTGAAGGAAACCATATTTAAATTTTATGCCTGAAAAAATCTATTGACAACTGGTTTGAACCTCCAAATCTTGGAACTAGGTGCAAAAATGTTAATAATTAAATCATGGAAACTATCCTCTCATCTCTAAAGAACTGCCATATGTCATACCATATGCAGCTATCTGTTATATGAGTAAACACAGTAGATCTAAATGCAAATTTTTCTCTTATATACGCTGTTAATTCCCATGCACCAAATGCTGTGAAAACCTTTGCTTCTATCTTGCAAATGTCCGCTTCTTTATTAAGAAGACATTTATTTGGAAATTTTTATATTACATTGTAAAGCCAGTACGGCTTCTTTCAATGTTCTTATTATTCATTTCATACATCTCAATGATGGATAAATCATATATGAAGAGAAAAATTATACACTCAGACTGAGACTTGAACCCAGGACCAACTTGCTCAGATAGCTCAGTAGGTAGAGTCTTGGCCTAGAAAGCTAAAGGTCCTGGGTTCAAGCCCCAGTCTGAGCGTATAATTTTTCTCTTTAAATATGATTTATCCATCATTGAGATGTATGAAATGAATAATAAAAACATCGAAAGAAGCCGTACTGGCTTTATAATGTAATGTAAAAATTCCCAAATAAATGTCTTCTTAATAAAGAAGCCACTATTTGCAAGATAGAAGCAAAGGTTTCATAGCATTTGGTGCATGAGAATTAACAGCATATATAAGAGAAAAATTTGCGTTTAGATTAGAAATTGTTCAGATAGCTCAGTCAGTAGAGTCTTGGCCTAGAAAGCCAAAGGTCCTGGGTTCAAGCCCCAGTCTGAGCATATAATTCTCTTCTTCTTCTTCCTTCCAAGTATTAGGCCAAGGCCTGTTACGATCCTATAGAAAATTTTCCCTCCAGCGTTTCATAGGACGGCCCAGTGATCTTCGTCCTCTTGGTATATAATTATATATTACTAATATCTTCAACATCTATAAAGATAATGAAATCTCTGTTAAACAAGATGGCAAATTATCTTCTTGGGAAAAGATCAACACTGGAGCATATAATTTTTCTCTTCAAATATGATTTATCCATCATTGAGATGTATGAAATGAATAATAAAAACACAGTAGATCTGGTTGATTTTTAAGGTGAATCTGGAGTCATCGTACCTCTTAATTTGTTGTATTCTATTTGAACTAGTTTTGGTATCATGTATATCATCATATACTGAAACTAGTTCAAAAGGAATTCAACAATATATAAATTAATGAGTCATTTTTTACATCTTACCTCATATTTTATGTTTCTTTAAACATGGGAACTAGTTTTTAAGAGAAAGATCTCTCTCATTTTCAACCGACATTATGACTACCAGATTTTTGTTGGAATCTCCATCAATAACATTGCCATCTGGTGTTGATTTGATGAACTTTGAGATGAGGTCAAGTTCATCAGGAATCTCGAAATTCATGGATCTAAATTTGTTCTTCTAAATATATATCTTCTCCCACATTGTCAATTCTAAAGATTTTTCCAAATGTTTTAAAAGTTGAGCTTCTTTTTTCAATACATAAAATATGAGGTAAGATGTAAAAAATGACTCATTAATTTACGATTTAAGAACCTCATAATGTTATTTCCCATATTTAACTAAGAATTCAACAAGTTATGAGGTAAGATGACTCTAGATTCACCTTATTTATATATAACCTCGTAATGTTAGTTCCTAATGTAATTTATTAATAAGATCTGCTTGATTTCAGGCAACAAAAGACTGTTACCTGTATTCTATTCATCGGGTGGTGGCTCTCCTCCATCTAAAAGAGCAAGAAGAGAAACAGAAGACACTGGAAAGGAGAAACCAACAGTATCGGAAGGTAGATTTATGTTACTCAATAACTATATGAGGAGCAATCAATCAAAATTTTTAATGTCCATTAATATAAAAAAAAATTCAAGAGGAGCAAAAAACTAAATGCACTTGAAATGTTTTTTAAAATTATTCTTTGATATTTATTTTTTATATGTATTTATGTTTTATAGGCTTTGTACTGTACAAAGGAGGTCTCCTAGATGTAGAAAAATTGACGAGTCAATTAAAACGTAGTGAAAAAGCTCGAACAGATACAGAACAGAAAATGATAGCTTTAAAGCAAGAATTGACTTCTCTGAAGGAAACGGCAAACAAATCTGCAAATACAGTTAAAGATCTCACATCAGAGTTACGTGATATTAGAGAAAAATTGCAATTTACAAACCAAAATCTAGCTGAAGCTAAGGTAATACTCATTTTACTATTATATATACTAAAGGAATTCTAGGATGCTAAAGTTAAAATTATATAAATTATAATGGAACCTATGAAAGATGTTTTGCAGGGTTGGCCTTCTCATCCTCTTACATTGGAACATAGCAATCATAATGAACTCTAAATGAAAATTTAATATTTCATGGAAGTAACACTATGAGGTTTATTTTAGATATTATGAGTTAGATATGCACTACTACCTCATATTTGTAGCTTTTTTGAAAACCCTGGGTTTCGATGCCTTAGGTATCGTTACTTTTTTTTTTTTAATACAATAGGAAGTAACAATGAGAGGTTTAATCAAGTTTCTTTGAGCCTGGAAACATCTTACCTCAAATTAATGTTGATTTATTCTTGAACATGTTTCAATATGCTATATCATCTTCAGCTTGTCATTAAGAAGTTTATCTAATAATTAAGGCGGTGATGGGTGAAAAATTGACCATTTGAGATCAAAATTGGCATTTTTTTGTTTTTTGTACTAAAAAATAGCCTGTACTCTAATGTATATGTGGCAAAGTTTCAGAGGCCTATGGTGCTTCTAAGTGCCCTAAATTACGTCAGAGTTAAAAGGCTGCGCCAGTTAAATACTACCTGTATGCAAATCTTTAAACTTGTTTTTCTACACTTTTATTTCCACTGCATTTTTGTACTTTCAAAATTGAATGGAATTCAGAAATTTTGTCCTAGAAGGTTCATATTTTTACTGCATGTCCTAAAAGCAATGGTTAATAAAGTAGTGCATGGGTTTCATGATTGAAGTAGTATTTTAAGAAATAAAATGTATGTGATTATTAATTTTTTTTTGTAAATCCACGCATGAGGTACAACATTATTTTTTTTCTCCCTTTGTATTCACATTATAAGAATTCTAATGCATGATGTTTTTCTAAATATTTTAGGGGTTTTGTAAAAAAAAGTCAGACATTTTACTAAAAAATTATGGAACCCATTTAATTATAATATGTGCAAATTTAAAAAAATATAATATTTAATAACTCGTAAAATAAATGTCTCACAAGAATGAAACTTAAACACATCATTATGTATCATGCAGTGAATGTTTGTACAAAATAAAGTCTCTAGCTAAAAAAAAAGGTAGAAAATAGAAATTTCACCCATCACCCCCCTTAAGACAAAATATTGTGTAGTTGTTTCTTGACTCACCACATACTTCTTAACTCCCAAGCAGACTCGAGTTTCTTCACTTCATTTGTGACATTCTCAATGCTGTATTACGTTCACAACTGATGTCTAACGGCCTCCTCTCCTGCAGACTGACCTCCGCACCATATGATGGCTGACCGACGAACTTCCAAATCAATCCCCTCTCCTTATCACCGGGTATTTCAGTGATAAGGAGAGGGGATTGATTTGGAAGTTCGTCGGTCAGCCATCAGATGGCGTGGAGGTCAGTCTGCAGGACAGGAGGTCGTTGGACATCAGTTGTGAACGTAATACAGCATTGAGAATGTCACAAACGAAGTGAAGAAACTCGAGTCTGCTTGGGAGGTAAGAAGTATAAGGTGAGTCAAGAAACAACTAAACAATATTAAAATAAACCTCATAGTGTCATTTCCTACCTACATAACTTAATACAGACAAAATGTTTTAATTATCATTATCAGTTCTTTCTAACTGTCGAAACAGCTTCAAATTCATAAACACTGGTTATCTGTTAACATGTCGAGTGAAGTAAAACAGTTGTTAAGTTATGTAGATAGGAAATAACACTATGAGGTTTTTAATATTGTTTATTTTTTATTTCACTCACCTCATACTTCATAACTCCTCGCAAACCCAGGGTTTCGTCACATCATTTGTGACATTCTCAATGCTGTGTCACGTTCACAACTGACAGAAGGCATCGGACATCAGTTGTGAATGTGACACAGCATTGAGAATGTCACAAATGATGTGACGAAACCCTGGGTTTGCGAGGAGTTATGAAGTATGAGGTGAGTGAAATAATAAAAAATAAACAATAATAAAACATTGACGATTTTTATTATTAATTTAACACTTCTCATAGAAGGATAAATTATATTTGAAGAGAAAAATTTTTTTACAACATACATAAGAGAAAAATTTGCGTCTAGATCGTAACTCGCCTCGGTAGCTCAGTTGGTAGAGCACTTGGCCCGGAAAGCCAAGGGTCCCGGGTTCGAGTCCCGGTCTAGGCGAAAATTTTTCTCTTCAAATATAATAATAAAACAGTTGTGTTTGATTTGAAGACTGAATATGAGGTGAGGTGTAAAGAAATTTTATTTAAATTAGGTTTGAACCCAGGACCTTTGGCTGTCTAGGCCAATGCTCTACTGCTGAGCTATCTGAACACTCCAATCTGAACACAAATTTTTCTCTTATACATTGTGAATAAATTTATTCATTACTTACACTTTTTTTTTAGGATACTAAGTAGGCTATATGCATATAAATGTAGATCAGAGATTTAAATTTAAATTATACTTCACCCATATCCAGTCTTCTAATTAAACTGGTTTCAAAACCCAAGTGGTCTCATCTTCAGTAATATCTCGACCTATGTTATGTCATTCAGGAGAACTGTTTCTTACTCCATCATCTTCAGTAATATGGTTGGTTGGTATCTAATGTCGAGCACTTGATAATGAAATCATTCGCTCTCTTGCACTCCAATATTTAGCAGAAAGGCTGGTCTCTTCTACAAAAGCTGGACAACGGAGGAGATGGTTTTTTTCCATATCTTCATTTAAATTGCAAAAAGGGCATTTAGGTGAATCTGTTGTGCCAATTCTGTGTAGGTGTATTGCACCGTGCTTTTTTGCTGATCTACTACCTTTTTGTGCACCGTTTCTTTAGAGGATTTACTCATATATTCCATTTCATTCATAGTAGCATCGAGTTCATAGCTATCAGTGCTATTTCTAATCCTTTGCCCGGGCCCATGAGAGGCAAAGATTGATTCATCCTTCCTATCTAGATTCATAAACATTAATTAATAATAATTCTTAAAATACACTGTAGTAATTTATGATTCTTAGTTAACCTGAATATACTATTATTAACCATATGAAAGCTAGACGGGAAAAAGGAGCTCATATAACTTTGAGAAAGCTTGTATACGGGAATTATGCAAGACAGCTGTAGCGTAGATAACAAATACAATAATCAGACATTGATATATACTTAAAATGAGATTTAATGTTTAAATTGCACGTCTGAAGTTGAAAAGTGAAATTAAATATGAACATAACTTGATCATTCAAATATTAAAGAACAAACAATAAGTAATAACAGAAATAACATTGTTTACACAATCAACCACACATACATACTCTTTAGTCCTGCCTAGGGTGCCTTGCCCTGGCTTGCGGCACCAAACCCAAAATATGCAGCTCTCCTGGAGCCCGTGTCCTCCAGACGACAGACAAGTGTTCCAACGAAAATCTATGATCGAATGATAGAGTTCACTATGTGTTTGGCCTGTTTGAGAGTTCCGAGGTAGAAGGGGAAGTTGCACACTACAAACAGAGCAAAGGGAGGGGTAGGAAGGAGAGTGGGAGTAGATACAAAGAGAAAGGAAATTGGCATAGTTCACGAATCTCACTCTAGAGGGAGGATAACAACACAAATGTATCGAACCGAAATAGCACTTTCGGTTCAATATCTTGATCTATTGACGATTTTATTATTGATTTAACACTTCTCACTGAAAGATAAATTATATTTGAAGAGAAAAAAATTTCGCCTAGACCGAGACTCGAACCCGGGACCCTTGGCTTTCCTGGCCAAGTGCTCTACCAACTGAGCTACCGAAGCAAGTTACGATCTAGATGCAAATTTTTCTCTTATATACATTGTAATTCCCTCGCGCCAAATGCTTGAAACCGTAGCTTCCCGGGTTCGAGTCTCGGTCTAGGCGAAAGTTTTTCTCTCCAAATATAATTTATCCTTCAGTGAGAAGTGTTAAATCAATAATAAAATCGTCAATTGAAGCCCTACTGGCTTTATAAAGTAGTGTTAAATTCCCAATAAATGTCTTCTTAACTAAGAAGCCGCCATTTACAAAGATAGAAGCTACGGTTTCAAGCATTTGGCACGAGGGAATTACAGTGTATATAAGAGAAAAATTTGCGTCTAGATCGTAACTCGCTTCGGTAGTTCAGTTGGTAGAGCACTTGGCCCAGAAAGCCAAGGGTCCCGGGTTCAAGTCTCGGTCTAGGCAAAAGTTTTTCTTTTCAAATATAATCTTGATCTATGTTATGTCATTCAAGAAGAACTGTTTCTTATTCCATCAGATGAAGTAAGAAACAGTTCTCCTGAATGACAACATAGATTGAGATATTACTGAAGATGAAACCACCTAGATTTTGAAACCAGTATAATTAGAAAACTGGATATGAGATGAGGTATAAAGAATTTTAATTTAAATCTTAAATAAACCTCATAGTGATTTTTCCTATAAAAGTTCAGTTCAAATGTAGATCTGCAAAATAATAAGTTGAATAATTTTAATTTCAGATGAAAGCAGAGACTTATTTTATTACATTACGTGAAATTCAAGAGAAGATTGTACCAGTATTAAATTCGGTAGATATACAGAGTGGACATATGGATAGCAGAGATGCGAAAGAAGACATGGACTCATTAACAACAAAACACGAGAACCAACATGAAAGTAGATGGGGAGATAAAGTAGATTTAGTTATAAAAGAAGAGAAAATTGAAAGTGAATGACAATCATAGTTCAGTAAATATTGTTCTGATGAATGAGAAGATAAAAATATTATTTTTCTTCTGTCTTTGTTTTTTTTTTTTTGTTAAATTGCAATGAATGATTAGGGCAATCATGAAGTTTAAATTATATTATTTTTGGTCTGGACATCTTACCTCAATATTAATGTTGATTTGTTCTTGGACATGTTTCAAAACAAGCTGGGAAAGCTGACGATAAAACAGAATTGTTTTGAAACATGTCCAAGAACAAATCAACATTAATATTGAGGTAAGATGTCCAGACCAAAAATAATATAATTAAAATAACCTCAAAATATAACTTCCTAAAATTAAATATGAAGTTTAAAAATTATATTATTTAAGTTGCTTCTTCCTTATGGAGTACCATAAATTTGAAAAATGGAAATATTATTTTTTGGAAACCTAGTAAAGTATAATTTTTTAAAAGTAAAGTAATCCCAATACAGGCCTCAGGAGGCCCTTGGGGTAGTAGGAGGTTAAGGCTCCCACTTTTTCTTGACAATCGGCACTTGATGTCAATCGGGTTGTCAGCCCTGCGTGACGGCCTCCTTTACCCCAGAACAAGCGTTGGGTACTCATTTCAGTTAGAGGCTGGGTCGACCCCAGGGCCATAGTGCCGCCAGAAGGTTTGGGTCAGATTAAAAATCTTGACCCCACCGGGACTCGAACCCTCGACCTTCCGGCTTGTAGCACAGTGCCTTAACAACTATGCTACGGCGTGCCCCCCATGCTGTTATGTATTTGTCTTTATTTACCAGAAGATGTTGCTAAATTATTCAGATGAAAAATTTCCATATTGTTTACATCATCCTTCCATTGTCATTTCAAAGGAATTTCAATATGACTACCTCATTTAGCAATTCTGCATAATTTGCTTTTATATAATATTTACATGTTTTTTTTTTCTCTATCTTTTACACCATTATTATAAAATTAAGTTCTTAGACCAATTCAAATGATGTAAAATTTAGTGAATGATTCCAGGAATTTTTTAGTTTACCTTAGCTAGGTTACCTTATGTGCTTAGATTTCAAATTAATTTAAATCACACAATCTATAACAAAACATGGCTAATATATGGAATGTTCCCTAAATTGATAATTACAAGGGATATTAATAAATTAATGAGTCATTTTACATCTTACCTCATATTTCATGTTTTTCAAACAAGGGATATTACTATTTTCATTGAAATCTGAAATACCACTGTAAGATTTATATATCAAATTTGGGAATTTTTAACATTATGAGGTTCAATTCATAAGAATTAAATGAATCGTGATTTCTTCTTACCTCATACTTCTATGTTTTTTTAAACACAGCACTGTAGTATCAGCGACCATTGTCACCATCCTCAGCTGTTTTCACGACTGTCAGTTTTTTCTTTTGCCGGTAATTATCCAAACTGCCATCTGGTGTTCTTTTGAAGGAATTATTTTCTAAACTGCTCCTTCAAAAGAACACCAGATAGCAGTTTGGATAATTACTGGCAAAAGGAAAAAATTGACAGTCGTGAAAACAGCTGAGATGGTGACAATGGTCGCTGATACTGCAGTGACGTGTTTAAAAAAACAAAGAAGTATGAGGTAAGAAGAAATCACGATTCATTTAATTCTTATGAATTAAACCTCATAATGTTAAAAATTCCCAAATTTATTATATATATATATATATATATATATATATATATATATATCTACAAAATAATTATATATTTTACAAAATCTGAAACTCCCACACCTGTACTAAAAGCTTTAGCATTAGAAGCTGTGAATAAGAGATATCCACCAGAAGAATGGTTACACATCTACACAGATGGATCTACTATTGATAACAACTCAGGATCAGGAATTATGTGTGCATTATTTTCATTTTATCAACCAGCAGGATACCACAAAACAAATTTTGATGTGGAAATAATGGCTATTCATATTTCACTCCAACGATTACTATACAGAATAAATAAATTTCAAAATGCTGTCATACTCTCCAATTCTTAAGGCAGCAATATATGCAATAAATTCACACAAAATGAAGTCAATACAAATTAAAGAGTGCTACAAAATGATTCAACAACTCAAAAACTACAGAAAAGAATTCAATTACAATGGATACCTACACATTGTGAAATTGCTGGAAATGACACTGCTGATTTTCTTGCCAAAAAAGACTCCAATTTAATTCAGAATACTACTAAAAGTTTACCTTTTGCATCCATAAAAAGAATAATTAAAAACAAATATAAAATCAAACAAAACCAAGACCTATGTAATAAAGGCAAAGACAAAAAATGGAATATTTTAGTAAAGAAGCCAGATATTATTCCAGAAATTCCACGTAAAATTACAGTTTTACTACTACTAGCAAAATTTAGACTGCTTACAGAACATAACTATTTGGCCAAACATTTATATAAAATAGGAATCTACACGAATCCAAATTGTCCTCTATGCAACAAAGATGAAGAAATGAATGAAGAACATCTTCAAACCTGTGAAGTATTACTTGTTGGATCCACCATAGAGAAATATTGAAGAGCAAGAACGCTAAGGGCTTCGTTGCCAAGGCCCAGCATTTGAAAACAACACAATATATTTTGATTTAATCCAGATTTATAGAATGAAATATAAAATGTATAAAGTAGAAAAATGAGAAAAAAAAATTATTAATGACATACAATAAATTTAGTTCTCAAGAAAAAATAATTATTTAACAAGTAATTGTATAAACATGACTTAAAAGTGTCAAGTGTACAGCAAACCCCTGATTTCTTGAGGGAGAGATTTCCAGGAGCGGACAGAGGCTACTCATGGGTGTGGCCACCAATTTTCTGATCACTGTTTGTGATTATTACATACAGCAAACTCCCAATTATCCGTGTGCATATTATCCGAGCATGTCTCTTTTTACTGTATTTCGTATTGTTATGAAAAAAATTATTTATTTTTAAATGTGCTACTGCACTTAGAAACTAGCACAACTTCACTCACAACCATCTCCCCTGACACGTTTACTGGTACCAACCAAGATTCTGATAATATGGAAATTTCTGTTGTGAGAGTCACTGAACATTTGTTGTTGCAGATTGAAACCACAGATATGCTGTGGCAGTGAGTTTATCGCTGGTTACTAGTGTGGTCATTGGTGATTACTAGTGTGGTTATCGCTGATAATGTGTCGTTATCGGTGGTTACTAGTGTAGTTATTGTTGGTTACGACGGCCATTTTGAATAATTGTTGTAACCAGAGTGGTCATGACAGGAAATAGTCCCACTTTTTTTTCATATTTACGAGTAAAATAAATTAATGATAATTACGACTTGCGCCTAAATACATGTTGTTTTCAAATGCTGGCAATGAAGCCATTAGCGCACCTAATTACATTTAATATGACATTTTATGAATATTTGTTGCATTTAAGTAATGTTAAAGTGGGTAAATAAATTTCTGATCAACTTCCAGGGTGCCGAATAACTTAATTGGATTATCCGTGTTTTTCGATTTCCCGTGCATATCTCGGTCCCAATTAACATGGATAATCGGGAGTTTGCTGTAGTACATTTGTCGGAAAAACCAAAAATAGTCAACTACAGTTTTTGCATTTACTTCGGCTTACAGTGCAACATCTTCAATTTTCAACTTGAAGAAGCCACAAGTATATTAGTGACATAAATTCCAGAATAGTCAGTGTTATGGAATCAAGTGTTCGGAGTAATTGTCATTTCCTTTTGGCAATTAAGCGCTTCAAACAATATGTAAATTTCTATTTTTACTTATTTTTTGCCATATTTTATTTAATGCTGCACACACTGTACATTTTACATCATCTGTAGTTGGTAATAATCCATGAAACATCATAAAAACACAAAAAATCGACTGACTTTTTTGATAGTTTCACAAATGTTATACAACATTCTTAAATTAAAATTCACTGTCTTAGAAAAACATACATTATTTCGTGAATGTTTACAAAATGGCACTCACAAAAGAAATCCCTTTTTATTGCACTTACGTCACTGTAATTGCCATTAATACCAAGATGATGTATTTTGATTTTAGGTGACTTTGATTTTCATCTACATAAAATGTAATGTTTTATTATCTATTTTCGGGTTTTTACAACTGCTGCCATGTTCCTGTGCTAAACCTCCAAAGCCTACAATCTTGGGCATCTTCAGTGCTTAGCCCTCTTGCTTGCATTACTATCTTCATGCTTTCCTTCCATGTTAACTTTGGTCTCCCCCTTTTCTTCTTTCTGCTCAGTTGCCATTGATATAGTAGTTTCGGCCATTGCTCATCTTCCATTCTTAAAATATCTCCTATACAGTTGTGAACGTGAACAGCATTCAGAATGTCACAAATACAATGACGAAATCTGGATATGCGAGGGAGTTGAGAAGTATGAGGGGAGTCAAGAAACAACTAAGCAAAATGTCCTATACATGAATAAATTAATAAATGAATGGAAGAAAACACAACGAGGATATATACCCATCAATAGGAACCTCAAACTCGATGCTATTCTTTTTGCAGACGATTTAGCTCTTCTGGCACTTTCCGAAAATGATTTGCAATGGTCAATTTATAATTTACAAAAAATAGGTGCCAAATTTAATATGGAAATATCAATTAACAAAACTAAAATTATGGCATTTCATGGGAAGGACCCCATATAAAGTAAAATCTGTCTCCAGAATAAAATTTTAGAGAGATCTAATCAATTTAAATATCTTGGATATTATCTCTCTATCTGGGATGAAAAGGATATCCCTGAAAAAGTTACTAGTTATAATAAAAGTTTAGGAATTATTAATCAAGTTATGAAACCATCCCTTGTACAAAAAAACACCAGATTACGTTTATATAACACTTTGGCTAGACCAGTGTTGACCTATGGTAGTGAAGCATGGACATTAAAAAAACAACATGAAAGCAGAATAACGGCTTGTGAAATGAGATTCATGCGCAGAACAGCGGGTTACACCAGATGGGATCGGAAAAGGAACACCGATATCTTAAAAGAATTGAAGACTACGCCAATTTTGGAATATATTAAACAGTACCAACTAAATTGGAAACACCATCTTGAAAGAATGAGTTCAAATCGGATCCCCAAAGCTGTTTATAATTGTATACCAAGAGGACGAAGATCACTGGGCCGTCCTATGAAACGCTGGAGGGAAAATTTTCTATAGGATCGTAACAGGCCTTGGCCTAATACTTGGAAGGAAGAAGAAGAAGAAGACATTTTAATTCCTTCTCCTAAATTCTTTCAATTATGCTTTCTTCTGCTTCGATTATGTTTCTAATTTCCTTTTTTGTGACATGTTCTAATTTTGACTTTTTGCGTAAATAATCCATTTCTAGAGTTATTAGTCTATTCTTGTAGTACTTATTGATTATTGTCCATACCTCACTTCCATATGTTTTATTATAAAGTACATAAACATGTAGAAATATAAACAGAATTAAATCATGTCCATACCTCACTTCCATATGTTTTATTATAAAGTACATAAACATGTAGAAATATAAACAGAATTAAATCATGCAAGCATAATTTATCTTCTGAGATGAATTTGTGAAGTTACATAATGAAATCTGCTGTCAGAACATACATCTCACTTCCATATATTAGCAATGTTTTTATTAACAACATAGTAAGATAACAGTAGCTGTTAAAGGATACAAGATAATTTCCATTTTTTTTTTGTACTTTAATGGAAAACTGTTTGCCCTAATCGTAATGTGAAGTAGTGTTTTCCAAAAATGCTACTAAAAAAACATGACATATTTCTAAAAGCATTTTGAATGTAACTATTGATTGTTTTAACTCAAAGTTGTTTTATAGAGATTGGAGAAGGCTGAATGTATTACAGTACAAAAGTTCCTTTAATGAAGGAATAAAGCAAAGTGTTACATGTGTGATTGATCTTAAGCTTATTATTATTAACCCATTAGGTTCCCTTTTCAAATTGTTCATCTATTTATTTCTGAATATAAATTTGATTTTAATTTTCCTTGTGACAGGTAAGAGGGAACATTAATCACAAATAGGAATGAGATGCACAAAGAAATTAAACACAGGCTCAATTCTGGAAATGCGTGCTATTATGCATTGCAGAGACTCTTGATGTCCCAACTCCTTTCAAAAAACGTTAAACTGAAAATATATAAAACTATTATTCTACCAGTTATATTATATGGGTGTGAAACATGAACTCTTACTTTAAGGGAGGAAATGAGATTACAGGTATTTGAGAATAAAGTACTTTGGAAAATTTTTGGACCAAAGAGAGATGAACAGACAGGTGAATGGAGAAGACTACATAATAATGAACTACATGGTCTTTATGGGAAGCCGGATATAATAAGAACAGTTAAGTCTCATAGACTGTGATGGGCAGGACATGTTGCATGTATGGGGAATGAAAGATTTGCATGGAAGCTTCTTGTAGGAAAGCCAGAGGGAAAACGCCCAGTTGGTAGACCAAGAATAAGGTGGGAGAATAATATTAACCATGATTTGAGGGAAGTAGATTACACAGGAAATGATTGGAAAGCATTAGCTCAGGATAGGGATGTATGGAGAGCTTATGTCCGTGTGGCCATGAACCTATGGGTTCGATAGTGCCAGTGAGTAAGTAAGTTGTGACAGGTAGGAATTATGTTGGGATTATAAATTTTGGCTAAAATTTACATGTGACATGACTTTTTAATTACTTTCTTAGCAATTCACACTATGAGATATATTCATTTAGGTAAAATTTTTTATCACTCACCTCATATTATTATGACTCTTATTTAATGATAAATTAGTTTCAGAACTTAGTTTTAGTTCCATCCTCAGTATCCTCACAACTGTTGTTCTGTCGTCTTGAAGAGCCGTCCTTTGCTCCTTCCATTTGCAGACTGAAAAACCTCGAAACCAGGTCTTTTTCCCCGGGAATTTCAAAGTTCATCAATTTCTTCTTTCCGCTCTTTTGAATGTAGATCTTTTCCCAAACAATGAGTTCTTTTGGCTTTTCTATTTGTTTTAATAATTTAGCTTCTTTCTCGATAAGATGTTAGTCTGAAAAAGCATCTTATCGAGAAGGAAGCTAAATTATTAAAACTAATAAAGACCAAAAGAACTCACTGTTCGGGAAAAGAGCGGAAAAGAAATTGATGAACTTTGAAATTCCCGGGGAGAATGACCTGGTTTCGAGGTTTTTCAGTCTGCCAATGGAAGGGCGCGAAGGACGGCTCTTCAAGACGACAGAACAACAGTCATGAGGATACTGAGGATGGAACTGAAACTAAGTTCTGAAACTAGTTTATAATTAAATAAAAAGAATAATATGAGATGAGTGATAAAAAATTTTACCTAAATTACTTTTTAAATTACTTCATAAACTCTTGTCAAATTTTATTTTTAGGCTTTCATTTTTTAAATTATTTTTAGTCTGTTCATCTTACCTCAACATTAAAATTGAGGTAAGATGAACAGACTAAAAATAATTTAATTAAAATAACCTCAAAATATCACTTCCTAAATAAAATATTAATTATTTGAATATATTTTTTTTATAATATTGAACTACATGAAGACATGGCAGCCATATTGATTTTAACGAATATTCTTTGTTCCAGTGCAGCCAACTTACAGTCTACAGCTACTAATTAACTTACACTAAATAAAATCAACATGCATTCTTTCACAAGTTAGAGCATTTAAATTGCATTAGGTTAGCTTTTAGGTTCGTTGGAAACACGAGTTCAAATATTGTGTATATGTTGGCTGCATCCCGTGATTTCATAGTGTAAACTGCTTTGTGTCTGTTGGTGTATGATTGGAACTTAGAAAAAATTTCTTGTCACATGTAAAATATTTCCTAAATTTTTAATTATTATATGAACTATATTTCATTTATTTATTTAGCAGGTTTCACATCTTCCTGCATCCAGTTAATTTATTGCCATTCTCCTCCACATCTTTCTGTCATTCCACTCTCCGTTGTCCAATCCTTTTTCCCTCATACTGCTCTACATCAATATACATTTTTTTGGCCATCCTCCTTTTCTTCTACCAAGTGACACCCATTCTAGTATCCTTCTTAGGAATCTTGTCTTCTGTCATTCTTTTGACATACGGTAACCATACCATTTTAATTACACGGTCAACATGATTTTTGTCTCATGAGTACCAATAGTTGTACTTAATGCAGTTTTTTATCATGTTTTCAAATATGTATTCGGAATTTCTCCATCACCCACAATTTTTTTTTATTTCAATTTCAATTAATGGATTTAAATAATTATATTTTTTATAACCGTACAGGCCACATGGCCTAAAACGAATTTGTTCATGATGATGATATTTTTAATAAACATTTTTCGTCCATTTGTCCATTGTAAAATAAAACCATATGAGCTAACTCAGGAGATTTCAGCAATGGAAAAGAGATATCAAGGCAAATGAAATCCTAATATGCTGGTCGATTATTGTTGGACCATCAAGAGGGATGCTCCACAGGCGAAATATAGCAGAGAATCGTCATTTCTTACTTTCTAGGTGAGTCCGAATGTTCAAATATTGTATAGTTACGAATGTAGAAAATATTAAAGTGTTTGAAATTATAAATTCCTGTCTCTCAGAAACCTGGCGGAGAAAAACTGACATCATATTTGAATTCAGGAGAAAAAATACTATCAGAATCACATATTTTTCTTTCTGAGACGAAAAAAGTTTATTTTTTGTTGCTCAGTATTGTTAGTTTTTTATGAAATCCACAATTGAAGTTTGAACATTCATCTTTCGTTTAATTACATTTCTTTACGAATTAATTTAGAGAAAGTATCAAGAAGAAAATTGAAAATTAGAATAAAACACAGGAAAGTGACTATTGGGAAGATCAAGATTGATGTGGATACACCAGATATGAGAAAACCTACAGGCCAGAGGAGTAGAATGACAATAATCATTAATTGATAAATGATGGGAGAATAGAGATGCCTGAATGATCCTTAAGGAAAATGGAAACATCCTTTAGAAGAAGGCATATGGCTTTATTTGGAAATAAGTCCATTACATTTGTCAAGTCATTACATAAAAAATTACAATAAAGAAGCAATATAGAATAAAAACAGACAAAATACAACTTGATATAGTTTTGAGTTGAATAAATAATATTAACTTATGGCTTCTTTCATAATGAACATCTAGACAAAATAGATCATCGGTTGATCAATGTCTTTGACATTGTCCGATTCCTAATTGCCAATTTTGTTGCTCCATCCAATCTCCTGGTTGTAAATGTTTCTCTTTCATGTATAAATATATTCCCTGACTCCAGGAGATTTTAGTCTTCCTCTGCCTCGTATTCCCTTAGGTTTCCGTTCCAAAACACATTTTGGTAGCCGATCCTCTTCCATTCGCTGGACATGTTGGTACCATCTTAATTGTTAAGTTTTAATGTGATCTAAAATAGTGTCTTCTTTAAATTAGATAACATTCAAAATATTCCAGAAATAAATGAAGATGAACATATACAATTGGACATAGAGGATATTAAAATGAATATTCAATCATTAAAAAATAAAAGAGCTAATGGTCCAGGAGGAATACCAGTGGAACTATTAATACATGGATCCGACCATTTATTTGAACGATTGAGAAAATATTTACAAAATTTATGATTGGTGAAAAAGTTCCTGAAGAATGGAAACTAGGATACATCTCGACAATCCATAAAAAAGGGAAAAAAAGAAAATGTGAAAATTATAGAGGTATAACAGTAACAAGTACTATAAATAGACTCTATGGATATATACTAAATTTTTTTTTTTCAAATGCCCCAGGTTTGTCTTTCGGCATTCCTGGTTTCTCTCCTGGCATGGCATACTTGTAACCCACTTCTGAGGTTGGGGCGCCTGGAAGGCGGGGATACATTGCCCCGATCATATGATGGGTGATGATGATGATAATGATGCGCCAGGAGAGTCCCTAATCCTAAGATGAATATGAATGATGATGATTGCGATGGCCATATGATTTTGGGGACCGTTTGGGCCTTAAAGTTTTCCTGACATTTGTCTTATAGGTGAGGAAAAACCCCGATAAAAACCTCACCCAGAAAAACTGTCCTGACTGGGGATTGAACCCGGGCCTGCTGTGTGACAAGGCAGCATGCTACCCCGAGACCACAGCGGTGGACTATACTAAAATATTATTTGGAAAAAAAACTATAATGGATCTAGACAAAATGATTAACACTTTTAACTTCTAATTCAGTTACATTTCATGTTAAATCCATCTTCAAGTTAAAATTGATAATGCATTTCTTTTTCTTATTCTAACTTGTTTACTTTGCATTTAAATCCTATTCTCAGTTAGTCGATAAAATGTTTGTGGAAGAGGGAAACGTTTATTTAAATAAAATTTTATCTTCTCACCTCATATTATTCTTCTCAAGACTAGTTTCAGGACTTTCTTTGCTTCCATCCTCAGTATTTTAACAACGTTGTTATGTTATCTTGAAGAACTGCCTCTTACTAGGTCTACCAACAGAGGGAGCAAGAGACGGCTCTTCAAGACGACATAAGAACGGTTGTGAAAATACTGAGGATGGAACTGAAGAAGGTCCAGAAACTATTCTAAGAAGAAGAATATGAGATGAGGTGATAAAATTTCACTTTAGTAAATAATACCTCCGTAGCGTAGTGGTTAAGGCACTGCACTACAAGCCGGAAGGTCGAGGGTTCAAGTTCCGTTGGGGTCAGGATTTTTAAACTGACCCGAACCTTCTGGCAATACTATGGCCCTGGGGTCGACTCAGCCGCTAACAGAAATGAGTACCAGACACTTGTTCTGAGGGGAAAGGCGGCCGTCATGCAGGGCTGACATAAAGTGCCGATTGTATAGAAAAGTGGGAGCCTTAACCTCCTACTACCCCAAGGGCCTCCTGAGATCTGTTGTGGGATCACTTTACTTTACTTTAAATAATACCTTATAGTTTAGGTAGCATTTTTTATCACTCATCTCATATTGTTTATATATATAACATATAACAAATCAGGGATTTATCAGATTAAATGTGAAGAATGTGAGGAATTCTACATAGGAAAAACTAAGAGAAATTTGAAAACAAGAGTGAAAGAACATCATAGGAATGTCAAGAAAGGGGAAGTAGAAAAATCTACAGTGGCTGCCCATGCATGGTCTGAAAAACATCTTATCGAGAAAGAAGCTAAATTATTAAAACAAATAGAAAAACCAAAAGAACTTGCTGTTTGGGAAAAGATCTACATTCGAAAGAGCAAAAGAAGAAATTGATGAACTTCGAAATTCCCAGGGAGAATGACCTGGTTTCGAGGTTTTTCAGTCTGTCAATGGAAGGAGCGAAGGACGGCTCTTCAAGACGACAGAACAACGGTCGTGACAATACTGAGGATGGAACAGAAACTATGTTCCAAAAAATTAGGTGAGTGATAAAAAATTTGACGTAAATGAATATACCTCATAGTGTGAATTCGTAAAATAAGTAATAACTTATAGTGTTAATTCCTTAAAAAAAAGTTATTTTGAAGGGAAATGTATATCTCATGGACAATTTTTCTTTTCAAAATAATAATTGTCTATCATTCATCATCATTTTGAGAATTATCCTCATCATTAAGGATTTTCTCCAACTAATCTTAATAATTAACATGAATTAAAAAAAAAATACATAAATGATTACGGACTTGTAGACTATCAGTTTGCAAGAAACATTCACAAATTTCCCTTCATTAAAGTTCTCCATCGTTCTCTATCATCTGTGTGTTCATCTGTTATATCAAATTTCCTCATTGAACTTTGAATGTTATTCTTCCAGGTTGTTCTTGGTCTTCCTTTTCTGCTCCTTCTTTCAATTTTCCATGCATGGAAAGTCCATCATTGTGAATGTTAAAAATTAAATTAATACATCAAAGTATATCTCATGCTTCATTGAGAACAAGGGCGCATCCAATTAAGTAGGTCTGTCTCTTACATCTATAAATATTGTTAATGAAGATTTTGTGATTATCAAGGTGAGTTTTTATTGGAGAAGCAAGCCATATGTAGATCATGGTAACAAACAGTATCCTAATTAAAATATTTTTTTTAAATATTCCAAAGCTATTGTTGTATGGGAAGAGTAAAATATTTAATTTACTTTTGATTGGCTTCACAGTCAACTATGCAACTCATGAGTAAACTATATACCTCTAAGTAGAGTGTTGGGTAGCTTAAACCTGTGTATGTTCTAAGACATATAAGTAGACTTGAAGCAAGGGAGATGTTTCTTTTGTAAATATTAAAGAGAAAACAAAATGACAGAATAAGAAATTAAGTTTTTTTTCCCCCCATTCATTCATGATTTAAATTAAACCTCATAGTGATTTTTCCTTTGGCCTAGAAAGCCAAATGTCCTGGGTTCAAACTCAAGTCTCAGCATATAATTTTTCTCTTCAAATATTTTGTATAAAAGTTCAAAGGAATAAAGTAATTAGAGATATATTTTGATGTTATATTTTAAATTATCATTTTCCAGAATTGGACATAGCTTTATCTTAGAAAGAAAATATTAATACTCAAAACGGGATTCAAATCCTGGATCTTTGACTCTATGCATCAATTTTACAATTTGAGCACCGATATGAACAGCAACAATTCTTTCCACTTTTACAATTCTCTTTCATCCGAAGGCTGATGGCCATCACTACCAACAATGCCATCCGATGACTTCTATTCAAGGATTTTTATTGAATTTATAAATTTATACATTGTTTTTAAGTGGTAAAACTCCTTATTTTGATGTTATATTTTAAATTAACACTTTCCAGAATTGGAAATAGTTTCGAGCATTACTTTTCCTTTCCAAAATATAATTAGAGAAAGTTTAAAAGTTGAAAAATAGTTGTAGCAGTAGTATTATTTTATTTAACAATGTTCTCTGCTCTGTTACAACTTGCTTTTAATGACGGTTGTGAAAGGATGATAAATTTTACTTAGGGGCCACATATCAGATTTGAGGTTATTTTATGTGTCTTAAATCTACAACATAGGATCCATGGATTTACTCCTCTTCCAAAGGAAGCCATACACCATGAAAAATCGATAGACACCATTCAAGTTTCAGAATCAGAGGTGAGAATAGTAACTACTAGTTGACCAGAATTGACAGAAGTTATTAAACTCCATAAAAATTGATACAATAGAATTAACATAGTATTGTCATGAGTGACAAATGTTGAATGATGGGATTCCAAAGAAAAGTTTTAAAACAAGATGAAAAGAAAAAAGACTGAAAGCAAGTCAAGTATCAAGATGTTAGGAAAGACATAATAGAGAAAGGACTAGATTGGACAGACATTGAAAGGAAAAAATATAGAAAAAAAAAGATAGAACCTATTAGAGAGATTGAGTTAGGTGACCCAGAGGAGTGGTAACATCATACAATGATGAACTTTAGTTTTCACTCAGCATCTTTGTTCCTAACAAGAAGCTTTTTCTTAGTTTTGAATTTGGGATTTACTTGCTTTTGTTCTTCATTTTGAAGTACTCAGCAAGCACCAGGATATACTGATATAATTTAATTGTTGGTTCTGGACTTTTATGTAGGCTGAAATTAATATATCTTAGTACAAAAATTTGCATCTGAGCAAGTACAAGGGGCAAGAATTTGAAAAGCAGAAATCCTGACTTATGTCATTTAAGCACATCTCTTGTATCACACACAAATTCTTTTTTCATCTCTTAATCTCGATAAATGTGAAAATGTATTTAGAATGTTAACTGTAGAACAATTTATGGGAAATTTCTGTTAAGTTACCAGTAGCTTAGTTTTTTAGAAATATGGTATTTACTGCTTCCAGACTAGCTGTATAGTAGAATTAACATATCGATAACTTAAGAGAAAATTTTGCACTTGGGCTAGATTTTGAATCAGATTTCAGAGGAATGAATTAAGGTTGTCCTTATGAAAAGATTTAAAAATATATTTTTTCATCGATCCTATTTAGTAGATACCAAAAATGAACATGGCAATAACTTGAGTGTTTATGCTCTAGCGGCTGCAATTTTTGTTTTTCATATCCAAACTCTGCATATAGCAATCAATTAGAAAAAGTAAGATCAAGTTCGTTAACCAGCAAAATTGGACTATTAAGAGTGGGGATTAATTTAAAGGTAAATTTTAAAAAAATTGTTCTAGCAGTCATAATTTTTTACTTTTTGCAATGTAATTCAGTATGTGATATTGAAATAAAATTAGCAAAATCCGATACTAGAAGTGGGGCTTTACCAGAAATTTGAAATTAAAAAAAAATCTATGTGCCAGCTGGATGTCTGTTTTTTCTCACAATATAACTGTATGCCATACAAATTAATTAAAAATAAATCCATAAACCAAAATCGGACTATAAATTCAACTTGGTGAGGTATTCGCTTAGTTTATGCAAAGATAGGAATTTTAAAATAGACAATAATATAATTTTAAATGAGAGCACACTCTTTCTGCAAAATCATTATAAACGACACTCAGTAACAAACACCTTTTGCTGACGATGGAACCAGATTCCTAAAGGCCTACAAGTTTAAAAAACCAAGTTGAGGGCTATGGTACCCTACATGTACTAATTTGGCGATTTTATACTTTAATACTTAACGGAATCTTATCATGCTTTTATTAATATAGGTTTTTTATTTTATTTGAAGGAAGTGCTAATATATAAATAAGTTGAATAAAGATTAATTTCTTGTAAATATAAAATTATGTTTTAAAAATGCTAAATAAATTTCTATGCCCCCATCCCTTTTGAAAGTCCTAGGACATTTTTTCTCAAAACCACGGCTCTCTAAATGGTGAACTTAACTAATCTGATAATATGACAAATGTTGAGTTAGCTACATTTCAAGATGGCCGTGCTCAGAAACATGGTGGCCGATTGAAGATTTGCGCATGCTCAGATCAGTCTGCTCTATAAGGAGCTGTAGGAAGGAACCATTTACGTCAGAAGTTCCACCACTCTTCGCTACCAGCTGAATAATATAATGGCATGGCCGTGAAGTTTTGTGGCAGGTGGTTTATTGTCCTAGATTTTTAGTATATTTTTCGTAGTGTGTATCTGTGATACTTTTAACCTAGAGAAAAGAAAAACGTTTTGATGTTTGTTTGTGTTTGAGATATGCAGACCGCTTCGAATGCTGGTTTTGTGCCCTGTCAGGTGTATAATAAGCAGAAAGGTAAATTACATATATTTATTAAAATACTAGTGATGTGTATCTAGATAATATTTGTTAACGATATACAAAAACTGGGCTTTCTGAAAAATGACAAATTAACTAGGAGACGTCACTCCTTTATTCCTAACTGAACCATACTAACCTAGGCAAATATAATGTTAGTGTATATTCTGACAGCTTTTAAGGTTAAGACAGATGGTCTAGTTTTTGTATATAATCACCGAATACTTTGATATTTTATAGAATTTGATCTTTTAATATTTGGATATAATTTTAAACATATGGTACAAAGAAATATAGTAAAGTATAGTGCATTGTATTTGTGTGTTTGACATTTATAAATCTCACTGGCTGTCTCTTACTTTCAATATCCAGAAGTATGTCTCACTACAAGGTATTACACAGAGATGATGTTAACATTAATTTGTAAATCCTTTGAATCGGATAACAAAAATATTATTGTTCAGCAGCCAAATATGTATAAGCTGTCAATCACATATTTAGATCTCTCGCATTATAAGCATGTGACATCTTATTTAATACATGATGGAGATTTTAATTTAGAGCTAATTCCCTAAACAAAGTGATGAGAATAAGTAGTATTAAAAAGCTGATAGAGCCTAATTTGTATTGAAATGAAAAATACAAGTTTCCAACTCCCACCCGTACAGAATAGATGGTACCTGCTAATCCTTTTTTGGGTTTAGGAATCTTTGTTTTATATTTACTTGTTACTTAAATTTAAACTGCAAGATTAATTATTTGGGATAATCTTTCCAGTAAGTGCAGTGAGAATTTTTTCTAAGCCCCAGGCAGACACCACACGCATGTGCCAACAAACGCGAAGTGGTTTACTCTATGGAATATAGCGATGCAGACAACATTATACAGGCTATTTAACAAATCTAAAAGCTAACCTAATGCAATTTAAATACTCTAACCTGTGAAAGACGAACCTAAAAGCTAACCTAACACAATTTAAGCACGGTATAGCTGTGAAAGAATGCAACGCCCAAAAATAAATATTAGTTCTCAAATTTTAAAGTACATTACATGTGTTGGCTGTACTGTTGTTGTATAGAATATTCTTTAAAATCAATATGGCTGCCATGTCTTCATGTTACGTATATAGTTAAATATCATAGAAACATTAAGTTATGTAGATAGGAAATAACACTATGAGGTTTTTTAATATTGTTTATTTTTTATTATTTCACTCACCTCATACTTCATAATTCATAGCAGACCCTGGGTTTCTTCACATCTTTTGTGACATTCTCAATGCTGCGTCACGTTTACAACTGACGTCCAACGGCCTTCTATCCTGCAGACTGACCTCCGCGCCATCTGGTGGCCGACCGAAGAATTTCCAAATCAGTCCTCTTTCTTTATAACTGGGTATTTCAAAATTCATAGTTGTATTTTCATTCTTGCATATGTAAATTTTTTCCCAAATTGTGAGTTCCTTCGGTTTTTCCAATTGTTTAAATAATTTTGTTTTGGTTTCTATTCTATGTTTTTCTGACCAGGCATGTGCAGCTATTGCAGATTTTTCGGTTTCTCCATTTTTAACATTTCTGAGGTGTTCTTTTAATCTTGTATTTAGATTCCTTTTTGTTTTTCCTATGTATATCTTTTCACAATCTTTACAATTAATTTGATAAATTCCCGATTATTTGCAGTCTTCAATCTTTTCATTTTTGTTGGTTTTTATTAAATTACCTAAGCTGTAATCATTTTTAGGTGCTAATTTAATGTTGAATTTGTTGAAAATTTTTTGAAACTTGTCAAATACCAAAGGATGGTATGTGAACTTCTTGAATTTTTTGCCTATATTTTTATCTGTCTGAAGAGTACTTTCATTGATGACTTTTTGTTCTTTGAATTTATTTATTTTCTTGTATATCATCTTCTTTTGAAAACCATTATCCTTAGCAATTTTTATGATGTGTTCTTTCTCTTTATTGTAATTTTCTTTGCTCATGGGGACATTTACAAGTCTGTGTGTTAAACTATTAAATACTGCCTGTTTGTGTGAAAAATGGTTAAATCCAGTAGCTTTTATAGAAACATGTTCAAATAATCGTTAGAAAAAATGTAAAATTTGTTGTAAATGGTGGGAAATAATCTGAAAATAAAACCCTTTGGTGCATGCGCGTGGTGTCTGCCTCGGACTTAGAAAAATTTCTCACTGCACTTAACGGAAACATTTGAAATAAAAGCATAATAATCAGTTTTCACAATTTACTTTTAACCTCATGTAATTCCTTTGTGGATGAAAAACTCTTGGAGATTAAGTAATACTGTATTGTTAACCTAATTTTTATATCACAAGAAATCAATCGCCAACTGCTACATATTTATTGCAAAATAAATGCAAGATTTTTTCTTCCTTGAGATAGTTTAATACCTGAACACATCTAACATTTTATCCACTTCTGCAGATGTCTATAGTAGTCTATGCCAAGCTGATGCATTTTTCTTACAAGAGGAGGGTCCGAGTTGGAATTAGCTGATTTGGCTGAAACTTTCAGTGCTCTTGTTTTCATCCCACTGATTAAATATGCTTGGTTTGCATCCATATTAATAGAGGAAAAACCTTAATTTAATAATGTGAATGAAGTTTGAGTTTCATTTATGTCAACATCAGAAAAATGCTCTTATTCCAAAAATATTTTATAAAATATGGATGGTGTGAAAATTATTTGTTTTACATGTTTTTTTTTATGGCTATCTAAAAAGCTCCTGGTGCGACAGGCCTAGAAGGTCATTAGCCTACCATCCGGCTGCTGGCCTCACATCCACGTGTGTCAATCACAGAGGTAGATGATCATCCAGCCAGTGTTGGGATGACATGTGATCAGCATGTCGAGTCCCCCAGCCGGTATAGCTGGTTTTCTCAACCTGGAGCCGCTACTTAATGTAGCTACCCAAATTCCTCATGATGCTGGGTGGGTACTGGCCCCATACTGGCCAAAATACCATGAGAAAAATTTCTTCTCCCATGGAGACTCAAACCAGCGCAAGTCCCGTAGCTCTGCGCCAAGGCTTCCTGCCTTAACCACTCGGCTATGGCACAGGACTTTTATGACTGTCACCCTGACAAATATATTACATCCATTTAGATAGAATATTTTATCACTCACCTCATATTGAATATACCTCATAGTGTGAATTCCTAAAATAAGTAATATTACATCTATATTAATAGAGGAAAAACCTTAATTTAATAACTTGAATGAAGTATGCTTTCCATTTAAGTAAACATCAGAAAAATGCTCTACTTTCAAAAATGTTTTATACATTTTGGATGATGTTGAAAATGATTTGTTTTGCATGATTTTTTTATGATTATCACCCAGACAAATGTAATATTGCATCCATATTATTAGAGGAAAAACCTTAATTTAATAACTTATATGAAGTATGCTTTCCATTCAGATATTCGTGAGGAAAATGCTCTTGTTCCAAAAAAATGTTTTATAAACTGTACATGGTGGAAAAATATTTATGTTTTGCATGTTTTTTATAATTATCATCCTGACAAATGTAATATATCTATTACCAATAAATAAAAAGCAGCGTAAACAATTAATTGTTTATATTTTTTAATTTTTTCATTCAAAACCCTATTCAATGATGTAAATTAATGATTAAATTTAAATATATTAATAAATTACATTTAAATACTGTAAACAATGAATTGAATATAATATATATATATATATATATATATATATATATATATATATTTAAATATGTAAATTAATTATAAAATACATTTTAATTCCATAATTAATGGTTTAATATTGTGAGTAATAAAAAATAAATAAAAAGTGATGGCAGCATGAATCAAGTCCCAGCCAGCAGATTACCAGACAGTGTGCTTGACCATTGTGCTACACTGCCAACTTGAAAATCATTGAAAAATAATCCATCTACTTCCACTCAAAATTAATTGGAGGTAGTTTACAGCTGCTTATAGTGCACTCAGGTGAAATATTCTGCAAACTTGAAATAGGCTCCCAGCTGCTTCTTTTCACAAAGTCTCAGCCAAAATAGGTATACCTGACTTGGACTCTCCCCTTGTTAACAGATTGATTGGATATCCATCCAATCCATCCATAGTAATTCTGCCCGAAGGCAGGTCCTTCACTGCAATCATAGAATTTTCGTGCTATGCTTGCAGCTTTACTAGGGAATTGTAGGTGTGGTAGCTTCGCGTTGCTTTCCACACCGATGAAGGATGATGATGATGATAATGATGACCATATGATTTCGGGGATCGTTTGGTCCTTAAAGTTTTCCTGACATTTGTCTTACAGGTGAGAAAAAACCCCGATAAAAACCTCACCCAGAAAAACTGCCCGAATCGGGGATTGAACCCAGCCCTGCTGCATGACAAGGCAGCATGCTTCCTCGAGACCACAGCGGTGGACATTGATTGGATATATAGACTTATAACTCTATTATTAATTATTTAGATCAAGTCCTAATAAATACATACATACATACTTAGTGTTCTGCCCAAGAGCAGGTCTTTCACTGCAAACTCAGCATTTTCCACTCTTTCCTTAACTCAGCCTTCATTCTTGTATCCATATACAAACCATTTATTTTAATATTGTCCATTGTCTGATGTATTTTTTCTGCCTCTAACCGTCTTCCGTTGACCATTCCTTCTAGGGCATTCATCAACAGGCAGTTTCTTCTTAGCCAGTGACCAGTTCAATTCCTTTTCCGCCTCTTTATGAGTTCCAGTATTGTTCTTCTTTCACTCACTCTGTCTAGCACATCTTAATTTTTTATTTTGTCCATCTATTTTATATTCTCCATCCTTTTCCATATCCGCATCTCAAAAGCTTCCAGTCACTTTTCCTCATTCCATTGTAATGTCAAAGTCTCTGAACCATACAATGCTACATTCCACACAAAGCACTTCACTAGCCTCATATATTGGAAATGACTCTTAATGTTAGTTTTTATGGTTAGATTTTAGAAGTTTTACTTTAAAAATTAGAACATTAAGTAACAAACTCATTGGCACCATCGGTGAATATAAGCTCTCCATATATTTTCATTCTGAGCTAGTTATTTTCCAATCTTCCCTACATAATTTATCTACCTCAAATCATGGTTAATGTTTTTCTCCCACCTCATTCTTGGTTTACCTATTGGGTATTTTCCCTCTGGTTTTCTTAAAAGATGTTTCCATGCCTCTTTTTTATTTCCCATTTGTCCCACACGTCCTGCCCATCACAGTCTGCATTACTCAACTGTTATTATTTTAGACCTGTGGTGGTTTTGTATAAAGATCATGTAGCTTACTGTCATGTAGTATTTTTCCCATATAAGTCTACAGGGCCATTTCTCTTTGATATAAACATTTTCCAAAGCACTTTATTCTGAAATAGGCCTATTCACAATCTTTTCTCCCCTCTTAAAGTAAGACCATGTATCGCATCCATGTAGTATAACTGGAAGAATAACTGTTTTATATATTTTTAATTCATCATTTTTTACGAGAAACTGGGATGACAAGAATCCCTGTAATGGATAACAGCAGTCATTTCTACATTTATTAGGCATGGTAAACTAAAGTTTTTTTTTCCAAATTTCATATTGCAACTTGCTATATGTTTTGAAAACATTATTCATAGAACATCTGTAAGTAACTTATTTTTGTTTAACTTCTCATTAAAAGTAATTCCGGTATATAATTCTAGACAGAAAATTCAAACCAATAAATGCAGGAAAACAATCTATCAAGGTATGGTAAATATGGTTTTGGCTCAACTGCACTTCTACTAGCACTTGATTTTTCAGTTATCTTCTTCTTCTTCCTTCCAAGTATTAGGCCAAGGTCTGTTACGATCCTATAGAAAATTTTCCCTCCAGCATTTCATAGGACGGCCCAATATTGTTGTAAACTCTAGCTCGTCTTCTGTATTTACTAACATTATTTAATATTTTAAACTTTTTCATAACAATTTTTATAACATTATTAGACAATTTTGAAGTATTTATTTAAATATGCAAATCACAATATTATGACACTGTTAGACAATATTGTGATGCTAACTGCTATTTTCTCCACAGAATATATTACTTAGTCTACATTTTTCTATCACTGTTTTTGGTTATTGCTGGTTGGATCAGCGTTAGGAAGTGATAAGTAAGTGTACACCCATTTTTAATAAACGTTTGGTAATTTTATTATTATTAATATTTTTTTAACATAGATTTGGGGATTTATTGCAAATATTGGTCATTTAAATTTCATAGCGATGGATAGTAATCGAGGATGCTAATTGATATGTGGTTCGATTGTGGGTTATCGCTGGCTCTATAAATTCTGGCGCATGCACACTGTTGTTCTATAGGAGTTCGAAAATATTTCACGCTAGTTTAAGTGCAGTTTTTCCAAGGTTTTTTTTCCCCTTATAGTTTAAATGTGATTAGTACAGGGACTGTGGAAATTAAATTATGAATCTGGGAATATGATAGAACTGGGAAAGATAAATTGAGTTTTCTCTGGTGATATGAAAATTATTATGAAAAAAGTATCTACTGGTTAATCCTGTTAGGATTTGTATAAGTCATATAAACTAAAATAGGTAATTCTTCCTATTGGGACCATATGTAAAATAATTGCTCATTTTCACCTGGCTATCTGAAACGTTTAAGAAACACTTGTGAAAATTAAAAAAATATCTGTAAGAAAATTATTTTGTAAACTAATAAATATATTTTTAATCATGTAACAAGTGAGATATTAAATATAAAATTGGTACCTGGTAAGTCACTCGTCCTCAACTAAATTATTAAACTTCATCAAGTAGTTCCAATATGGAGGCCTTTCAAAAACAATGTTTCATCTTCTGCATTTTAACTGGTACTTTGATTGATTGAATGTAACAAATGGTTTAAGTTCCAGCCCAGAATTACACACATAATGGAAAAGCACTAATATATTATTTTTGACAATTTTTTGTGATAGAAATTTTATGGTGTTCTGTTTATATAGTGTGAAATATACATTTTTATTATTTTTACAGCATTAAATTGTCTGTTTTGGCAATTGAAGACTTCCAGTCAAGTGAAAACTTTATTTTGTTCTCTGTGAGTATTTCAGTTGAGATTGGATTTGGGTGCATGCTGATGGTTGGTGCTTCTAGGTACTTTGATCATCTGTTTGCTTCCATGTTGGTCTTAGGTATTCTTGTCTTTCATTAGCAATTTATCTAGTGGGAAGCTCTTCATGTATGTGCTATCTTCATCTTTTACTAAGAATAACCATTTTGGAATTATTTCAGAACAGACTGAAAATTATATAAAAAGCAGTACATTGGAATGTCAATTATCGAACAAATTGAAACAGTTATAACTAACTTACTGGCACTATTAAACCCATAGGTTCATGGCCACATTGTTATAAGCTCTCCATACATCCCTATCCTGAGCTAATATTTTCCAATCATCCCCATTATAATCCACTTTCCTCAAATCATGATTAATGATATTCTCCCATCTCATTCTTTGTCTGCCCAACTGGGCATTTTCCCCTCTGGTTTTTCTATAAGAAGCTTCCATGCACCTCTTTCATTAACCATTAATGCCACATGTCCTGCCTATCACAGTCTACGAGACTTAACTGTTCTTATTATATCTGGCTTCCTATAAAGACAATGTAGCTCACTGGTATGCAGTCATCTCCATAACAGTGAACTATTACACATCCAAGCGTTTTGTGCAGGCGGAAAATATGTTAACTAACAAACTGTCTTTCTCTTTCTCTTCCTTACTATGTTGCCACTTCCTGTCCTCTGTATTATGTTGTTCGATTGGCAGGTAGAGAGCTGACAAATACTATGTATTTTAATGATCTGTCGTTCTGCGTGGTCAGTGGCAGAATGACTAACTTGACAACCCTGTTACTTTTGGGGTTACATCTAGGAATGAGCTGTGCCTTCCTTGCCCTTCTCATTACATGTTGCCACATGTGATTTATTGTGAGGCTGGTAACAGAGAGACGACAAATACTGTGATTTTAAATGATCTGACCACTTGAGCGTTTCGTGCTTAAATGACTAATTTGACAACCATGTTAAGATCTTTCACACGTGTTTAGAGATTCTTCCCCCACATTTGAAGTTGAAAAATTTCAATACATGATCGGATGTACAGTTTTCTCCTACATTCCTTCCACAGATAGTAGATCGGCAACACTAGCGCTAAAACTCTTCCCCTCCACCCGTGCACAATTAACTTGGATGTGTAATACATGGTCTTTATAGGAAGCCTAGTTTGAATATTCAGTGTTCACATGGTTCAAAATAAATATAACAAAAGTATATTCCTTAAAATATATACAGACGGCATAACTCTCAAGCCTCAGTGACTTTAGTACAGATACAACATAACACACAATTTGAATTGAATTGCTGAAATTAAAAAAAAAATATTTATCAGTGACACATACAAAGGAGGCTACAGTCAGATTCAACCCAGGAAGTCACTGTGTGTTTGGAATAGGGAACTAGGTTGCCATTTTAACAGTATTTTCTTGAGAGAAATCCTTAAATAAAACTGAAATATGCAACACAGCAGGTACAGAGTTGTAAGTTGTAGCCGTACAAGCCAACCTTCTTAAAGAAAAAAACAGTTACCATTTGTCACTGAGCTCATGCGGTCCTGTACTATCCTGTGTGAAAGTGTCTACTCTCATATTTACTATAAAACTAGTCTGCATGCTGTAAAAGAAAAACAATGTATTTTAAATGTGTAGTACATAGATTTGGAAAAAGTACTGCTAACCTTGCCTCTCCTCCCCTCCCTAAACAAACAAATGCCGTTATTATGAGATTGACAACATCTATCCTCTATACGTAGGGGGACACTGGTGTAGCCCATAAGGTCTGTAGTAACTTCCTGGGTTGAATTAGAGTGGATATAACATTGGTATACCTGGCGTAAAGACTCCAAAGAGAACTATGAATTTCTGCAGATAATAAATATTTTCAATGAGGGGATTGTTAATATTCATTCTTTATCAAAACTCTGTGAAGGCAAACATATGACAGTTTCAAGCTGAAGGAATTTTTAATAAGAGGCTTGTAAAATGATGGGTACTCTTTTAAAGCCTCATTTTAATATTGTTTTTTTCTATTCAATAAATAAATAGTGAGTTGTGAAAAGTCACTCCATAAACTTTGTGTTCTTCAAGCACAGGACTGCAGTTTCAGGAGGCATCCCTCCTATCTTCAGCCATTTTTACGACTGTTGAATTTTTCTCTATATCTTCATCTTCAAAGCTGCCATCTGGTGTTGTTTTGATGAACATTGAGATCAAATCTTGCTCACCAGGAATTTTGAAATTCATGGATCTAAATTTGTTCTTCTGTATGTATTTCTTTTCCCAAATTGTCGAATCCAAGGGTTTTGCCAAATGTTACAAAAATTTAGCTTCTTTTTTCAACTTCATGATTCTCTAGCAAACTATGAGCTGCAATTGCTGATTTCTTGATTTCTAAAGTGTTCTTTCCTGTGAGTATCTAAATTCTTTTTTCTTTTTCCTATATATACTTTATTGCAGTCTTTGCAATTAATTTGATAAATTTCAGATTTTTTACTCTACGAAGTATTAACTTTCTTATTAGTTTAGTAGATTTACCCAGTTTTCTGGATTTTGGAATATAGAAAAATTTAATTTTTTTCTTTGATAAAAAATTTGTTAGTGTGTTTTTGATTTATGATTTAAATTTTACTGTCCCCTGATACTATTTTCTAGTAAATTAACACAAGGACAGATTTTTATTTAAGCACTAATTTTGGACTTGGTATAATTACAGAACAATATGCTGTAGTTATACCAGTCAGCAAATAAAACATTCTTCACTTTGAAAATTTTTTTCTTCTGTTCTGACCTGAATTGCTATGTAAGATTTGTTAATGAGAGTACTGCATCAAATTTTATTTACAGTATACTGTAATGTATTAGTTATAATTATAAGCCTATACAAATCAAATTTACTGCAGTTCTGATATTGTCAGTGACATCTGTAATTTTAATTTTCAATTCATTTTATTTTAATAACCTACATGTCTTCTTGAAAATTAAACATTTTTGAAAATAGGTTAGTTCTTCTCTTTTTTCTTTTTTTCAGTATCGTATGTGTTCTGTGAAGTTTTCTAGCATGTTTAAAACACCATTATCATATCTTTCAATCAGTAGAACTTTAGCTTTTTGTAGACAATACCTCTTTATTGTCAGGCAATTGGTTTTATCTTTTTGATAACACAACCAGGAACAGTATTAATTGTGAAATTCTCTCTTTTAAATATTATTTAAATGAATCCATTATAAAAAGAGGATCATTAATTTTAAATAAACAACATTTAAACTTATAAATGAGTTGGAGAAAGTGTTTTTATATCTCACCTCTTAAAGTTCCATGTTTTCATGTTACTGGTAAAATTTCAATAGTTGGAATTTTACTGATGATGAAGGGAAAATTGGCCTTTGAAACCGGTATTGTTAAAACACGAAACTTTCTGAGGTGCGATATAAAAACATTTCTTCCATTCGTAAATTAATGAGTCATTTTTACATCTTACCTCATATTTCATGTTTTTTTAAACACGGGAACTAGTTTTCAAGATAACCACCTCTCTCATTTTCAACCGACATTATGACTATTGAGTTATAATGTCAATTGAAAATGAGAGAGATGGTTCTCTTGAAAACTAGTTCCCGTGTTTAAAAAAACATGAAATATGAGGTAAGATGTAAAAATGACTCATTAATTTACGAATTAAGAACCTCATAATGTTATTTCCCATATTTAACTATGAACATTTCTTTCAACTCATTTATAAATTGAAAATACCTCATAGTGTCATTTCCCACTGAAATTTGATTAAACATTTCAGCAGTTTTTGTGCTGTGCTATTTATTTCAGCTATAAAATTCAAGTGTGTTACAATAATTTTCTTATTTGAATGTTAATGATGTTTCTTTCTCCCATACAGTCCAGTGGCAAAAAGTGATAAAATAATGCAATGTGTTATGTTTATGAATGTTTATTGTTATCACAGAGCATAGGCAATAATCAAATGAATACCGGTATACATGATCTTACAGCATTTGAGGGTGGAGGTCAGGTTAAAGAAATTTTATGGTAAAATCTTTAAGAGTTGCCATTTATTCATTAGAAGGATTAATCAGAAATCAACATCTAATCACTTAACATCATTTCAATGAATGATAAGATTATAACTTCCACTTAGAGATTTTGTTTATATTTCTATCATACATTTCATTGCAGATGTTGCATCTGTTTATTAGCAATTATCTAGAATTCTGGAGACGACAATTGAAACTGCAATAAAATTGTTGTGCACTATTGGAAGGTTTTTTTCTTGTAATAAACAGAACAGATGTTCACATAAATTTATTTGATTCACATAAACTTTCAGTGACACTTTACATACAACTTGATGCATTAATTAATCTTGCTTTATAGTTTATTTGTCGTACAATTTTTTCCAGGCTTTAATGATTTCACTAGACACAGTTTCTTCTTATCTCAGTTCACTGTATTGCTGTTCAGACACAAGTGACTCACTCCTGACCCAGTCAACAGTTTGTACAAGCTAGGGAGGGAAATTTCTCAGCTTCCAATTGAGACTTTTTTAGTATGGAAGCTTTGGGAGTCGAAGCCTCCGGACAGGAGGAGTACATGTGTACAGAACCTTCTAGAATGGAATGCTGGATGCATATTGAATTTTCTATATGGGTCAGCTTGTGATTTTTCCATTCAGTAAACAAAATGAGATCCCTACTTTGGCCATTGCTCATGCAATTCAAATGCTGCTATACAATGCACCTGTTGTGACCTGGCCCTCGGGTAGATCAGACAATTTGAAGGTAGGATTCGTTGTGAGTCCAAGAACTCCAGTGAATGCAGAACTTGATTTAATATATTTATTAAAGATGATGATTAAAAAGTTACAATATTGTGTCTCTAACTGTCATAGAGACGAGGTCGGAACCATGAAGAATAAGCCCTGATGCCAAGGGCATCAGCCGTTATAAACCCTCTGATAAGCGGGCATGGCAAGGATGCTGAGTTGGAATGTATCACCCTCATTTCCAAATAAGGACATATCTCTTCTAAAGTTACGTATGAAGACTGGAATTTACCAGCCATGTTATCTTACGGTATTCAACTAGGGGATGGAGAGTAATCTTATCTTGACTCGACGCCCCTGTATTAGACTGGGGGATGGTGAGTAATATTATCCAAACTCAATGCCCCTGCCTGTTTCAACTTGAATATCCACATGTAATTATTATTATATATTAGAGTGTCCAGTACACAATTTCCCTTCATAATATAATATAAATACATTCTGATTGATAATTCAATACTTTAATATATATATGGATTCTATGCTATTGGCTAACAGTGCCATAATTAATTAGTATATGCGGTAATAATGCTACAGCCAGCACACACCATACTATGATAATCAGTTCTTCTGTAGTAACAACACAAGTTTCTTATATACTGTAAAACATTTAATTCCTCACCATTAGGAAGTAATTGACTGGTGTGGGATTAGGTTGGCAACATATATGCCGTTAATTTGTTATGAGTAAACTTCAGAATATTAGGCTCCAAAAGATGTGAATTTAGGCACCTAAAATAGACTTAAAACTAAAATAGGCCTCAGAATTTCAATCTCTAAAATATGTAGATTTAGGCACCTAAAATAAGCTTTAAAAAATCCTACTTTAAGCTTTTAAAAATGTGTAATATGTCCAATTCAATCCATTTGTATTGGAATGTTTTCTGAAAAGGAAATGTCATGAATGATCAAGTTTAGTATCCAATTTAGATCAGTATCATTTGATACAGCATAATTAGGAGATTAAGTTTCTAAAATTTATTGTAGAAGATTCACAGGTTTCAAAATAATTGATTCAATTGAAAGCATACGGTATATACTTGGTAAACTAATGTGAACCAATGATCACTAGACATAGTTGATATGCAATGAGTGAGTGAGTGAGTATGATTTATTCAGAACCATTATTTACAGACTGCACAGTAAATAAATGTATGCACACATTTTGCATTGATTGTTTTATTCTTCATTTTACATTATGCATCATATGGCTATATTATGAATTTTTATTTTGTGTATACTTGCAAAAAAATATTTTCATGATATATAATAAATTTAGGAATTTTTAACATTATGAGGTTTTATTGATAAGAATCAAATGAATCATGAATTCTTCTTACCTCATACTTCTATGTTTTTTTAAACACAGCACCGCAGTATCGGTGACCATTGTCACCATCAACAGCTGTTTTTTGCAACTGTCAATTTTTTTTTGCCAGTAATTATCCAAACTGCCATCTGGTGTTCTTTTGAAGGAGTCATTTTCTAAACTGCAATCTGTTGTATTTTTGAAGAACTTTGTAATCAAGCTTGGTTCATCTGGAATCTTGAAGTTCATGGTTGTAGTATGGTTTTTTTTAATATATATCTTTTCCCAAACTGTTAAATCCAAAGGTTTGGATAGATGTTTCAAAAGTTTTGCTTCTTTTTCAATTCTATGATTCTCTAATAAACTATGTGCTGCTATAGCTGATTTTTCAATTTCTCCACTCTTTATGTTTTCCTATATATATCCTATTGCACCTCTTTGCAATCAATTTGATAAATTTATTAAATTGTAATATAGGAAAAACAAAAAGGAACTTGGAAACTCATAAAAAAGAACATTTTAGAAACATGAATGGAGAAATTGAAAAATTAGCTATAGCAGCACATAGTTTATTAGAGAATCATAGAATTGAAAAAGAAGCAAAACTTTTGAAACATCTATCCAAACCTTTGGATTTAACAGTTTGGGAAAAGATATAAATTCAAAAAAACCATTCTAGAACCATGAACTTCAAAATTCCAGATGAACCAAGTTTGATTACAAAGTTCTTCAAAAATACAACAGATGGTAGTTTAGAAAATGATTCCTTCAAAAGAACACCACATGGCAGTTTGGATAATTACCGGCAAAAGAAAAAATTGACAGTCGTGAAAACAGCTGATGATGGTGATGATGGTTGCCGATACTGCGGTGCTGTGTTTAAAAAAACATAGAAGTATGAGGTAAGAAGAATTCACTATTCATTTGATTCTTATTTTCATATAAAACAT
The DNA here is from genome assembly GCA_030220185.1 of Diploptera punctata. NCBI lineage: Eukaryota > Metazoa > Arthropoda > Insecta > Blattodea > Blaberidae > Diploptera > Diploptera punctata. Next base: position 500,937 of record JASPKZ010007206.1, read on the forward strand.
CTCCTGATTTGAAAATTACATATATTTAATTTTACTCAGTACATTACCATTGCTTTAGTTATGTCCTGGTTTCAATCTCACGTGTTGTAGTTTTCCTTACTCATCTTTAATTAATAGCTTGGCAGATTGATAATATTTAAACATTTAAAATGTTTTTTCCATCTCACCTCATAAATTTCTGTGTTTTCATGGTGTTGCGACAAGAGTCGCTCTCTCTGTCGGTAATAGCAGACACCTGCCGTCTGCCATTACGCTAATTGATGTAGTTCATCTGACTGCCGCTTGTAGGCGCCTGAATACAGTAACGCTGAGTTATGTTGGTAGCATTTGGCTATACTGTTGCCAACTTCTGCATATTGTTCAGGTCTGCAGATGACTACAACACTCTCGCTCAGTGTTAGCCGGGCCATCGTGGGCGATGGTATCATTTTGATTATTTGGAGGTTGAATACCTCACTCAGTTTGTGTCATTCCGTCGAGGGCGACGGTCCTGTTTTAGTTAAGAGGTTTAGGAACACCTCATTGTGTGTGTTTGGAGCTCGTGTTAGGAGCTCGTTATGCGTTAGTCATTCAGCAGTGTGCAGCAGGCACACTTACGTGGTTATTGAGGACAACGTGCTGCTTGATCCGAAGTTGATATTCTTCGAGGCCCCTCTAGTCCTAGGAACGGACTTTGATTAAACATTTGATTCTGCTTATGTGTATTTAATTTAGCACGAAAATAAACTTGATATTTTCACTATTACATGTGTTTGTAATAACTAAATTTCCCCTTTATAAAATCCAGCACTACCAGAGGAATATTAGGCAAAGAACTCAAAATTGGACCGTGTTGGCATCAACACATGGTAAAAACATTTATCCAACTCAATTTATAAATTATAAATTATCTCATAATGTTGCTTCTCACTGTAATTTTGAATTTTGATTAGATTGATAAGATGTTTGGCTTTGGAAGGTAAGAGGAAACTTTGCTCTTTTCTTAGCTCATCATCATTAGGAAAAAATCTAAAGACTGTCTGCTCTTAAAGTGATCCTCATCAAAACAAAACCATGTGACCTGTTTGCTTTTCATTGGTTGTGGACACTAACGTACGTTGTAGAAGCAATAAGTACGCTGGAAAGTAGTTCCCTTCATTAAATTAAAAATATGTCCTCTGAATATACTTGTTATTCTTTGTGAATGAAAATAATAATATTCAAAACATAGAAAATATTCTAAAATATAAAGTAAAGTGATCCCACTACAGGCCTCAGGAGGCCCTTGGGGTAGTGAGAGGTTAAGGCTCCCACTTTTTCTGAACAATCGGCACTTGATGTCAGCCGGGTTGTCAGCCTTGCATGACGGCCGCCTTTACCCCCAGAACAAGCATCTGGTACTCATTTCCATTAGTGACTGAGTCAACCCCAGGACCATAGTGCTGCCAGAAGGTTTGGGTCAATTTAAAAATCCTGACCCCACTGGGACACGAACCCTCGACCTTCCAGCTTGTAGCACAGTGCCTTAACCACTACGCTACGGACTTGCCCCCATTCTAAAATATACCTAATCAATAATTACAACTTGAAAATGTTTATTACATATGGATGATGCATTTGAGTCATGCTTCAGTCGATTCTCATGAAACAAAATGGCTGAAAGAGTCGAGTATTCTGTTGCTATGTCGTCATCTCCCTGTCAAAAAGCTGTTGAATTTGTATGAGTACGACTTTCTGGGTAACTTACCATTTTGGAATGGCATCAACTCCTAATTTTGCAATGAGAAAAATGAGATGAACAGACACCACAGCATTTGTCAGCACTTCTGTCTACATAACAAACTGAGGATAAATATTAAGAAGAACAATTAAACATTTGTAATCGCTTGGGAAAATGATGAAATTCATGTTCCTGCTACTAAAATAAATCTATCTATAATGGCATAGCCCATTGTTGAGCCATAGCCTCTCTTTTGTAAGACGAAGTTAGTTTTTATTTACCTTATTTGCTTGTGGATATCATGGATGGCATGAGATCAACACACCGACCAATCTAACAAGCAACTAAAATATTACTAGGGCTTTGATGTCTGTAAATTTTGCCTAGAGGCTTCTTAATCAGGCTTAAGGATCTTTTATGAGTCTGAAAATCTTCAGACTCAGGACAAGTAAATACATTTTATTTACTAAGTTGAAGCAAAATTCTTATTGTAAAAAACATATGGTAACATTGTGTTATGAGCTTTATTTGTCAGAAAACTATAATCTCTCCAGTCAAAATTTTAGAACATACATTCCACATATATATAAACTATTGAATAGTCTATTTTTTTTATATTTGAAGAGAAAAATTATATGCTCAGACCGGGACTTGAACCCGGGACCCATGATTCTCTAGACCAAGTGCTCTACCACCTGAGCTACCTGAGCAAGTACCAATCTAAATGCATATTCTTCTCTATATACGTTGTAATTCCCGCCCACAAAATGCTATAAAGCCTTTGCTTCTATCTTTGCAAAATGGCAGCTCCTTTATTAAGAAGACATATTTGGGAATTATACATTACATTATAAATGCCAGTATGGCTTTTTTATTATTAATTTCATACATCTCAATGATGGATAAATCATATTTGAAGAGAGAAATTATACACTCAGACCGGGACTCGAACCCGGGACCCTTGGTTCTCTAGACCAAGTGCTCTACCACCTGAGCTACTTGAGCAAGTACTGATCTAAATGCAAATTCTTCTCTATATACGTTGTAATTCCCGCCCACAAAATGCTATAAAGCCTTTGCTTCTATCTTTGCAAATGGCAGCTCCTTTATTAAGAAGACATATTTGGGAATTATTTTTTACTTAATTTTTTATTTAGAGAAGTTTCAACATTTTTGTTTATGCTGCTTATAGATTTTTTTAGTTATGTGAATATACTGTGCAGGCTGTCTATGTGTAGGGTTGTCTGTTGTTATCTCTACTTGTGTGTCTTATGCAAATTCATTGTTTATTAATTTTATGAAAAGGTGATTAAGAATGAATTGTAACATGGTATATAAATTCCAAACTAGCATTTGCCTTTACAGTAAAGATGGCCAGTTCTGGGATTTGAACTTGGGACCTACCTAATACAAGTCTTAAACAGTAGCTTTCTTTTTGAGACAATTTGTTTGGTTAATCTTATAAAAAATGGAAACTTAGTTGACACTTTTGCGATATTCTCTTGTAATATCTTGGTATTTTCAGAATGTGCAGGATGGCTAAAATAAAGATAAGTGGAAGGTGCAGGAAGATATTGAATGTTTCTATTCCCTAAAAACAATCCATATTTTCAATATTTTCAGCAAATAAAATTTTGGCACTTAAATAATTGTTTTGATTCCATTGCCATCTCTCTCGAGTGTTGTAAATTACGTTTATAAATACATTGCATTTTTACATTTGCTTTACATGTATGGTCTGTGCAACTCCGTTTGTATTTTAAATCAAATTTCCTTTTGTGTTTGCTTGTATTTTCATGCAATAACATTTATCTTAATATTGGTATGAAAATGACTTTCCCTTAAGCTCTGTACAAGGATAATGTTTTCAAGGTTCAATAAGTTGCAATTTAAAATAAATCTAAGTAACAAAACTTCTTTTGATTGATGTATTTTATGTCTTTTGGGCTAAATGGCCATGGTCTGGTTTTATTAACAATCGACGTTTCGTCTACTACTGCCGTAGACATCCTCAGGACATTCTGCATGTTCTTTGACCTCTTAACTCTTCAAATGTTGGCTGCAGACTGGCTTTATGTTGGAAATCGTGTCCTTATTTATAGTTGAGTATTGTGTGGTGATGTTTTCTACATGGTCCGTTACTTTGGAGCTATTTTTCTGATTGGTTGTCACTGGCGTAAGTCATAGGTTTTATTCTCGTGAAAAATAGCTCCAAAGTAACGGACCGTGTAGAAAACATCACCACACAATACTCAACTGTAAATAAGGACACGATTTCCAACACAAAGTCAGTCTGCAGCCGACATTTGAAGAGTTAAGAGGTCAAAGAACACGCAGAATCTCCTGAGGATGTCTACCGCAGTAGTAGACTAAACGTCGAGTGTTAATAAAACCAGACCACGGCCATTTAGCCTGAAAGACATAAAATACATGAATCAAAATACCTGCCGTGAAAGTCTACAATTTTACAAAAACTTATTTTATGTACAAAATACTGACTATTTTCCTACATGATCACTGAAATAATTGATATTTATTACAGCATGTTGTAACAGATTTTTGTCTACTCCAAAACCTTGTAACTCCACCAGTAGCCAAATGTGAGTTTTTTAGTCTTGTGAATTCAAATACCCTATCCTCAACTGTATGCGAAATCTTAATGAACAAAATGTATTGTACATTGTTCATTAAGATTTCATACAGAGTTGAGAATTCATACTTACTTACTTACTCACTGGCACTATCGAACCCATAGATTCATGGCCACGCGGACATATGTTCTCCATATGTCCCTATCCTGAGTTAATGTTTTATCCAATCATTCACTGTATAATCTACTTCCCTCAAATCATAGTTAATATTATTCTCAACTTTTATAAGATTCAAAATGTTTATTTATAAAATTTCCAAATTAGTCGCTCAGAAAATGAAAAATGATGTCAAACTTGAAAATCGTTACACAATTAAGAACTCATTTGAACTAGCAGACAAACTACAGCATTTAGAAATCAATAGGAATACTAAAATGACGTCATTCAACATAAAAAACCTCTACACTAATATCCCGATAAACAAAACAGCAAACATAATAAAACAAAAACTAATAGACAGTAAACTTGAAGATAAGTATATCAATCAGTTAAACAAACTAATAACAACAACAATAAAGCAAAATTACTTCCAATTTAACAATGAACTATTTATTCAAGAAGACGGGATCCCGATGGGGAGTCCTACATCTGGAATAATGGCAGAAATCTTCCTACAAGAACTGGAAAATAAACATTTTGAGGAACTAATACACAAATTCAACATAAAACTAATAACACGATATGTCGATGATGTACTAGTAATATATGAAAATGAAAACAGAAAAGAAAAAGAAATACTACAAGACTTAAACAACATGCATAAAAAAATCACTTTCACCGAAGAAATAGAAGTTAATAACAGCATAAACTACTTAGATTTGTCTATAACCAAAATCTAAACAACAATAAACTAGAAATCGGTATCTACCGGAAACCCACAAACAATGCTCTGGCCATAAACAAAATTCTACACACCCTTTTCAACAGAAAATTAGTACATTTAATAGCTTAGTCAGTAGAATGTTGAAACTCCCATTAAGCAAAGACAATTATATCCAAGAACTCAACTACATTAAGTATATGGCAAAAACCAATGGCTATAATGAAGAATTCATAGATAAGCTCGTAAAAAAACAAAAAAGGCAGAACAACATAACCAACATAACTAAACTAGAAAAAGAATCTGACAACAACAAGAAAACATGGATAACACTTACATACACAGGAAAAGAAACGACAAAATTAGCCAATGCACTAAAGAAAGCCGATAAAAACGTAAAAATAGCATACAGAACCAATAACAAATTAAACAACATAATAAACAATAACATTGAAGAAAATAACATTTTCAACAGCAAAGGAGTTTATAAACTGACATGTAAGGACTGCAACAAATTTTATATAGGAAGGACAAACAGGAGTTTTAACATCAGATTCAAAGAACATTTTCGAGACTTCATTCACGCAGAAGGGAAATCAAGCTATGCAAAACATGTTATCCATGAAGGACATCACATGTTAAATATTGAAAACACCCTAACAGTAATGCACGAGAAAATAATCCAGCGAAGATAAACGTACTCGAAGAGATGGAAATCATGAAAGCAGCTCACAACGACAGCCTGATAAATGAAAACGAACCCAATACATGCAACCCCCTCTACCAGATCTTCAGTGAAACATCAGTTTTGAATCCTGCCGATGATGGGACAAGTCCCGAAAGCGCTACAGTTAAATGATTAATTAAGTTGAGGAGACGGACCTTTCAGGTGAATATTCTATAATTTTATATTCATTTTTAATATTATTCTCCCAGCTCATTCTTGGTCTACCAACTGGCGTTTTCCCTCTGGTTTTCCTACAAGAAGCTTCCATGCACATCTTTCATTCCCCATTCATGCCACATGTCCTGCCCATTGCAGCCTATGAGACCTAACTGTTCTTATTATATCTGGGTTCCTATAAAGACTATGTAGTTCACTGTTAAGCAGTCTTCTCCATTCACCTGTCTGTTCATCTCCCTTTGGTCCAAAAATTTTCCTAAGAGCTTTCTTCTCAAATACTCATAATCTCTTTTCCTCCCTTAAAGTAAGAGTTCGTGTTTCACATCCATATAATATAATGGGTAGAATAATAGATTTATAAATTTTTTTCTCAAATTTAGCTTCTGGTGGAGTTACGAGGTCTTTTATATTCAAGGTAGGTTTTGGCATGCAGTGGTTGATAGTTCCCTTGTTAGTTAATCATGGACATATCAAAAGGTGGTTTAGGTCTATGGGTGATGGTCGAGTACAGAGTGTGCAGTTGGAGTTGTGTTTGATGCTGATGTGATGGAGCCCTAGCCAGACAGTCGTGGCTTGTGTATAGTCGAAACATGGCTATGGTTTTTTCTGTTGCCAGTCTGGGTAATTGCTTATTTCATCCATATATTGACTGTTCTAGGTCACTGTTTCAGTTATTGTGAATGTTTGATTTTATATGTTTAATGTACAAAGTGGGTTACAGTTCATTATGGTAGAATGAAATGTCAAATGTTGTTTTGTGTACTCCATAAGGCCCATCTCACCATTAAAAAAAAAATCTTCATATAACTTAAAGAAGTAAACAAACTTTTTGAGTTGACTAATCACTAGTTATTATTTTACAGGCTGATTTTCCAAACATGTATCAAATATGGAACTTCTGAAGTAACATTTGAAGTTAAATTTTCAAGATGTCTGCTTTATGTATTGTAAACAAGTTGTAAATATGTATAATTATATTTTACAATATTAGGTGGTTTTCTCGAAGAAGACATATATGGGCTCATGCATGTCATGTAAAGCTGGGAGGGAGCCACATGCACATTCAAACATCACCAACAACTCGTCCGACACCAAAGAATTGGTACTACAACACCATGGAGAATGGTTCATTCAATGCAACTGGCCAGGTAAAGTGCTGCATATATATATATATATATATATATATATATATAATAATAATAATAATAATAATAATAATAGCTTTATTTTACCTGGCAGAGTTAAGGCCTTAAGGCCTTGTCTGCCACTCAACCAGGTTTTAAAAAATACAAAAAAAAAATAGTCTTACATCTAAATTACAATATACATAAACGATTACATGTTATAAATACAATACAATTAATATTTATAATGTATATTGATTTACTCTAAATTTAACGAATTAAATATATAATATGTACAAGATATATAAAAAAAATGAGGAAAAGATTATTAATGACATAGTATACAATTAAATAAATAGAGAAAAAATAATTATTAGACAACAGGTAACTGTATAAGCGTGACTTAAAGGTGCCAAGTGTGCGGCACCTGATATTTTGAGGAAGGAGATTCCAGGAGTGGGCAGAGGCTACTATATATTTCTATTATAAGTTTATTTTTAGTTGGCAGTATATGGTTTCAGACAGAATAGTGTGCTGGTTCTCAAAATTCTCTCTTCATACTTTGGTAAATTTATTAATATAACTGAAATGCAAGTAACTACTGTGGATTGCTGTTTATAAGCTTACTAACAAGGAAATTGTCAACCAATGCTTGCCGAAACCTATCTTGAAATTTCTCCCAGAGAAGCGTTGTGATATACCAAGGCTGTGTTCTAAAATTATCTGCTGTTTTTAACTGCAAGGCGTAATCAAGTGCCAAATCTCTCATTTAAACTATAGGGAAGTATCAACTCCTCAGCTTGATGTATTGGATAACCCTCACTACATACCGTATGGCTGCACTCACCTCACTCCAATCCACTCTAAGTCAAGCAGGGAGTCCATCTGCTATGCACAGCAGGTTGCTATTGTTGGATAGTGGCTTCGATTTCTGTGTCTTGCAGTTATAAATGACAGATAATATTTTGGACACGGCCCTGGTACATCACAATGCTTCTCTGGGAGAAATTTCAAGACAGGTTTCGGCATGCAATGGTTGATGGTTCCCTTTTAAGTCTAGAAGCAGAAATTTTTCAAATACAAAACAGCGACTTTTCTGTCCTAATCTGTGGATTTCTTCAGGGAAAACTCATCAAATAAAAAAAATAAAACAATAAAGGTGCCCTTCATTTTGTCTGCTGCACTACCTCAGGTGGTAGCATGCCTGTTTCCTGACTAGTGGTCCAGGTTTGATAACCAGCAGGGTTAGTATTTTAAATGTTAAAAATTTTCAATCTCAAGCCTTTTTAAATTTAGTAACCCATGCTTTATTTAAGGCATTGCTATTTATATGTGCAGGGGTAGTAAAGATTATGCACCAGTATTCCTGGATTAAATTCTAAATCTCTCAGTAGAACAATTATGTTGAGAAAACTTGTGGTACTGTGTTAATGTATTGTCCGTTGGAGGGAAGATTAAGCCGGATGGTCTTGATACTTTTTGACAGAGTAGCCTATATGTAGATACTATATTTTACCTTCTCCCTTGTCTACATCATCATCACCATCCCTTAAACAACACACTTACATTACATGCAATTACTAAAAAAATATACAGTAAAACTTGTTTAATCCGGAATGTGAATAATGCGGAAATCTGTCCAATGTGAACAAATTTATTGGTCCCAGCGAAATAATAGTAATTTTATGTGTATTTATTTTGCGTAAAACGGAATCTGTCCAACGCGAAAATGGAAGGATATTTCTACACAATTCATGAAAAAAACATTTTATAAAGCAGAAAGACAGTAAAATAAATTAATTTCCACTTAATTGAATCCCCGTTAGGCAAAAAAAAACAATAAAGAATGATCCCTGCCACCGGGTGAAATAGATATTCTACCTGTACCTGAAATTTTATTTTGGCCTCACTGCACACCCGCTATGCGAAATACAGATACCTGTCTTACAAATAATCATTGCACTGTAAAATCTTAAATTAGTTTAAGTTCTGAGACCGATCTTTCACAAGTAGTATTCTGAATTTACGGAATAAAGATGGCTAAAACATATGTATCACTGTCATAAAATGAAAAAGTAAAAGTTATTGAAGATAAATCTCCAAATATCCGGACTGATGCTCCAAAGTCAAGTTCGAGCTGTTGCTAAATCCCTAGGGAATAAATATTTCAAGGCATCTTCAGGTTGGCTGGACAGTTTTAAAAGACACAATGTAGTGTGGAATGAAATTTGCAGAGAATCAAAGTATGTGGAAGAAACTGTAGTTAGTGAGCAGAAACCCAAACTGCATACTTTAATTTCAGGGTATGCGCCTAAGAGGCATTTTTAACGCTGACAAAACGGGACTTTTTTTTTTGCACGTTACCGTCAAAGTCGCTCATACATACTATACTTCACTTTTCAAAGGCAGCGAACTACAATTAATCCAAGGTATGTAAAAAGACATATACGGTACTCTATGATCTAAGATTATTAATAATTTTTAGTTTTTTTATAATGCGGAATTTTGTCAAATGTGGAAAAAAAAATTGGTCCCATGCGATTCTGCTTTGAGCAAGTTTTACTGTACTTGTCTTTATACACATTGCAAGTACACATCACCTATATAAAGTAATCTGCAAGTGATGTGTACATTAAAAAATAGACCACATTAACACTATCTACCCACCTAGAGCAGAACCTTGAGCAAGAAACCTGAAAAGTGCAGTGGTGGCATAGGAACATACACCCTTTACCCGAAGTTAAAATGATGTGATAAGCAAATTAATGAAATTCTGCATTAAATTTTTATTCCCAGTTTCTTAATCTTCTTGTTTCCAAAAAGAAATCACAATGCTATTACATTGCAGGCCTCTAGAAATATGCATTGGCATCTCGTCTTTATGAGCTTCCATGGCTTAGCAATAAAAAAAGGACACATTTGTCAACTTAATTATTATAATCTTAAAGCTTATAATCTATTATACATATTAACAATGTTATTTAAGATTCAATCCAAAAAAACAGAGTCTAGTGTAAGTATTGCTATCTCTGCTATATTAGTTGCTTAAATAGACATGGCTTGGCAGCATTATGATGGGAATTGACTTAGATCAATAGCGAGGATGTTGTTGTTTTAATCATTAGCCGGGACTAGTTCTCTAGTGTCATGGAAACCTATTTCACTGCAGGAGTTCTGCCGCATTCTATGTCAACTACAGTCATGAGATGCCACTCATCTTATCCCTTCTCATTTGGTCAGAAATTATTTCTCACTATCAGAGAACAAAATGAGATAGATAGAGCCTTCATCTCTCTCTCTCCTGAAATTTATATATTGGGGGTTAAATTTTAGATATAAGGATCCAGTGTTCTCAATCTTGCCATATCTTCCCATGGGTTACTTCCATCCACATAAGCTCTCTGCTTTCCATGTCTTGCTTCACCTGATCAGTTCATCATCACATTTATGTAATTATAGGGCCTATTGGGTTAAATACAATGTGGTCTATGACTTTTTCTATAGCACTCAGTGGCAGGCGGGTCCAGCATCTGTGATTGTCTTCCCAGTAAATGGGATCCATTACAATGAGTTACTAGAATTACAGTATTCATATATTTACTAACATTGTAGGCAGGGAAAGAGAGAGAAAGACTGACCGTAAGCAGACCCCATTCACTGGGAACAACAAGTGATGATTATGGTTTCATAGGGATTATTTATCACAGACTGCTCTGTATTTTAGAGACAGTTGTCGTGACACTCAGCTGCATATTCTATCCATCCATAGTAATTCTGCCCAAAAGGCAGGTCCTTCACTGCAATCATAGCATTTTCATGCTATGCTTGCAGCTTTACTAGGGAATTGTAGGTGTGGTAGCTTCCCGTTGCTTTCCACATCGGTGAAGGATGATGATGATGATGATGATGGTAATGATAAGGAAGATGATGATGGTGATAATGGCCATATGATTTCGGGGACCGTTTGGGCCTTATAGTTTTCCTGATATTTGTCTTACAAGTGAGGAAAAACCCCAATAAAAACCTCACCCAGAAAAACTGCCCCGACCGGGGATCGAACCCGGGCCCGCTGCATGACAAGGCAGCATGCTACCTCTAGACCACAGCGGTGGACCAGTTGCATATTAGGCCTATGTATTGTATGAAGAATGTGTAATTTTTTATATCTTACCTCAAAATTTTATCTTTTCTTAAACATGGGAAATGAAGTTTTCAAGAGGAAAACTGTGTATATTAGTTTGTGTGTTCAGTGTGGGGCTTCTGTAATTTTTTTAACTTAAAACTGCAATATCTAACACATATATTAGTGTGATTTGTTTCTAACTATACCTTGTATATTTCAATAAATCTAATAAAAAAATAAGTTAAAATATTTAAGTAAAAATTGAAGAAAATTTGATTTATATAAAAATAAATAGTAATTAAATAAAAAAAATATTATTGGTGTTGGATCTTCAAAATATTAATTATGAATATTTTTAGGAATAAAATTGGTTTAATCATGGATCTAGCAACCTTATATTCTTCTCTTATCATTAGCCGAGAATAGATTATTATCTGAAAATTTAGATCCTCACTTCTACATCCTCATGAACTTTCAAATTTCATGGTCTGTTCCTGGGGTCCTTTGTCTTTCCAAATATTTGTTCATAATGTTTTACTAATATATATTTTTTACTAATATATATTTTTTACTAATATATATTTTTTACTAATATATATTTTTTACTAATATATATTTTTTACTAATATATATTTTTTACTAATATATATTTTTACTAATATATATTTGTACTAATATATATTTTTTTTACTAATATATATTTTTACTAATATATATATTTTACTAATATATATTTTTTTTTCAAATTATCCATTATTTCTAAATAAGAATTCATAAAAGTATTTTTTTATTCACATTTACCTATTTTCTCTTCCTTACTTGGAAACAAGAAATTCTATTATTAATTTAATGTAATCCAAACTGTATACTTATATTTAGAATAATTGAAGCTAGATTTTAATCTTTTTGATGTTGAACTAAAGTGCATTTTGTGTGAGTGTGTCACAATAACTTTCATAAAACTTTCCAGTTTTGTTGAAAAATTCTCTATAATTTATTTTATATCAATTATTTATTATTATTGCTTGACTTTGGAATCAATTAAGCATAGGTAATTTTATCCCAAATTGGAAGTCTCTCTTCAACTATTCTATGCATTAAATATTTATCATAAGTAATGCCACGAGTGATTTCCAATTTATCTAGAGAATTTGGAAATCAAGAGTGGCATTTGTTAGGACCATTTAACGAATAAAATTAAGCTGTTTACTCACAAATCATTGTTTAACTATAGTTATTTTAAAATATTTATATATTTAATGTAAACGGCGATGTTTGAAAACAAAATCAGAAATATGAAGTTATGTTCATTCACTGCTGCTTGATCATATTATTTATTGCCAAATAAGATCGCAATATTGTAAGAGTGCACACAAGTGGAGAAATAATGAAACACATCAAACTATATATCATAATCAACATTACGGGTTATTCATTTATTTTTTTAGTAAACAACTCAGTAAAATCAATTAATCTTTTCATTATTTGCTACTCGTATATTCAATGTATTTGTTGGAAAAAATAATGCTTTGTCCTGTTCAGAACATTAAAAAGGAGGAGCTTTCTTTATCACAAAAGCAGGAGCTGATAAAGAGAAATCGATAAAGAGCGAGGTGAAACACGACTGTCATTGGTTGTAAAACAACATTCATTGAAACGTGATTGGTCATTGACTAGCTTTTGTGGCATGAGTTAAATAGTCTATATGATGATATATTATTAATAGGGTTGGTAAATTTTTAGCAATGTAAAAATCAGAAATGTAGCATTTTTATTTGAACATTTAGCTTTTTGTAGTATACATTTGCAATATTCCACACTTACAGTATTTTGAAGGTAGCATAGAAGTTATGGGTTAACACTAATAATTCATGGTAAAACTCTGTTGAGGTATTAGTCACAATATTAAAATTATAATATAAAATTAATTATTGTATATTAATTTACAAGTTGAAGACTGGTCCAGGGTCAGTGACAACATACCTATCTTCTGCTGATGATTGGACTAGTTCCGAAATACTTACTTACTTACTTACTCACTGGCACTATCGAACCCGTACGTTCATGGCCGCACGGACATAAGCTCTCCATACATCCCTATCCTGAGCTAATGCTTTCCAATCATTCCCTGTATAATCTACTTCCCTCAAATCATAGTTAATGTTATTCTCCCACCTCATTCTTGGTCTGCCAACTGGGCGTTTTCCCTCTGGCTTTCCTACAAGAAGCTTCCATGCAAGTCTTTCATTCCCCATACGTGCAACATGTCCTGCCCATCGCAGTCTACGAGACTTAACTGTTCTTATTATATCTGGCTTCCTGTAAATACCATAGTTCCGAAATGCCCACAGTAAATTAATAGTTTTACGATTTGAAACGGACCGACAAGGTAGCTTATGTAATCGTACATTATGATTATAATATTGTATTATTGGTTAATTCTAATGATAGGTACTGGTAATAAATTTTGAATTAACTTTAATGTGAAATTAAAATCAGATTTGCAAAGGGTTGATAGTGAGATAACATTTATAAATTACACTGTGTGTTTATTTTAAATTAATATAGGTTAAAGAACACATTAGCTTAGGGTTGAGATGTATGGGGAGCTTATGTCTGCGCGACTATAAACCTTCGGGTTCGACAGTGCCAATTATATAGTTAAAGCAGTACACAGAAAAATAGAATAAATTGATGCAGGAGAAAGCATAACACAGAAAAAATAAATAAATTTATGCTGATGTAAAACCAGGCCAATTAAAAAAATATACAAGTAACCAAAACATTAAACATAAAATATACACAATTAACCAGAACCAGAATAATAAAATGAAAATTCACAAATTTAACTGAAAGTTTCAGTAATGAATCAAATCATAATACATAACAGTACTCAAACATTTGTTCTGTTTTTCGGGTTCTCCTGTCACAATTAGTTTGTATTTACTGAAATATCTTTCAGTATCTTAGCTCTTAGCAGGACCCCAAACAGATTGCAGAAGTATTCGGTTAAAAACTCTGGATATTTGAACCTAACAGTCAATAATACTTTCACGTAGTCTACACTTTTATTTTTCTTGAAGTTTCCAGAAGAAAAGGAAGAAAAAAGTCATTTGAAAAAATCACCTGTCTCCCATTTATATGGGATTTTGATATAATTTTCGCATTTTGAGCGAATTTCGCATATTGTCTTACTTTCAAAACTCGTTTAAAAGCGATTTAGAGATCGTGAAATTTTCTTGAGGTTTCCAGAAGAAAATAAAGAAAAAAGTTATTAAAAATCATCTGTCTCGCATTTATGTGGGATTTTGATATAATTTTCACATTTTGAGCCAATTTCTCATATTGTCTCACTTTCAAAACTCGTTTAAAAATTATTTAGAGATCGTGAAAAATAAAAATACGATAGTAAAAGTCTTATGAGCATTTTGCGCTGTTATCGTATTAGCGAGAAATCACCACTCCTAATTACACTGAGCAACAAAAAAAAACTTTTTTTTTGTCTCAGATATAAAAATATGTGATTGTGATAGTATTTTTTCTCCTGAATTCAAATATGATATCTGGGTTTCTCCATCACGCAAGGTTTCCGAGAGACAGGAATTTATAATTTCAAATACTTTAATATTTTCTACACTCGTAACTACACAATACTCGAACATTCGGACTCACATAGAAAATAAGCAATGACGATTTTCTACTATATTTCGCCTGTGGAGCATCCCTCTTGATGGTCCAACAATAATCGGCCAGCATATTAGGATTCCATTTGCCTTGATCTCTCTTTTCCATAGCTGAAATCTCCTGATGAAAGTGTTTCCCGTGCTTATCGCTCACTGCGCCAAGATAATAAATGGACGAAAAAACGTTTATTAAGAAAATAATTATTTAAATTTATTAATTGAAATTTAAATAAACAAACTGTGGATGATGGAGAAATTCCGAATACATATTTGAAAACACGATTAAAAAAAACAGCATTAAGTACAACTGTTGGTACTCATGAGAAAAAAATCATGTTGACCAGTGTTTTAACTTACTGTTTTCCCTCATTTATACATTTAGAACCAGTAGTTATATATAAAATACAAAATATCTAACTGCGTTAATCGGGCAAATATTTTAAATTTTATTCTTATATAGTCTTGTGAACAATTTATATTATACTGTACGTAACTTGTAGGTTATACATTTCTATAGTTGTAATGAGGTAATATGTTTTATAAAAAAACTGATGTTAGTATATATTAACATATAACATTTTATATACTTCAAAATAGCCTTGCCTAAAGCAATAAAACTATGTACAGATCTATCTTCAATGTGTACACTAAAAACATGTGCCACAACAGCTCCGAAGAATAAGGCTGATTATGGTCGTTGACATTTGCTGCTGGAAGTCGCGTAGTTAGCACAGCAGTAGTCAAACTTTGTTCACTGAAATCCAAAATTTATTAAAAAAATCTAAAAATTCAATATCGTATATAAGACAGAGTAAATATAATTTTTAACCTTCTTATGATGTTAATATACTTTAAATATTTAAATTTTGTTAATTTAATAATTTTTCAACTAGGAATACGTAATAACACACGCGCAGATGTTTTGTTTAGCAATATATCCCTAATGAGTAATGACAGTTCTATTGCTTTTATTGTTAACTCTGTCCCATATAAAATGTTCTCGTTTTATGACATCATTGCTACAGCTAAACTCAAAATGCTCCGCTATTAGTAGATTGATAGATTCTCGTAGAAATATTTAGAACATTTCTGAGACCTTTGGATTACATGTTTGATTTTTTGCACAAAGAATTTGACTGTTCAATTAAAAGAAAAAAACAAAGGGTCTTACGAAACTTCCCAGTGATTAAAGTTGGGCTTTCTTGTCTCGGAGTAATTTGTCCTCGAGACTTCAGATTCTAGGTTCTTATTCTAGCAAATACCAATAGAATTTTTATATTTAAGAAAATTTGTGAAGGTGTTTTCCTCCAGAGGTGACCATAAAAACTGTCGATCCCTTGTGACGAAAATACGTGGCATAAAAAGAAAAAAACAAAAAAAACATGGTATCGTGTTCAGGTGGGATTCTTTATAGCGGAAATAGGTGACAGTAAGTAAACAAACAAACGGATTCTTTTGCCTCTATACTGTCTCATTCAGAACTTTGCACACATTTATAATCTTTTAAAAATCTTTCACATGTTAGCCAATATTTTTTAAGTAATTGCACTTGCAATTTAGAATTGCATTTATTAATGACGGGCGTTTCAGACACCTACACCACCCCCGCATGCACCTCACCATTAGGGTGTCAAATGGTTCTGATTGACCTTCTCATGCAGCAGGCTTTATTGATCCTTCCTATATTCGAGTTTTCAACTTTAGCCACTGGGAGGAATGAGGGCTCTGTCATCGCTCTGCAAAATATATCACGTGCTTTAATACTACACCCCCTAACACCCCTTTATTTTCTCCAACTCAGAATAATCTTTATAACTCTCTCTCCTTTTTACATCGAATAGTCGTTGGTTTGATTCTCACGAATTCGTTTCATATGCACGTGATTTCATTGCAGATTTTTGTTCCATCCCCTCTCCTCGGGCTGTATTCTAACCTTTGGACTTTACCACTTATTAGCAAATAATTTGAGTAATTGGTTCAGTATTAAAAAGCTCATCTAATTAATCAGTTATTTCGGAGTGAATCTGCAATTTTCTTTTTCAATATTTTCGTTTAGACGTTTAACTTTTTATTGAAGACTCTAGGCGCCTGTCCATGATGGCGTCGATGCGTCATCCCGGCGCCCTGACCTCAGATTGTCCGATGAGAGGCTTGAGGGGATGAAAGGGGATACTCTGTTTATGGAAAAGGGTTGAAATCACAGGATTTGAGTTTCATGAAGACCGTTCATATACATTTTGAAGTGTATTTCTAGTATATTAATGATAAGCGATTTCAAACTGTTTGTGTCCGTGTTGTGATGTTGTTTGCTAATTGACCATACACGACTGTTTGTCGTGATTTATTACTGACACAAGTTTTATTAGCGTAGAGAGATAGTGATTGTGTTATTAATACACAATGTAAATCATATGGATTTGATGATGTGATTTCTACATGTATGTGATTATACTCCGCGTATGTTTTTCGTCGCATCTTGATTCTACGCCACAATATAATTGCGCAACATGGAATATTCTAATGCATCGGTAAGAATTAATTTTGATCTATTTTTTCTTTTAAAGAACAAACGCTAGAAGATTTATATCCTTTAAAGTATTAATATTTTATTTTTTATAATTAATGTAGCATCATTTATATTTCGAATTATCTTAGATTGTATATTCATTAGATAGATTTCTATCCTTTAAATCATTAATATTTTATTTTGTTTTTATAATTAATGTAGCATAATTTATATTTCGAATTGTTTTAAATTGTATATTCAATAGGTAGAAGTGAATTTAAAATAATTTTAGAATTATTTGAACGCCTTATGTGAGTACTTGTAAATTTTAACACATTTCATGTACGGTTTTTATATATTATGTATGACTGGATCAAGTGTTCTCTGCTGTTTTTGATTTCATACTACAGACATGTATTATTGATTATATCTGTAGTTTTTTTTAGTGTAAATTTTCAATTTGTTTAATTAATTAGATTACAAGTGTATATACTCATCAAGCTTTAATATATAAAATTAATCAATTTTATAGTTTTATGGAAAGAATTTACAGATTTAATTAGTTCTTTGTCGCTCAACCATGTTATTAAAATCTAATTTTTGCGAGCTTCTAAATGTTAAAATTTATTTATTTATAATTGTTAGTGTAATTATAATTCATTATTATAAATCCTAACTCATGGCACTATCGAACCCGTAGGTTCATGCTCGCATGGTCATAAGCTCTCCATACATCCCATAATGAGCTGATATTTCCAATCATCTGATAATCTACTTACCTCAAATCATGGTTAAAGTTATTCTCTCATCTCATTCTTAGTCTACCAACTGGGCATTTTCCCTCTGGTTTTCCTACAAGAAGTTTCCATATCCCTCTTTCATTCCCCATAATCCCATATGTCCTACCCATCGCAGTCAACGAAACTAAACTATTCTTATTATGTCCGGTTTTCCATAATCACTGTTATGAAGTCTTCTCCTTTTGCTTCTTTGGTCCAAACATTTTTCTAAGAAATTCCGTAGCTCATAAAAATGTCATATTATTTAAAATTCAACAATAGTATGTTACTATACGAGGTTGGGAAGTGGTTTTTACAGAATCGAGGAAAAATGTTTAAAAACCGAGCGATAGCGAGGTTTTTAATTTTCGAGATTCTGTGAAACACTTCACAAACATGCGTTGTACGTCATTTTTTGCGCGATGGTGTTTTCAAAATATTAAATAATAGTAAAATAATATCTTTGTTGGAAATATATGCGTTCATTATAAACAATTGACTAACGTTAACAGTGTGGGCAATGTTTATTAGTTGAAAAAACAGGAGGCCTTGAGAACAGTTATTGATTAAATTGCCGCAAGTACCGTATTTATTATTTTATATTGTTTCAAATGAAGTTCAGTTCATTTAAAATGCAGTTATTTGTTTCGTATAATGTATATTAACACCACCTTTCGGATATTTTTTTGTATATACATTGTTTGTAGTATACATAGAGGGCAGTGGTTTTACTTCCTGCACGTAGGTGTAAATGTAATATTACAGTATAGTTATGTAGGAAGTTGAACTTTCAATCATGAATCACCATTGCTGTAAGTACGACATAACGCACTATCGCGCAAAAAACAGTTATAACGATGTAGACCTACAAACCCTTATCAATTTTCATCAGATGTATTCTGACGAAGTATTTGAAATCAAATTCAGTTGTGATATGGGTAGAGCTTTCATATTTTTAATATGAACATAGATGCAAGCTAAATAATCATTTTGAAAATATTGACAAATCTATAGAATAAATTTACAGTAGCTGTTGAAAATTAAAGTTTATCAATGCTTCTTAATTTTATTGTAAACATATACAGTATAAGACCAATATATATATATATATATATATATATATATAATATATATATATATATATATATATATATAACCACCGCTGTGTTCTCAAGGTAGTGTGCTGCCTTGTCACGCACGGGTCCGGGTTCGATCCCCGGCCGGGCAGTTTTTCTGGGTGAGGTTTTTATCGGGGTTTTTCCTCACCTATAAGACAAAAGTCAGGAAAACTTTAAGGCCCAAACGGTCCCCGAAATCATATGACCATCATCATCTTCATCCTTATCATTATCATCATCATCATCCTTCACCGGTGTGGAAAGCAACGGGAAGCTACCACACCTACAATTCCCTAATAAAGCTGCAAGCATGGCATGAAAATGCTATGATTGCAGTGAAGGACCTGCCTTCGGGCAGAAGTACTATGGATATATATATATATATATATATATATCCGGGTTCGAATCCCGTCCAGGCATTTATTTTTCTTATCATACCATATATATATTTGGAGTGAATTCGTCCTATCTCGTGTTATCTCTTTATCGTATTAACACTCACGGATTATTTGCTTTTAAAGTTTGACAAATATTCCATTCAGTTCCTTTTACTCTTTGATCATTTCCCAATTTCACAACCATTAAGTATTTGTTACTGTCTATTTGTTATTCTTATTGGATATATAATTTTGAAATACTAAAAGTATATTAGTATCAGTTGTAGTATGTATTATTTATTTATGATAGCATATGGTCTTTGTGTACACATTCTGTTAATCTTCGGTATCGATAATATAAATTATCATTTGTTTAATGACAGAAATACATATAAACTTATTAAAGTCGTTAAATATAACAACTGCGAGTTCATAAGTTGCTTTTAGTGAATTTCGGTTCTTATTTTCATATGTACACTACTATATACCACACAAGTCCACCGCTGTGGTCTCGAGGTAGCGTGCTGCCTTGTCACGCAGCGGGCCCGGGTTCAATTCCCGGTCGGGACAAGCTCCTGGATGAGGTTTCTTTCGGTTTTTTTTCTCACCTGTAAGACATGTCAGGAAGCTTAGGGCCCAAAGGTCCCCGAAAATCATCCGGCCATCTTCATCATCATCATCCTTTACCAGTGTGGAAAGCAACGGGAAGGTACCACACGTATAATTCCTAGTATAGTCCACAAACGAAGATAATGATAGCACGGGACGAAGGGGGGCACGGGGAATTGCAAGCGATTCAATGACATACTACCTGAAAATAAAGGATCAGTCATGACATATGAAATACCTACTGTTTTCATTCACTTCGTCTGTGGATTGGCCGTCGAGGACGACGGTCCTGTTTTAGTTAAGAGGTTTAAGAACACCTCATTCTCAGTGTGTTTGAGGAGTGTGCGTTAGGTAGCCTCAGTGTGTGTTAGGCATTCGCAGTGTGCGGTGGGCACACTTACGTGCTTATTGAGGACCACGTGCTGCCTATTCCGAAGTGAATACTCTTCGAGGCCCCTCTAGTCCTAGGAACGGACTTTGATTAAAACATTTGATTCAGCTTATTTGTATTTACGTATTTAAGTTAGCATAAAAATACACTTGATATTTTCACGATTACACGTTTTTGTAATAAACTAAATTTCCCTTTTATAAAATCCAGCACACCAGAGGAATATTAGGCAAAAGATTCAAAATTGGACCGTGTTGGCAGCAACACAGAAGAAGAATCATAACGTGAAAATACTATGATTGTAGTGAAAGACCTGCCCTCGGGCAGAATTATTATGGATGGATGGATATGCCACATGACATAGTTTAAATTCCTGTCTGACATCTGTCAAAATAGCAATATATATATATCTTATTTTTTCTTATTTAACATATAAATACTTGGCAGGTTTTACTAGTGTGGTCACAACAAAAATGATAATACACTAACTCAATGGCAATGTCGAGCACGTAGGTTCATGGCCGCGCGCACATAAGCTCTCCATACATCCCTATCCTGAGCTAATGTTTTCCAATCATCCCCTTTATAATCTACTTCCCTCAAATCATAGTAAATGTTATTCTCCCACCTAATTCTTTGTCTACCAACTGGGCGTTTTCCCTCTGGTTTTCCTATAAGAAGCTTGCATGCACGTCTTTCATAAGAGCTAAATTTACAGCGTGGTTTAACAAAACATAAAATAAATAATAATAGGAGTATTGATTATAGAAATGGAGTTTCACTCTTCTTTAAAGCCTTGTTTTCAACCCCTGTCACATCCTGTTTATAAACATCTCCCGTTTTTCTTACTTTTCTCTTTAGATATAAGAATGCTTGATGTGGAACTTTAAAATACAAAATATTTAATTTAAATTACTAATTAACATCAGGTTACACCAGATGGGATAGGAAAAGGAACACCAGTATCTTAAAAGAATTGAAGACTACGCCAATTTTGGAATATATTAAACAGTACCAACTAAATTGGAAACACCATCTTGAAAGAATGAGTTCAAATCGGATCCCCAAAGCTGTTTATAAATATATACCAAGAGGACGAAGATCACTGGGCCGTCCTATGAAACGCTGGAGGGAAAATTTTTTATAGGATCGTAACAGGCCTTGACCTAATACTTGGAAGGAAGAAGAAGAAGACATATCAGTGAGGTACATGATCTTTATAAGAAACCAGATATTATAAGTGACTACGATGGGCAGGACATGTGTTACGACTGGGGAACGAAAGAGGGATACGGAGGATTTTTGTAGGAACAGCAGAAGGAAAATGTCCAGTTGGTAGACCAAGGATGTGGGAGAATAACATTAAGAACAATTTGAGGGAAGTAGATTATACAGGGGATGATTGGAAAACATTAGCTCAGGATAGGGATGCATGGAGAGCTTATGTTTGCGCAGCCTTGAACCTAAAGGTTAGATAGTACCAGTCAGCTATTCATATAAGTGAGCGCTTTACCTATTGAACAAAATAGTCATATGTAATAGAGTACTGTAAGTCACGAAGAGCGCTAATTAATTATGACGTAAGCCTGTTCCATAATTTTATTGAAATTAGTGATCGTCCAGCGGTCGAAATTCGACCACAATTCATTAAATTTTTAAGTATGTCACAAATACGTCAGTATGCATTAATTTTCGATTTATTTAAAAAAATATGAACGATAGGAAATATGTGGTTATAGCTTGGCAAAGATATATTTAAAAAAACAATAACGCGTAATTTGACATTTGTATACTATTTATACCATTTAATTTTGCATTTGACCTATTATTATGTATATGTTTGTCTCTCACTCCAACCCGTTAATGTTCTATGTCGAGGCATAATGGAAGTAGGTGCGAATATGTAAATATAAAAAAAAATATGTTATGAAATTACTGAAACAAAGATTAGACAGGGTTTAATTTAAATTAAAATAATAAAATGTTTTCTTTTTTTTAATCAAATAATTAAACCACCATTGTTCGTCTGGCTTAACGTTGCAAGAAATTTGTAGAAAGAGACAGCTGTACCCACCTCTCTCACTCGCACCAGTGTTGTCGATGTTTCTTCACCAGATGTTAATAGGAGAAAGGGGGAAGACGAAAACTGACAACAGGGTGAGTTCTTTCTTTTGTAACTGGGTGAAAGCGTTCAAGGATCTACCCTTATATCTCCATATCTCTCTTTGCCAAGTAAAGCCACATATACAATAATAATAATAATAATAATAATAATAATAATAATAATAATAATAATAATAAATATGCGAGAGTAAGTCAATTCACATTGCTGCTGCACAATTTACTTTTTACATCAATGTCTTTCAATATGAACGTAGACAAATGAATGAGTACACAAATGATTGAGTAATACACGTACATTTCTTAGAGACAATTTATTTTATTTTGTTTAATTTAATTTATTTGTAACACATACATACATTTTATTTTTCTGCATTCCTTCTTTATATGAACTTTAATTATATTATAGCCTCACTCTGATGGTTAACAGTTTATATAAAAGCGGGTGCCGCGCGGCAATGCTTGACATGCAGTGTTGTCACGTTATGGGCATTTATTACTGATTATTTGTGATTATTTAATTTTTATGTTATTATTTCGTATTGTTTAAGTTTTAAAATTTAAATTATATACGTATTTATGTATTAAATAATTTAATTCCAACATTATTACATAATTTTAATATCCATACAAAATCATGCTGAAAATATTATATTATATTTTATTATTATTATTATTATTATTATTATTATTATTATTATTATTATTATTATTATTAACTGTTCGGGCTGAAATTTTTTCCCATGGTCGTCACATGTTGAAATCACTTATATATAAACTAATATAATATGTAGATATGTATTATTATTCTAGCTACATATCATAATAAATCATTGATAATTATACAATTAATTACGGTATACAATTTTATAACTGGATCGAATGTTTCGCATCGTTCCGTGTTTTAATTGAAACTGAGGGAAGAATAGCAATGTGGCAACATCGTCGTAGTCGCGGCAGTCGAGATCTTTGTATTTTAATAACATATAACAGATGTGGGGAAACAAAGCGAGCCGCTTGTTAAGCATCATAGTGTGGCGATAATACCAAATATCACACTCCTCCGTGCGCGCAATCTGCTTAAAAAGGGGTACAAAGTTTTCCTTCACGTATTAATATATAGATTCTGAGCAAACTATTGGTATTATTGTTCCCTAAGCTGTTTAACGCCCTGGCATATTGTTACCATTAGTTAAGTCAGTATCATTTATAACACTGTGCATCATGAAGAAATTGTATTATGGTGAACAAATTGGTGCGGTATGTGATTTAAGAAATTGCTCATTTATCGAATGTTTGAAGATCTTGAGATACGTCTTTTTGGATTAGGTCTTAGGAGAACTATTAATCTACCAAGCCCTGATGCTATCCCCGTCTTCCGCAAGCTGAGACTCTCATCTTTCAATTAAAAAATAAATATCTTGTTAGCACATGACGTTAAGAGTGAGCCAGTTAGAGGAGGTTCTGCATGGCCCACATAATGAACCATGGAGTGACAGGCTGAGAGTCGCTCTTCGCGGAAAGTTTGGTTCTTGAATACAGGCCCTGGGAATATCGAACAGAATTACATTTTAGGGGAATACTATTTTTGTGTTTATTTTATAATTTAACACATTTTACTCTACTACATAAAAATTAATTGTAATTGACATTTATCAGAAACAATTTTAAGTAACTTGGTAACTTTAAACTATCTTGTTGTAATGAAATATCTTTTTTTTTGCAAATGCCCGAGACTGTCTTTCGACATTCCTTGTGTTCTCTCCTGGCATGGCGTACTTGTAACCCACTTCTCAGGTTGGGACGCCTGGAAGCCTGGGTTACGTTGTCCCGATGATATGATGTGTGGTGATGATGATGACGATAGTGGTGCGCCAGGAGAATCCCTAATCCTAAACTTAATCTAAGATGAATATGAATGATGATTGCGATGGCCATATGATTTCGGGGACTGTTTGGGCCTTAAAATTTTCCTGACATTTGTTACTGGTGAGGAAAAACCCCGATAAAAACCTCACCCAAGAAAACTGTCCCGACCGGGGATCGAACCCGGGCCCGCTGCGTGACAAGGCAGCACGCTACCTCGAGACCACAGCGGTGGACTGAAAATCTAAAATGTTACTATTTGCCATTTATATGATAATGAATTTAACCGTAATCACAAGGTCATATTTTTGTTTTGTTTATTCTTGCACTATTTATGCTGCAAGATGCACGATAATTTCTCACTTTTTAATTAAATTGTTCATAATCTACCATCATGTAACCAAGGGAAATACACGTAGCCGGACACAAAGAAGGTCTCAAGCATCTATATCTTACAATGACATAAAGTGACTGTTGTGCATTTGAAAATCCGACAAGAAGAGAGTACATAACAATGTTAACCCTTCATTAAGCCATATTATTAGACATATTTGAGTAGGTTGATTATATTATAAGCATTCTTGTGAACGTCAGTCATCATGACTAATGATAGTTGATAGTTACAGATTTTCGACATGCAATGTACCTGCAACATATAAATAGGCCTACTTGTGAATTAAATTGACGTAGTTTGGTCTTTAGTTAGCCAAAATTATACTCGAAAATAAATATTGTTTCTTGCTTAATTGATCGAATCAGCCATTTAAATTAATAAAGAAGTTCGAAGGTCGTTATTTTAAGACTCAGATCAATATCAGTTCCTTCTGAGAAAAAAAATTGTGGATCCAACAATAAAGTTTGAAACTAATCATCTAAAGCTGTGGATGAAGAGAAGAAGAAAATTTACAACTCTGCATCATAATGTTTCACTATAAAAATATTGTAAACTTTTGAAGGTGCGAGTTCAGTTTTATATTTTTTTACCAACTTAATATGGAATGAACCTTAAATGTTTTGTATATTTATATTTCAGTAATAATAATAATAATAATAATAATAATAATAATAATAATAATAATAATAATGATAATGATAATAATAATAATAATAATAATAATAATACTAATACTAATAATAATAATTTTTTAAATTAAGGATTTACTCTACATTACAATAGTTATCCTTCAGATCAAATGTATTTTGCTCCGCCACAGATTTCTATCCTCAGCATCTTCTTCTTTGAGGTTTCTGCGGATCGTGTTTCTTCTCACTTCATCCATCCACTGTTCCCTCTTCCTCTTCCTGCCTTCAGTATTCCAATCAACTATCATTCTTGGAATTGTGTTATTCTTCAACCTCTTCAGATGTCCGTACCGTTTCAATCTTCATTCTTCTATTACTTCTATAATGTTACTTACTCACTGACACTATCGAACCCGTAGGTTCATGGCCGCGCGGACATAAGCTCTCCATAACCCCTATCCTGAGCTAAAGCTACTTCCTTCAAATTATAGTTAATGTTATTCTCCCACCTCATTCTTGGTCTATCAACTGGGCGTTTTCCCTCTGGTTTTCCTACAAGAAGCTTTCATGCACGTCTTTCATTCCCCATACGTGCTACATGTCCTGCCCATCGCAATATAAGAGACTTAACTGTTCTTATTATATCTGGTTTCCTATAAAGACCATATACTTCATTGTTATGTAGTATTCTCCATTCACCTGTCTGTTCATCTCTCTATAATGTTATATTTAACATTAATTATTTCTCTAATTTTCTGGTTCCGAATTTTCTCCTTTCTTGATTTTCTTGATGTCCTTCGCCAAAAATCATAATTTATCTGTCCGGTTTTCATTTCATTGGGCCTTTTAGCATTGCCTGATTTTTATGTAAGGCAGGGAGCTAGCCCATTGCTACAACCCCCAACCTGGAGGATCAGGTTATTTGTTTTCGAGGTTTTCTTCCCCTTGCCTTTGACGAGCCAAAGGCAGCAGTACCCTTATTGGATACTATCAGCCGGGCGAGCTGAACCCAGGTTTTTTAACGATGTTACTCCTCCCCTCACCCTTTTTCAACCTAGCTTGGGACAGGCTTATAATTGAGGAACTTCGGGTAATTGGACCCCTGTTTTGAATTTGTCGTTTTTCTTCTTTTAATTAAGGAATTTTAATTTTGTTTAATTACAGTGATTATCATTAGTGTTGTAACTATGAAACAGCATTATAATGTTGAGTGATTCCGGGTTATGTGGCCGTGGTCCATAGTTGGTGTTGATACCAGACGTTTCGTCCTCAACTGCGGAGGGCATCTTCAGTGGCGAGTGCTTCTATGCGTGTTTCCTGGTCGGAAGATCTACTTAGAATGAGCGCTGTGGACGTAGAGGACGTTGTATTAGTGGTGGGTGCAGCTGCACTCGCCACTGAAGATGCCCTCCGCAGTTGAGGGCGAAACGTCTGGTATCAACACCAACTATGGACCACGGCCACATAACCCGGAATCACTCAACATTACGATTACCGGCCGTGAAAGCCTGCATTCAACTATGAAATAGCATTGTTATTTTATTCAAATATGAAAATATCTTCATAATTTATAAACTTTTTTACATTACCAGAAAGGTCTAGTTTAACTTTCATATTCGTATAAAGTGGACCACAGAGTCCACCTTGGCTTTTAGTCTATTTTTGAGCTTATTTACTCTACTAATTTATACAGACATGCACAGATTAATCTGAAAATATTTATGACTGATCATAATTAAAATGCGTTGATATTTATTTAATGTTTTGTAAAATTATTGTTGATTGTAACATTCACACGTCACTCAACTGCAGATAGTGACGGTCTTTGGGTTTAGTAAATTACAAGGATATTTGAAGAGAAAAATTATACGCTCAGACCGGGACTTGAACCCGGGACCCTTGGTTCTCTAGACCAAGTGCTCTACCAACTGAGCTACCTGAGCAAGTACCGATCTAAACGCAAATCTCTCTCTATATACATTGTAATTCCCGTCCACCAAATGCTATGAAGCCATGCTTCTATCTTGCAAATGGCGGCTCCTTTATTAAGAAGACATATTTGGGAATTATACATTACAGTCAGTACGGCTTTTTCCATGTTTTTATTATTGATTTCGTACATCTCAATGATGGATAAATCATATTTGAAGAGAAAAATTATACGCTCAGACCGGGACTTGAACCCGGTATATTAAGGGTCCCGGGTTCAAGTCCCGGTCTGAGCGTATAATTTTTCTCTTCAAATATGATTTATCCATCATTGAGATGTACGAAATCAATAATAAATACAAGGATATTAAATAAAATTAATTAAGTGAATGGTTTTTACAGATTATTTAACTCATGCCCCAAATGGGAGTCAATGACCAATCACATTTCAATGATTTCTGTTTTACAACCAATCAGAGTCGTGTTTCACGAAATATTTATCAGTGTTATAATTACCATATTAAAGAAAGCTCCTCCTTACAATATTGCGTTCCTTTGGCAATAAATAGTATGATCTGGTTGCAGTGATAAACAAAAGAAGCAGTAGAAGCGTACCTATCGTTTCTCATTTGTTTTCAAACATCGCCGTTTACATTAAATATATAAATATTTTAAAATAACTATAGTTAAATAATGATTTGTGAGTAAACAGCTTAATTTTTTATTCGTTAAATAGTCCTAACAAATGCCATTCTTGATTTCCAAATTCTCTAGATAAATTCACTCCTCACTTCGTGAGTCGTGAATTTATCGATAATTTGGAAATCACTCGTGGCATTACTTATGATAACATCCTCATTGATAAAATATACGTATTCGTGTAAAGTGGATCCGGATTCCCTTGCTATGTTTAATTATTTTATACAGCCGCCATGTCACATAATATCAAACCAAACCCATCAGTATACTAAAACAGCATCTACATACTGGTAATATATTTATGGGTTTTTTCAGTATTTATAATACTCAATAGCAGAAATTAAGAATTGATTCTTAGCTTGAAAAACTTTGAAAGGGTCGTTTTCATAAATGTCACAAATAAACCCTTCTTCACACAAAGAATAAAAAAAATTGGCCTTGAACCCGTCAAAGTTGATGGATGGGAGGAAAAGTTAAAATATTTTATGTTCATGGGCAGCACCAATTAAAGAAGATATTAATAGGGTCCACTCAAACAGAAGGGTCCCCATTACCCGAACTTCCCTATAATATAATAATAATAATAATAATAATAATAATAAAGTCCACCACTGTGGTCTCGGGGTAGCGTGCTGCCTTGTCACGCAGCGGGCCCGGGTTCGATCCCCGGTCGGGACAGTTTTTCTGGGTGAGGTTTTTATCGGGGCTTTTCCTCACCTGTAAGGAAAACTTTAAGGCCCATAACGGTCCCCGAAATCATATGGCCATCACAATCATCACCATTCATATTCATCTTAGGTTAATTTTAGGATTAGGGACTCTCCTGGCGCACCATTATCATCATCATCACCCATCATATCATCGGGGCAACGTAACCCCGCCTTCCAGGCGCTCCAACCTCAGAAGTGGGTTACAAGTACGCCATGCCAGGAGAGAAACCAGGAATGTCGAAAGACAAACCTGGGGCATTTGAAAAAAATATATATATTCATAAAGGAAGGAATATCGTTTGGCCATTGAGAAATGTACATGCAGTGGAAATTTTGTTTGTAGCACGAACACTTCATGATTTCATGAGCCCTACTCAGTCCGAGAATCCTTGAACTTGTCTATCTCGAACTCTTGTTGTCGATACATGAACGAGACTGTCGTATCGCACTTCCTTTCAGCGCTCTCCCTTACGGGAGCGAGCAGGAGTAAGACAGTTTAACTGCCTTTATCATCAATATTGCTAAAGTGTGAATGATAAAATATTTTTATCGTACGTTCAATATATTTATCAACATCACATATAGGCCTATAATCTATTTGGTGCTTGCATTTACTCCTACATCTGTATAATGTGTTATAAAAAAGACATAAGAATTCATATCCGCAAAGAGCTCCATGAAACCTTCGCTTGAGGACATTTATATTGACTGAAATGTGAAAACTAGGCTAGACTTAACACGCGAAGTAGTATTCCAAACTGACATGATAAATCGAAGGTCGGGAGTGTTTTATTATCCTTATTGCATGCAAGAATCTTATAAACATTTTATGTAGACAACTTTTTCTTCATTTTGTTTAAATTTAGAATATGACCTAACCTTCCCTAATTTTGTATCCGTTGTAACGTTATACTGTTTTAGACTAAAGAAGGAATGTACATTTTATAGAGCAACGTTACTGTACTGTAATGTAAAATTTAGACATACTTATTTAGCCTTGATAGCCTCGGAGTACCGCGCCGCATCATGATCGGAGAGATGTGGGTTTAGACCGATTCAAGAACAATCGAATTTTTGGATCACAAAAATTCGAGGATGCTTCTTTCTTCGAAGAAAAGTTCAAATCCATCGATTCCAGAATGCCACATATAAAATTTCATTCCCAATACCAGTATACTTTTATCATTTGGTAAAGTGTAAGCATGCGTATTTTTTTTTTGGGCGATAAAATAATAGGCTAACATTATTACATATTTTCCTTGTTTAAATATATCACGTATGCATGTTACAATCGATTATTATTTAACTAATTAACTAACATAACTCACTGGCACTATCGAACCGTAGGTTCATGGCAGCGTGGACATAAGCTCTCCATACATCCCTATCCTGAGTTGTTTTCCAATCATTCCCTATATAATCTACTTTCCTCAAATCACAGTTGTTATTCTCCCACCTCATTCTTGGTCTACCAACTGGGCGTTTTCCCTATGGTTTTCCTACAATAAGCTTCCATGCACGTCTTTCATTCTCCATTCGTGCCACATGTCCAGCCCATCGCAGTCTACGAGACTTAACTGTTCTTATTATATTTTGCTTCCTATAAAGACCATGTAGTTCACAGTTATGAAGTATTCTCCATTCACCAGTCTGGTCCAAAACATTTCCTAAGACCTCTATTCTCAAATACTCGTAATAATCTCCTTTCCTCCCTTAAAGTGAGAGTTCATGTTTCGCATCCATATAATTTAACTGATAGAATAATAGTTTTATATATTTTTAGTTCAACGTTTTTTGAAAGAAGTTGGGACGTCAAAGAGTCTCTGTAATGCATAATAGCACGCATTTAACAGAATTGAGCCTATGTTTAATTTCTTTGTGCATCTCATTCCTATTTGTGATTGTTGTTCTTAGGTATTTGAATTCTGCCACTTCCTCAAAAATTCCCTCATTTGTCATTAGCTGTCGATTTACATTATATAATGTATTTCTACGTGTGGCTATATTATCGATTATTATTAAAATAATACGTTATGACCTTGTAGAACTTTAAAATAAATTAGCCCTATTCATTTTTTAAGATATCAAATCTTCAATAAAATTTTGTTTTTGCAACTGCCGGTATATCTATACACTTAAATAAAAAAAAAGTTAGCCGTGTGACTAATCGTCCTTTAGTTAAAAAAAACTCCTCGGATTTGAATAGCTTATCCACAGCAAAATTCCCTGGGGAGGAGATTACCCTTGGAGATTAATGTCGAAGCAGATTTTTTTTTGCAAATGCCCCAGGTTGCCTTTCGACATTCCTGGTGTTCTCTCCTGGCATGGCGTACTTGTAACCCACTTCTGAGGTTAGGGCTCCTGGAAGGCGGGGTTACGTTTTTTACTCAAAAGTCATTATTTAAATATAGTTACCGGCATTTTAAAATATTTATGTATTTAATGTAAACGGCGATGTTTGAAAATGTATCAGAAATGTGAGGTTTTGTAATTCACTGCAACTTGATTATATTTTTATTGCCAAATAAGATCACTTGTTAGAATGCATCCTAGTGGAGAAATAATGAAACACTTCAAAGCTGTTTACTCAAAAGTCATTATTTAAATATAGTTACCGGCATTTTAAAATATTTATGTATTTAATGTAAACGGCGATGTTTGAAAATAAATCAGAAATGTGAGGTTTTGTAATGCACTGCAACTTGATCATATTATTTATTGTCAAATAAGATTACTTGTAAGAATGCATCCTAGTGGAGAAATAATGAAACACCTCAAACTGTATATTATAATCAACATTATAGGTTAGTAAGTTATTTTTTTAGTAAACAACTCAGTAAAATCAAGGAATCTGTTCATTATTTGCTATATTGAATGTATTTGTTGGAGAAAAATAATGCTCTGAGCTGTTCAGAATATTAAAAGGAGGAGCTTTTTTTATCACAAAAGCAGGAGCTGGTAAAGAGATTTCGATAAAGAGCGAGGTGAAACACGACTGTGATTGGTTGTAAAACAAAATTCATTGAAACGTGATTGATAATTGACTCCCATTTGGGACATGAGTTAAATAGTCATAAGTAATGCTACGAGTGAATTTATCTAGAAAATTTGGAAATCAAGAGTGGCATTTGTTAGGACTATTTAACGAATAAAATTAAGCTATTTACTCACAAATCATTATTTAAATATAGTTACTTTAAAATATTTATTTATTTAATGTAAACGGCGATGTTTGAAAACAAATGAGAAACGTTATGTTTCGTTTATCCATCCACTGCAACAAGATCATATAGGCCTAATGTTATATATTGCCATCTGGCGTGGGAAACTTGAAATATCATCGCAATATTATAAGAATGCATCCTAGTGGAGAAAAAATTAAACACATCAAACTGTATATTATAACCAAAATTATAGGTTATTAATTTATTTTTTAGTAAACAACTCGGTAAAATCATTATTTAAAAACACAATTATTGAACACACAATTGTCAAATTTGTATTTCGTCTATATCTTCATTTGAAGCACAGCCAAATCTTGTTTCTGCCATTTTGAACATTCAAATATGGCGGCTTTACTGTTGACTCAGTCACTGCAAAATAATGGTCAGACCTGTTCAGAATATTAAAAAGGAGGAGCTTTCTTTAATGTGGTAAATTTAATATTGATACATATTTGGTGAAACACGACTGTGATTGGTTGTAAAACAGAAATAATTGAAACGTGATTGGTCATTGACTCCCATTTGGGGCATGAGTTAAATAGTCAATATAATTCCCTTCGGACATTGTTTCTTAATTTACTAATTCTGTATGGTAGGGTATGTTGCTTTTCATTTCTTCATTCTCGTTGGCCGAAGAATATTTTTCATTATGAACTTGGGATGTTAATGAAAGACGAATAATTGTTAAGAATGTTTTAAAACTTCTTAAAAGAGCGTTTATCTCTTTCATGTTACATAGAAATGCATTATTTGCACTTCCTCCTGGGAACAATGTGAGAACATCAAATGAGGTCGAGGGAAAGATAATATTCATTTAGAGAAGTTTTTCTCAACCTTTCTTTTAAATCCTTTCTCTCCATTACTATTAAATATAGTGCAAAGGCTCGTTAATATCTCCATGTAATCTACTCAAAACAACCTTGCATTTTCAAGTATAATGCTATTATATATCCGTCATATAATTAAAGAAAGGAAATTCCAGCATAATGATATATTTTTATACATTCCTTGTTTGGATGTGCCAATTTTTGTAGATTCTAATTATTTTATTTATTTTACAGTTCATTATGTTTTATAAATCACGAGATTTCCATAAATGTTTCATATTTGTTCATATACATACATAGTGTTTTGCCCAAGGGCAGGTCTTTCTCTGCAAACTCAGCATTCTCCACTCTTTCCTTAACTCAACCTTCCTTTTTACATCCGCATACAAACCATTTATTTTAATAATGTCTTATGATGTATTTTTCTGCCTCTAAACTTCTATCCGTTGATCATTCCTTCTAGGAAATACGTCAGCAGGCAGTTTCTTTTTAGCCAGTGGCCAATCCAATTTCTTTTCCTCTTGTTTGTGAGTTCCAGTATTGTTCTTCCTTCACCCACTCTGTCTAACACATCTTTATTTTTTATTTTGTCGGTCCATTTCATACGTTTTCATTCTTCTCCATATCCACATCTCAAAAGCTTCCAGTCGCTTTTCCTCATTCCGTCGTAATGTCCAAGTCTCTGCACCATACAATGCTACATTCTACACAAGGCACTTCCTAGCCTCTTCCGTAATTCTTTTGCCAAAGGTCCGCAGAAAATGCTTCTCTTCTTGTTAATAGCTTCTTTTGCCACTGCTATCCTCTGCTTTGGTCATATACAGTGTTAATTTTGTTTATCCATTGGTGTAGTTTTATTTTTCTCCGACCTGAGTTTTGGACAGAATAATATCAAAAAACGCTGTAACTGAGTAAACTTAAGCGAATTCCACAGCAAAGTAGAATTTGTTTGATTTTCTGATTTACGGGTTAAGTTATATATTTCTTTGTTAATTAAATCGTACGTATTGAGTTTCGTTGCGAGCAAACAGAAATTGCGGCCGCTAGAGCAATTTTAAAATGTTGGATTTAAGGCAAACCTCCACTCCTAACGATCCGGTTTTGCTGGTTTGTAAAATATGTATTTCTTTTGATAATTAAATTGTTTACACCAAGTTTCGTTGTTAGAAAGCAAATATTGTGACCGCAAGAGCGTTTAAAATGTTTACACTAAATTTCAGCTTAAGGTTAACCCATACTCCTCTTGGTTCGATTTTGCTGGCAAACGAACTCAATCTTACTTTTCTTACTCAAATGTTACATGTTTCATAAAAAATGGCGGCCGTTGGAGAGATTTATAATTTTGAGTTTCAGATAAACCCCCAATTTTAAAGGTAGGATTTTATATGTTATAATTATAACATCGATAAGGCGTCACTGCTATAAAGTAAAGATATTCTCTTTAATTTGCTTACTTGTCATAGTCAGCTACTAGATCGCAGTGAAGACCGAGTTCTCGCGACATCTAGTAATAATGGAGAATATATATAAGAAAAAGAAGTGTTTGAATTGGATTCGCCTGATGGTGTAATGGATAACACGCTGGGGTACCAACCCAGAGTTCCGGGTTCGAATCCCGTCCAGGCATTTATTTTTCTTATGTCATATATATATATATATATATATAGTTATGCGTGTGTTAGTGAATTCCGAAGCAACGTAGATATGAGGGAATATGGGGGCGTAATTGGTTAAGGCAATGGGGCACAGGACGGAATTTTGGAGGTTCGAGTCCCGGTGGAGTCGATATTTGTAAACTGGCCTAAACATTCCGGCGACATCATGACCCTGTGATCGACTCAGCCTTTACTTTTAATTTAATGTTTTTTTAGAGAAGTTGGGATAACAGTCCCTGCAATGCATAATTAGCATGAATTTCCAGAATTAAGCCTATGTTTAATTTCTTTGCGCATTTTATTACTGTTTGTAATTAGGCCTATTATTGTTCCTAAGTATTTGAATTCTGAGACTTCTTCGAAATTTCCCTCATTTGTCATTATATGCCCAGTTCCATTATGCACTAATTTTCTATGTGTTACCTATAGGCCCTATTAGTTTTATTAATATTTACTTCCAGCAACAATTTCTTAGTGTTACTCAGTAGAGTGTGCGTGTTGGTCTATAATATCTCGTCATCGCCTAATAATACATGATCATCCGCATAAAGTAGCAGCTTATTAATACCATTGAGTTGTAGACCTTCATCCTTTAATGATTTGATCGCTTTTTATAGTACAAAATTGAATAATAGAGGAGGTAGTGTATCTCCTTGACTTAACCCATTGTGAATTTCAGAAGTATCTGAATACTGTATTCACGTAGACTTTCACGGCCGGAGTTGCTATGATGATCTTGATGAAGATTTTCGGGCTGTGAGACTGCGTCTGACATCCTCAAGGATGCCAGACGCAGTCTTCTGGCGAAACGTCGGTGAACTACAAGTCTCACGACCACGGCCTACAGCCCGAAAATCTTCATCAAGATCATCATATCTGAATACTGTTTGCCTACACGCACCCTACTCTTTATGCCATTTAGACATATTCCATCCATCCATCCATAGTAATTCTGCCAGAAGGCAGGTCCTTCATTGCAATCATAGCATTTTCATGCTATGCTGCAGCTTTACTAGGGAATTATAGGTGTGGTAGTTTCCCGTTGCTTTCCACACCGGTGAAGGATGATGATGATGATGATGATGATAATGATAAGGATGTCGATGATCATGGCCATATGATTTCGGGGACCGTTTGGCCCTTAAAGTTTTCCTGACATTTGTCTTACAGGTGAGGAAAAACCCCGATAAAAACCTCACCCAGAAAAACTTCCCCGACAGGGGATCGAACCCGGGCCCGCTGCGTGACAAGGCAGCACGCTACCTCGAGACCACAGTGGACTAGACATATTCGATTAAGCCTAATTAACTTTTTAGGAATTCCGAACTCCTGCAGGATATTACATAGACCTAGACATAACTTCTCCCTTTTTATTGAGTTGTATGCCTTTTTGAAGCTTACATATAGGCTATATAAAACTCAATAAAATCATTTCTTTCCCAACAGCAAATTTATTTGGCTCTTTGATATTATCATAACTTTGTTGATCTACGAGTATGAAGCATGCTCTTTGAAAGGCCTAGATTTATTAGTGTGACGACGTTTTATAACATAAGTTAATATAGTTGAGAACGACTGTTTTATCAGGTACGTATTTTAAAATGTTAACACAAGTTTAACCTCACCGGTGTTCTACCATGAATTTTAAAAGTATTAACTTATCAGCCGATTTCACTGGGTTATTTTAATTGTATATAGGGCGATTTAAAATCACCGATGCGCTTAGTGTTTTACGGCAGATCGATCATTTTTTAAGAAGGAAACGATGTCCGAATGCATGGTTTTAGCGGTTGAAGCCTCTAAGTTTCTTCACATTGTTCTTAGTATGTTAATAGTTACGCAACCTATTAATGTGAGTGTAAGGACAAACTGCACCCGATAACGTTTGTAAGAGTGACATCACTCCACAATCCATGATTCGAATCCTAATTGGCCACTCCAGTAATTCCCGATATAGACCCTGTAATCAAGTAGGAAGTGGACAGTTCTAATTCTTTCTGTAATTTAATGCACAATTTGTAGGTAGGTATTTTATTTTAACCATGCTTTGTAACAGCTTAGGTTATTAATGTCGCATTTCAAAGCCGACCGATAATTTTTGCTCAAAGACCTCTTATTTCAGACTTCAAGTTCTTTTAAATGTTACGGTGTAATTTACGATACTGAACCCACAGCTTTGCTCCCTTTCGGAACGAAACTTTACTCAGGATTTTCATGCCATGAAAAATCCATCGGTTCCAGCCGGTTTTGTACCGGCGAACTTGTATTCAGAGACGAACAAGGTAACCCCTTGTCCACCGAGATCAATTTTTTTTTTTGGTTCTTCTGTGTTTCTTCACAAAATGTGGAATGTACTTCGTACCCATAATCATATCCGAAGAGTTGTCAAATTCCGAAGCCCGACAGAGCGAAACCATCCTTTACGTATTAAAAATGATTGGTTTGTCATACCACACAGCATAAGACATTTTTTCTGGGTTTCAATTAAAGGTATATTTAAGAATCTTCAGACGTGTCCATATTTCTGAAGAAGAGGTTAAAGTGAATACTAAATAGTAGTACTCTGGGAGAAAAATACAGAAAGTAAATATCACAAGAAAAATAAAACTCATATAATCGTAGGAAAAAAACTGAGAATATCGAAGAAATTTAATATTTTCCCGATTTTATTGCAATCTACAAGAGAACTGATCTAAATCCTCAGTCTACTTTAGGGCTACACTAAAGAATATGTTCTATATGACCTCTGTTATTGTACCGAATCATTTTGCTTTACATATGAAGAAATCACGTATTTTCTGGATCTTTTCTGTATCACATACTTTTTTGATCACTCAAGGTCATGCAGGGTTTCTCTGGATAAGTGATCACAACTCATGTTAGGGGCACCCCCCGGAGACATAACGAATATTTTAGTTAAGACACACTTCCAATCATACATTCACATTAAACAATACGGATTATGTTGACCAGATGGTATTAGGGAGCAATTTAGTCCATAAAGTTTTCTAACAATTGTCTTACAGCCCCAAAATACTCTCAACCAGAAAAACTTGCCCCAAACGGGTATCGAACCAGTGCCTATTACGTATGAGGCAACGTTGTTACCACTAGAAAACAGCAGTGGACAACAAATGAATATAATTTGCTATGTAATAAAGGAAAAATACACCATTTAAATTATTTATTGGGATTAGAAAATACACTTCTCTTATAATGGAAACATATAATGAAGATAATAAATTGCTCTTATCTCTGATGATATCAGCTATTGTAGTTGTCGATGTTACGAAGCAGAGTATCGCGGATTTGAACCGATCTCATCAGTTGGCTTTGCGACTTGCTTATGAACTGAAATGATGCAATAAAACCAATAAATAAATAATAGTTAAAAAAACTAAATCAACACGCTTTATTAGAAAACCGAACTAAAAAATGAAAAATAATTTTAATTTCCAACACGCTTGGGACAAAATTAAAGTGGTCAACAAAATAATCATCTCCAATACATCTAGAATAAAACTAGAGTTATCTACAAAACAAAAACTAATTTTACCATCAAAAGCGCGGGGTGCTCTATATCAATTAGTATATATGATAAACAGATATTGGTAAAAGTAAAGTCTCTAAGAAGAAAACGTAAAGAACCATAATAAGCACCCCACGCTTTTGATGGTAAAATTATTTTTTTGTTTTGTAGATAACTGTAGTTTTATTCTAGATGTGTTGGAGATGATGTTTTTGTTGAACACTTTAATTTTATCCCAAGCGCGTTGGAAATTAAAATTATTTTTCATTTTTTAGTTCGGTTTTCTAATAAAAGCGTGTTGATTTAGTTTTTAAACTATTATTTATTTTTTATTTTTTAGTTTGGTTTTCTAATAAAGCGTTTTGTTTCAGTTTCTTAAACTATTATTTATTTTTAAAATTTTTAGTTTAATTGATTGCCATAAACCGGAATCCCATGAAAATTTAATTGCTTAATACTCTTCTAAAAAAATCCTCCTGCCCGGATTTGAACCAGCGGCCTATGGGTTACTGAAAGTATATACCACTACAATCCACCGCTCTACCAACTGAACTCTTACAACGATTAACTAAAAAGTCGATAAGTCCGCACTCTAGTGGAGGAAAAATGAAACACATCAAACTGTATAGGCTATTATAACCAACATTATAGGTTATTAATTTTTTTCGGAAACAACTAAGTAACATCAGTATTTAAAAACACGATTATTAAACACACAATTTTCAAATGTGTAGAGCGAAGGACTGTTCATTGTTTGTTATATTCAACGTATTTGTTAGAGAATCAGTCATTGTAAAATAATGCTCTGACCTGTTCAGAATATTAAAAAGGAGGAGCTTTATTTATTTTGGTAATCAAAATTCGATAATTATCGAGGTGAAACACGACTGTGATTGGTTGTAAAACAAAATTCATTGGAACGTGATTGGTCATTGGTTCCCATTTGGGGCATGAGTTAAATAGTCATTATAATCCCAAACTCCAAACAAAATTTTAAAATAGTCAACGCGTCTCAATAGCAAAGGTATCATTATCAAGACTGAATAAAAAAGTTTTTATTCAGTCTTGATAATGAAAGCTTTGCTATTGAAACGCGTTAACGATTTTTAAATTTTTGTTTGGGATTATAATAATATAGGCTATGTATAATTATCAACACCAAGAGCTCATGAATTTAATATAGTAATGCTATTCTACACAATGATACAACAACATGTCAACAGAATAACTTCAGTTGAAATGGATTTTTGGAGAAGAGCTGCCAGAAAATCTAGACTGAAAAAAAATTAGAAATACAGAAATTAGAATATGGATTAATGCAGAAAGAAATATATTGGATGAGATTGAACACAGAAGGCTAAAATGGTATGGACACATGAGAAGAATGCAGGATGGAGGAGTACCAAAGGCCGTCTATGCATGGAAAATTGAAAGAATGAACAGAAAAGGAACACCAAGAACAATCTGGAAGAACAGCATTCAAAATTCAGTGTTGAAATTTGGTGTAACAGAGGACAGAGAACGATGGAGAACTTTAATTAAGGGAAAATTGTGAATGTTTGTTGCAAACTGATTGTCTATAAGTCCGTAATCATGTATATTTTTTTTTGTTCATGTTAATTACTAAGATTGGTTTGGAGAAAACCCTCATTGATGAAGAAAAATTCTCAAAAAAAAAAATGTTATTCTAGTATAATTTTTTACCGAAGAGTTCACTAAATATTTTTATCTTAATTGTTACTGCTATCCCTAATTATCTTTTTTTTTTTAAATGTAGTATAATATTAATGTGTCTTTATTATTTATTACGTTAATTTTAAAATATGGCAGCTGATTGAAAACATACGTGACTGAGCATGCACTCACACGCTGATATAAAAGCTTATGGTCAGTTTTACTTGTAATTTTCTTTAAGGTAATATACAATACATTATCTTATAAAGTTATAAGTAACTAACTCACTGACACTATCGAACCCATAGGTTTATGGATGCACGAACATAAAGCTCTCCATACATCCCAATCCTGAGCTAATATTTTTCAATCGTCCCCTGTTTAATCTGTTTCCTTCAAATCATAGTTAATGTTATTCCCCCACTTCATTCTTGGCCTACCTACTGGACACTTTTATTCTGGTTTTCCTACAAGGAGTTTCCATGCCCCTCTTTCATTCCACATTCGTGTCCTGCCTATCGCAATCTAACTAACTACCTCACTGGCACTATCGAACCCACAGGTCCATGACCCGCGTACATAAGCTCACCATACATCCTTACCCTGAGGTGTTTTCCAATCATCCCCTATATAATATATGCCCTCAAATCATGGTTAATGTTAGGACTCTATGATACTTAATTGTTCTTATTATATCTGGTTTCCCAAAAAAAGATCACATAGTTCACTGTTATGTAGTCTTCTCCATTCTCCTGATTGCTCATCTCTATTTGATCCAAATTTTTTGCTGAGAACTTTATTTTCAAATACTCGTAATCTTTTCTCCTCCCTTAAAGAGAGTGTCCATATTCCGCATCCATATAATATATCTGGGATAATAACAGTTTTATATATTTTCCATTTAACG
The DNA here is from genome assembly GCA_030220185.1 of Diploptera punctata. Lineage (NCBI taxonomy): Eukaryota > Metazoa > Arthropoda > Insecta > Blattodea > Blaberidae > Diploptera > Diploptera punctata. The sequence goes on from JASPKZ010007206.1 coordinate 541,885, forward strand.
ATTTGTTTTTTAGAGAAGTCGGGAAAAGAGTCTATGAAAATCATGCTAATATACCGTTTCAGGGACTCTTTTCGTCCCATCTCTAAAAATAATGTTAAAATGAAAATATATATAGAGAAGCTAAAAATCATTTAATTTTGTCATATTGGTTTATCTAGTGACTAAGCGAAAAGCATGTCTTATGATACGTGAATGTAATTTATATAAATTGTCAAGGTAGAGCAGAAAGTTTGTTTTCACTTTTGAATGTTTACTGTAAAATTTCAAGTTGTTGCTTGTACGCTTTTACTTCATTATATTTGTAGAATCTAAATGACAAAATATTTCAATTGTGTGGAAATCTGCTATGCTGTAACAGGTGCACTGTCATTATCTCGCATTTGATGTGAATGAACGTACAAGAACATTGCACCAGACTTGACCCTTCTTTTAAAATAAATATCAGTTTATGATTTTACTTAGGATTTGTGCAGTATATATACATTTAGTGCAGTAGTTAAAAACATTTAGGCCTAATAAACCTAACATATTATGTTAAAATGTACACCTATCGTCTTGTATATACCTCCCTACTGGCACTAGTTTCTATTTATTTGATACGTCGTGATTTAAGTTGCATATATAATAATAATAATAATAATAATAATAATAATAATAATAATAATTGTAGTCCACCGCTGTGGTCTCGAGGTAGCGTGCTGCCTTGTCACGCAGTGGGCCCGGGTTCGATTCCCGGTCGGGACAGTTTTTCTGGGTGAGGTTTTTATCGGGGTTTTTCCTCACCTGTGAGACAAATGCCAGGAAAAAATTAAGGCCCAAACGGTCCCCGAAATCGTATGGCCATCATCATCATTATCCTTATCATTATCATCATCATCATCCTTCAACGGTGTGAAAAGCAACGGGAAGCTACTACACCTACAATTCCCTAGTAAAGCTGCAAGCATAGCATGAAAATGCTATGATTGCAGTGAAAGACCTCCCCTCGGGCAGAATTACTGTGGATGGATGGATATAATTGTAGTCTTATATAGCTAATACCCGGCGTTGCTACGCCTAAATAAATAAAATGTGTTTTTATGTTTAGTTGAATAAGTATAAAGAAAAATAATTATAAATTTATATCGTAATTGTTTTTAGATACCCCATGCTGATTACCCGGTGTTGCCCGGGAATCAACTTATCCCGATATTTTTGGCATAAGAGAGCTGAAAGATAAAATATGGTTATTGTGAATTACCCGTAAAAGATAGACATATGCGGTCGCGAACTTTTTTGTATATTTTTTTTTGAGATATTAAATTCTATGTAGGCTACATTAATTTGGTGTACATGTTATGCTTTAGGCAACGTACCATCTAACCGTCCAAAAAGTTCAGAAAACACGTTTTTCTCTACAAAAAGTGATTTTTAAGGTTGAAGGGGTTGAATATTACAACTCTCTTGTAGCCTGAAACCTTCCCGAGAAACTCCTGAACATTTTGCAAAAAAAGTACCATCACAATCAAATGAACGGTATGGCAGCGCATATATGACAGACACAGACATACAAATATACATACATACATTCGTTATATATATATAGCCTATAGATAGGCCCATGCATACATCTAAATTTCTATGTTCCTGTTAGTAAAAACTTCGTGGTCTATACTATTATTTATTTTATTTTGATTCGGTCCTGCTGGACTAATGGCTACCATATTCGCCTCTGGTTTCGAAGTTCGCAGGTTCAAACCCGACCGGGATGGATTGATTTTTCAAGGCGTAAAAATTCGTCTTTCGGAAAGGAACTGAAGCCTTGAATTCCCACACGTTTCCTAGGTGACTACATCTTTCGGGGGTTTTCCTCACCTTTAAGACAAATGTCACGCAACTTTAATGCACAAAGGTCCCCGAACATTATCTGGCCATCATAATCATAACATTATTATATTAGCCACGTTTAGTATGGATGTGTGTGTGTGAATATGATGTGTTATCTCGGAGTAGGCCCTGTCACTGAGCTGATCATTCATTCGGGGAGGCGCTCAATGTCCTGTGTGGTAAAAAAAATAAGCGTGTGATCTATAGTTTAAAATCCTTCTCCCGATAGGTCGTGCCACTTTAAGGCCCGGGTGGCATGTAAAAAGTACCTAGGGTGAGAGGTTAAACTGAGTTATTGGAATGGACTGGATTTTTTGTTATGCATTTGTTGCTTTTTAATGTGGCTTCGTGGCGCAAGCGGTTAGACACTCGCATGCCACCGCTGGGGTACCTAGATCGAGTCTCGGTCACTCCATGTGGGTTTCGTGGTGATCGAAACGGAGCTTGGGCAGGTTTTTCTCGTGATTTTCTCCCGTTTTCCCCAGCCACAATTTCATTCCACCATTTCTCCATACTCATCTCATCCATTTCGTTTAATTTCGTCCATCTGGTGCGTCAGGCGAGGTCGGCCGGAACCCTTGTTATTCACAGACCTCTACATAAGGGGCTTCATCTCATCTTCCGACCCGACCCTGAGTTGGACACGAGTTGAGGATATTTTATTTTCATTTTACGATACATGGACGATAAATGAAAGGATGCTGAAAAGAATCTTGGTGACAGAAATGGATGGATTACGGAGAAGTATGAGAATATCCAGACTACAAAATATTAGAAATACATACGGGGTGAATCATAAATATGGCTATATGTTTGATCGCGTTTTGTGATGAAAATATTACCATTACAGGAAATATGAAATTACCGTTGGAAAGGCAATTATTCAAATTACAACAACGGAATAAAACAAAACAGTGTAGAACTTGCGTCATTAGTCAAAATGGCGTTGAATGTGCAACAGCAAATTACAATTTCTGCATTGGCAATAACGTATGCTAATGATCGTGAGACCGCAAGACGTGAGTTTAACGTAGCATTGCAGCCGTCGACTGTGGGGAAGTGGAGAAAAGACTGCTGAAAACGGGAAGGATGCAGAAAATCAAACCTCCTCGAAGACCTCGCATTAGCACGGATGCAGAAACAACGAAGAGAATTGTGGAGGTGTTCGACGCTAGTGCACAAAAATCAATCCGCCAAGCTGCACGTGAGCAGTGATTTGTTTTGTTTTTGTTCTATTATTGTAATTTGAAGGATTCCCTTTCCAATGATAACATCATATTTCCTTTAATAATATTTTCGTCACAAAATGCGATCGAACATATAGCCATATTTCTGAATCACTCTGTATATTAGACAAGAAATGGATGCACAAAAAACTGTTATTAATAGGATAACTAAGAGAGGTTTACAGTAGTATGGACATGTACTACGGATGTCGGATGAACAATGGCCTAAAAGGGTGTTAGATTGGATGGTACCAGGCAGAAGGAAGAAGGGACAGAAGAAGAAGAACATGGTATGAGGGAATATATGATACCATGATGTAGATGGGATGGAAGAAGGGCATTGGGAAGATAGGAATCTCTGGAAAGCAGGAATTAAGGGCGAACTGCTGTAAAGTGGAAAGCTTGTATTATGTATTAAGTAAGTACGAAACAATTAAATAAATAGCAATTTTAATATATAAAATTATGAAATATTTACCTAAAAGGTCCGTCTCCTCCACTTTATTAGTTATTTAATTGTAGCGCTTTCGGGACTAGTCCCATCATCAGAAGGATTCAAAACTGGTGTTTCACTGAAGATCTGGTAGAGGGGGTTACACGTACTGGGTGCGTTTTCATTTATCAGATGGTCGTTGTTGTTAACTGCCTTCAACATTTCCATCTCCTCGAGTACGTTTATCTTTGCTGAATTATTTTCTCTGTGCATTACTGTTAGGGTGTTTTCAATATCTAACATACGATGTGCTTCATGGATAACGTGTTTTGCATAGCTTGATTTTTCGTCTGCGTGAATAAAGTCCCGAAAATGTTTTTAAATCTGATATTAAAACTTCTGTTTGTTCTAACTCTAACTAAGTAACTAATTAACTCACTCATTGGCACTATCGAACCCATAGGTTCATAGCCGCGCGGACATAAGCTCTCCATACATCCCTATCCTGAGCAAATGTTTTCCAATTATCCCCTGTATAATCTACTTCCTCAAATCATAGTTAATGTTATTCTCCCACCTCATTCTTGGTCTACCAACTGGGCGTTTTCCCCTCTGGTTTTCCTACAAGAAGCTTCCATGCACATCTTTCCTTCCCCATTCGTGCCACATGTCATGCCCATAGCAGTTGTTCTTCCCATATAACATATGTTGCAATCTCTACATGTCAATTTATATACTCCTTTGCTATTAAAAATGTTATTTTCTTATTTTCTTCGATGTTATTGCTTATTATGTTATTTAATTTGTTATTGGTTCTGTATGCTATTTTTACGTTTTTGTCAGCTTTCTTTTTCTTCAACGGAACGTCATCATGAATATTATTAATGTAAACTAGCAAGAGAAAATTAAAATTGCTAATTACGTGTTAAATGCTTTACTTTGTACTAGTAGACTACATCTCTAAATGATTCGAAGAAATGTAATAAAATTATGGACATGTTGGTGTTGGAATGTAGTCAGTCGACTCCATTATTCTATTGCAAGTAGAACAGAATAGAAGTGGCAATGAAGATGGCAGATTGCTATGACACACATACATGCATGCTGTGCTCTTAAGTGAAATTGTAGCTGGATACTGCATAATTTATAATCTCGACCTATGAAAACGAGACTTAAAGTGGTTATATTCATTCTTCCCCCATCTCCGTCCTTTACCAGTGGGATATTACTTCGCAAATATCAGTTGACCGAGGTCAAGAGAAAGGCATACCTGAAGAGAAGTGGTTTAATTCCTCTAACTGCATTGAGCCAATACCGTTTAATAATGTATCATGATTGCGAATTATATTTATCGCTATAGGATTTTGTAAGGGACTCCCATAGTTTAGTTGTTTAGCTCAGAAATATTACATAAATATATCTATTTCAAAAAACAAAATCAATGGGAATTTTGGGTAAAGATATACAAAGGGTTAAAATAGTAATACATGGACATATAATAAAACAAATATCTGATTTTAACTATTTTGAAAACAAAATTTCAGAAAATGAAATGGATCTAGATGTAAAATTAAAAAAAAAAGTGGCATAATAAAAATAAATTTTGAAAAATCAATGTCAACAGAAATCAAAGTAAGATTACATAATATTATTTCAAAATATTTGAATAATGAAACCCTAAGAATAAAATTTGACAAGAATTTATGAAGGAATTAAAAAAGTCGCGTCATAGGTTGTAAAGTTAAGCCGAAACGAATATAAAGTCAAATTGTTCGATTACTTAATATTTATTCATATTACTAGAGTTAAATAAACAGGACTGAATAAATAACTGAATTAGGACCGCGCAAGAACACTTGCTCCTTTACTTTTTTTTTGTTTCTTATTCTTTGAATGAAACTGTTAACCATTGCACACCGAAACCTACCTCGAATTTTCTCCCAGAGAAGCGTTGTGATGTACCAAGGAAGTATTAAAAAAAATCATCTGCCGTTTTTAACTGTAAGGCACTAAAATCTAGCGCACAATCTATCATACTATAGAGAAGTAATACAACTCATGACTCGGTAGAGTGGATAACCCTCATTACATGCCGTCTGTGCCGCGTCCTGCCTCAATTCACCCCGCTCTTACTCAAGCAGGGAGTCCATCTGCTCCGTATAGAGGGCTGCAATTGCTGGATTCAGGCTTCGATTCTAGAAACACGCAGCCGACTGAATACTCCCACCGATTCTAGTCGCGATATAATCTTACGTATTTGAGCGCCTAGCAATACGAATGAATACAAACAAATATTATAATTACAAAGAGAAATAAGGTGCCGAAAGAAATTAAACATAGGCTTAATTCTGGAAACGCATACTATAGTATTATAGATTACTGGGACTCTTGTTATCACAACTTTTCTTAAAAAAAGTTAAACTGAAAATATATACATAAAACTGTTATTCTTCCAGCAGTTATAGTATAATTAACTAACACACAGACACTATCGAACCAGTAGGTTCATAACCGCGCTGACATAAGCTATCCATCCATCCCTATCCTGAGCTAATGTTTTCCAATCATCCCCTGCATAATCTTCTTGCCTCAAATCATGGTTAATATTATTCTCCCATCTCATTCTTGGCCTGCCTATTGGACGCTTTCCCTCTGGTTTTTCTGCAAGGATTTGCCATTCCCCTCTCATTCCCCATCCAGAGTCTAAGAAATTTAACTCTTCTTATTATATCTGGTTTCCCATAAATACCATGTAGCCATCTCCATTTGCCTGTCTGTTCTACTCTCTTTGGTCCATATTTCTTCCTAAGAATTTTATCCTCAAATGACTCATAATAGTTTTTCCTCCTTATATTATATGGAGGCGAAACATAGACTCTTGGAGGAAAGATAAAATATTTCTAGTATTTGAGAGTTAAGTTCTTACATACATTTTTAGACCAAAGAGAGACGAACAGACAGCTGAATGGAGAAGACTACATAACAGTGAGCTACATTATCTTTATAGGAAACCAGATGGTAAAAGAACAATTATATATCGTTGACTGCGATTGGCAGATCATGTGGCACGAATGGGAAATGAAAGAAGGGGATGGAAATTTCTTGTAGGAAAGTCAGAGGGAAAACGACCAGTAGGTAGTCAAGAATTATACGGGAGAATAACATTATCCATGATATGAGGGATGTATAGACTGCGATGGACAAGTTATGTGGCTTGAATGAGAATTAAAGAAAGGCATGGAAATTTCTTGCAGGAAAACCAGAGGGAAAATGACCAGTAGATAGGCCAAGAATGAGGTTGGAGAATAACATTAAAATGATTTGAGGGAGGGAGGTAAATTATACATGGGATGATTGGATAGGAATGTATGGAGAACTTACGTCCACGAGACCATAACTAACTAACTCACTGACACTATCGAACCCGTAGGTTCATTGCCGCACGGACATAAGCTCTCCATATATCCATATCCTGAGCCAATGTTTTCCAATCATCCCCTGTATAATCTACTTCCCTCAAATCATAGTTAATGTTATTCTCCCACCTCATTCTTGGTCTACCAACTGGGCGTTTTCCATCTGGTTTTCCTACAAGAAGCTTCTATGCACGTCTTTCATTTCCCCATCCGTGCCACATGTCCTTCCCATCGCAGTCTACGAGACTTAACTGTTCTCATTTATAAAGACCATGTAATTCACTGTTATGCAGTCTTCTCCATTCACCTGTCTGTTCATCTCTCTTTGGTCCAAAAATTTTCCTAAAAACTTTATTCTCAAGTACTCGTAATCTCCTTTCCTCCCTTAAAGTAAGAGTCCACTTTTCGCACCCATATAATATAACTGATAGAATAACAATTTTATATATTTTCAGTTTAACGTGTTTTGAAAGGAGTTGGAAAGTCAAGAGTCTCTGAAATGCATAATAACATGCATTTCCAGAATTGAGCCTATGTTTAATTTCCTTGTGCATCTCATTCCTGTTTGTGATTATTGTTCCTAGGTATTTGAATTCAGCCACTTCCTCAAAATTTGCGACCATAAACTAACGAATTCGATAGCGCCATTGATTTAGTTGTAATCTAGTTGCTTTTCGATTTCGTATAATAAAAATCATTGTTAACATTCCACACATTTTAAAAATATTTTAATCTTGTAAGTCTATGAAACCTGATATGCGAAGTTTATTGCGCGACGCGCGCTGGATTTGGATGAATGGATGCCAGTTGTCTAGGAAGTGTGTCTTGTAGAATATGGGTAATAAATTTTCTCGCATTTCTCCTGAGAGGGTCTCGCATATCTGTTAAAATACTCAGTATAGACGTCGCGTCGCTGGTGATACATCGGACTTCCCTTACTAATCGACCGAGTAGAGTTTTGCTTCTTCCCGTGTGTTCCACTGTGCTATTATTGTACGTTGGCATCCAAGCCAGGAAGAAGATTCTTTCTAGTTCGTGTCATTAACTTCTTCAGTCCAATGTCGTGGGAACCAACCTTAATCTCCCAAAACATCAACAGTAATGTTAGTTAACCGGTTAGTCAGGTAAGATATGTCGTTTTGATGTTACTTAATCTTTAGGATAATATCTGTAGTCACAGGGTAAACATACTTAAGTATGAAAACATAACTTTTTCATAAGAGCTTACCAATATTCAAATAACTTATTAATAGAGATCCGTGAAAGTGGTTTTATTTTTATGGAAACTTTGTTTAAAATTTCAAGATTTCGATGTTTTTTTGGAATTTGGCGGTGTTATTCTAAAAAAATGCAAATTTGAGTCTTTTAATCCTAGTTCGGTATATTAAACCCAGTAAGAATGATATATCCAGTAGTTTAAGGGATATAAAATTGATAATTATGTCTGCAAAAATTTAAGGGGGGGGGGAAACTTTTCTTACACGTTAACATAATTCGTATTTCTTGGAATTCATATTGGCCATAGAACTTAAAATCTATGGAGAGGTCATATTTGAGCATGAGAAGGGCAGAAAATATTACCTCTATGTTGTGAACAGTGTTGTAAACATTTCCCTTTGCTAGAGTGCATGGAGGAAGCAGATATGGCGTCATCAGATATGGCAGTTAAAAAGAAGATGGCATCCGAGAACAGTGTTTAAAAATGCATTATGAAAATTTCGCGAATAGAACAAAAAATCTCCGGAATTCGTTGAAAATTTTAAATTTCGGTGTTATTTCGCGATTCATAAATTCTTTTCTTGAGGTTATGGGAAGTGGAGTTAAGAAATGGTACAAGAATATGACAAAATTAGAGCATTTCGCGTTATCGCGACTCGCGAATTTCACGGATTTCTTACTTACTCACTGGCACTATCGAACCCGAAGGTTCATGGCCGCGCGGACATAAGCTCTCCATACATCCCTATCCTGAGCTAATGCTTTCCAATCATTCCCTGTATAATCTACTTCCCTCAAATCATACTTAATGTTGTTCTCCCACCTCATTCTTGGCCTACCAACTGGGCGTTTTCCCTCTGGCTTTCCTACAAGAAGCTTCAATGCACGTCTTTCATTCCCCATATGTGCAACATGTCCTGCCCATCGCAGTCTACGAGACTTAACTGTTCTTATTATATCTGGCTTCCTATAAAGACCATGTAGTTCATTGTTATGTAGTCTTCTCCATTCACCTGTCTGTTCATCTCTCTTTGGTCCAAAAATTTTCCTAAGAACTTTATTCTCAAATACTCGTAATCTCCTTTCCTCCCTTAAAGTAAGAGTCCATGTTTCGCACCCATATAATATAACTGGTAGAATAATAGTTTTATATATTTTTAGCTTAACGTTTTTTGAAAGGAGTTGGGACATCAAAAGTCTCTGCAATGCATAATAGCAAGCATTTCCAGAATTGAGCCTATGTTTAATTTCTTTGTGCATCTCATTCCTATTTGTGATTATTGTTCCTAGGTATTTGAATTCAGCCACTTCCTCAAAATTTCCCTCATTTGTCATTAGCTGTCCATTTCCATTATATACTGAATTTCTACGTGTGACCATGTATTTAGTTTTACTGATATTTACTTCCAGTCCCAATTTCTTAGTGTTACTCAATAGTGTGTGCGTGTTGGCCTTTAGTATCTCCTCGCTATCGGCCAGTAGTACTACATCATCAGCATAAACTAACAGCTTATTAATACCATTGAGTTGTAAGCCTTCCTCATTCTCTAAAGATTTAATGGCATGCTCTAGTACAAAATTAAATAGTAGAGGAGATAGTGCATCTCCTTGCTTCAACCCATTCTGGATTTCAAAAGTGTCTGAAAACTGTTTGCCTACACGCACCCTACTCTTTGAGCCATTTAGACACATTCGTATAAGTCTAACCAACTTTTTAGGAATTCCGAACTCCAGCAGGATACTATATAACTTCTCCCTCTTAATTGAATCATATGCTTTTTTGAAGTCTACATATAGTTGATGTACAGTACCATTATATTCCCATTTCTTCTCTAAAATCTGTCTTATACTGAAAATCTGATCTGTTGTAGACCTGTTTCTTCTAAATGCACATTGATGATCTCCTAGAATGTCATCAATGTAGGGAGTAAGTCTGCTTACTAATATATTTGTTAGAATTTTGTACGAAGTTGAAAGTAACGAGATGCCCCTGTAGTTGTTGCAATCAGTTTTATCTCCTTTCTTATAAATTGGTAAGATAATTGATTCCTTCCATTCATCTGGAAGAGCTTCTTTTTCCCAAATCATACTAAGCAACCAGCGTATCTTGTCCATCAATTTTTCTCCCCCTGATTTTATCAGTTCTGCTGGGATCTCATCTGAACCTGATGCTTTATACATCTTCAATTTTTCAATCGCCATTTCAACCTCTAAATGCACTTGGCTCTGCGACTAGCATTTCTGCTGTCTGTAACTTATCCTCCTCAATGTCCTGTTCTGTATGTACATTTAATAGCTGATTAAAGTAACCTTTCCATCTATTTAATATACTCCTAGAATCTGCAATCATATCCCCATTTTCATTCCGAATTATGTTTGTTCTAGCCTGAAACCCCTTCTTCTCTATCCTAATTCCCTGATATAATTCTCTAATGTTCCTATTTTTTGCATTCATTTGAAGATCATTAATCTTCTCTCTCAAATATTCCCTCTTTTTACTCTTTAGTAACTTGGTGGTTTCCCTTCTAACACTACCCAATTGCTCTAAATTTACCTCATTTGACTCGTGTAACCATTTCATTTTTGCTAGCTTTCTTTTCTTTACAATGTCGGCACATTCCTCATCAAACCATTTCTTGTTTTGCCTCTTTTTTAAACAACCAATGCTTTCTGATGCTGACAATTTAATAGTATCTCTTATAGCCTCCCATTCTTTATTTATATCAGTTTCTTCTTCGTTTGCCACATTGTCATCTGAAGATTCCAGTACTTGAAATCTATTAGCAATTTTGATTTGGTGGATTTCTACTTATTAATAATCGGAGATTTTCTTTACTTCTGACCAAGAGATATCTATCATAAGAAATTAGCTTTCACATAAGAACTTTACCCTTATGATAGAGGAAGAAAAATGCTGTATTTCTCTGACATTAATCTCATCATCATCCTCTTATCGTGTCCACCTTTCGGAAAGTCGATTCCAAATATGCCGCCGACCATCTCTTTCTTCCCATGCTCTCCTTCTTTTTTGTTCTTCCCAGTCGTATCCTCTTCTTGTAAACTTTTCTTCATTTGTCTAATCCAACTTTCTCGGGTCTACCTCGTGGTCGTTTTCATTGTATCTTGAGATTTAACAGTCTTTGTGGTAATGTTTTCTTTTCCATTCTTTTTTATATGTCCAAACCATTTTAGTCTATTTTCTATAAAATAAAAATCACTAAAATCGGACGTGAGTACTTTTATGCGAATACCACAATTATCTTGAGTTTATGTAATTTTATACATTAAATTCTTCAGCTTACCAGTTGTTTCAATTATGAAGTTTATCATGGTAATAGAAAATTAACTTTTAATACCATGCGTGGCTGTCCTGATATACGTATGGGTAATGTGCGCGGCTGCCCCGACTGGGATCCCAGATTCGAATCCAACGGTTTTAGGGGGGTATTAGTGATGGGCCGTACATTGATTTTTCAAGTTTTTCTCGGGGTTTTCTCGTTTCGCGAATTTTATTCCACCAACACTGTCCATTCTCCCTTCTCTCCCTCGCATGTCATTTCATTTCTCACGAATTAATTTCATGTCTGCCTTCACTTCATTTCATGTTATGAAAAATAATTTGTTTAGCACAGGGATTGGAAATATGCGATTTTGGAGATCTAGTGGGTCAACATAATGCGGCTCATGATTCCGAGCCTAAGCAATAAAAAAGGCAGAAGGAGCCAACGGGAGAGTTGTAGCCCCTTCTCGCGGTCACTGCCGGGATTGGTTATGAGTAGAGCGAGGAATTTTATGAAATTTCATGTTTTAAACCATTAATCAGAGTACTGAGACTAAAAATCTTCATATTTTATGGTGTGCAGAATCAAATAAGACCAACAAAAAACTTCGTATTTCATAATATTTTGGCAAAATGTTCATATTTTAGTGAAACTTTCATATTGCTTCATATTTTTCAACTTTGAAATTCTGGTATTTTTTTCAATAACAGTTCTAGGAATTCGTTAAAAGCATTTTCGAAATGACTGCCATTCTGAAATGTTTTAACAATGTAACATAGTAGGCAAGTGAACATTCATGTGTCCTATACTGAACAAAATAAATAAATTTGATAAAAGTAAATAATTGTGTGACGAGATATGGAATGACAAGTAGCTGGAGGTTTTTATCTGAAACTCTGTCCCTACAACAATAATATTATCCTAGATGAATAAGCAGAACTAAAATGTATGAACAATAACCTCCTACCCTTACCAATAACCTCCTACCTCAGGGACCGTTTGGGCCGTAAAGTTTTCCTGACATTTGTCTTACAGGTGAGGAAAAACCCCGATAAAAACCTCACCCAGAAAAACTGCCCCGACCGGGGACCGAACCCGGGGCCCACTGCGTGACAAGGCAGCACGCTACCTCGAGACTACAGCAGTGGACACTACCAAATACAGCATGACATAATGTGATGCGGAGTGCACTTTTTCATCTTACAAAACGACAGACAGGCGTTATAGTTTACTATCAGAATATGGAAGCTTCTGTGTATTACGAACAGAATTGATAATTGGATCGTTCAAAGTACAAGTAGAGCAAGACTAGAAACTGTGCTAGGCCTATTTCACCATGTTCATAGTTGATTAAATTTTACTATAATTGCAAAGAGAATTCTGAAACATTCCCTAGCATTAATTGTGAATTAATAACTTATAACATCTTGTTTCTCCAAATATGACATACTGGACTTGGTCTACTTGTTCTCTGAAAGAATCAAATTTAATGTTATTATATTTGCATATGTGGTACGAAAAAAGATCACTAAATAACAAAACAAGAGAGACCCAATTGAAATGTTATAAAACGTTGGCAGTACTAGTACTGCTCTATGGTTCAGAAGCCTGGATACATAAAAAACAAGATCTAAGTAGGATAACGGCGGCAGAAATGAATTTTTTTGAGATCTGTTAAAGGGTGCACTAATGAAGACAGAATCAAGAACACAGAAATAAGACATGAACTTGAAATATTTGCAATAACTGATAAAATAGATACATATAGACAAAAATGGAAGCAACACATAGACAGAATGAATGAACATAGATATCCAAAACAAATAACAAAATACAAACCTAAAGCACCCGAGCTGTAGGCAGACCTAGAAAGAGATGGGCTGAAGTCGGAACGGGTCAACAGACCTAATCCAGGAATGCAGATGATGATGATATTTGCATATATTGGAATTCAAATATCTTCATGCAAAATAAATAGAAATCGCCCAAACGTAATGGGAGGTTGAATCTCCCATCTTTCTAGACAATCGGCTCGAGTCATTCACCGGGATGTCGCCCCTGCATGATGGCCGCCTTTACCCCCAGAATATGCTGCGTTTGATACTCATTTCAGTTATGAGCTAAGTTGACCCCAGGGCCAGGATGCCGCCAGAAGGTTTGGTCCAGCTAAAACTCCTGACCACATTGAGACTCGAACTCATGACATTCCGGTTTGAAGCGTGATTCCTGAAATAACTATGCTTTGACGTGGGCCATGAAAATTGTTCCAAATCATGAACATGGTATTTTATATTGGGTCAGAAATAATTAAAAAGCCAATAAAAATACAGTGAACATCTTGATTTCTTGAGCCACAAATAAGGTCTGCTTGTGTCATTTATATGCTGGTATGTACGTTTATAAATTATAAAGGACCTGTACATGTAAATGCATGCAAAAAGTTTAGAAAATAGTAGCTTCATAATAATTTTGTGTCATTTTAATATTTTGTTATTACGATTTTGTATTTTGGTATAATTTTCTTCATATAATTCCTCGCTCTAATTATGAGGTGCTAATTTAGGACGTTAAATGAGCATTTGCTCCCCAAATAATTGTTACTGGTCCATAGAAACTCCACAATATTTTCAATAATCTCTGTTAATATCGATGATACACTTTTCGTTAGTCTTATATTTCTTTTCGAATACATACCACATACTAGTTCCATATTGAAATGTCATCACGAATTTGATTCCATCACAAATACATTAATTTGTTTCTCTGTGAAGCAGTTGTTAATTTTTCAGATTTTTACATCTATCAAATAGACTACATCACATCAGATTTATGTTAAGATTTTTTCATTTGCATAAGTGAACAGACTTCCATTATTCTAAACAGCAATGTTTACATGAATATATATATATATATCCATAGTAATTCTGCCCGAAGGCAGGTCCTTCACTGCAATCATGCCATGCTTGCAGCTTTACTAGGGAATTGTAGGTGTGGTAGCTTCCCGTTGCTTTCCACACTGGTGAAGGATGATGATGATAATGATAAGGACGATGATGATGGCCATATGATTTCGGGGACCGTTTGGGCCTTAAAGTTTTCCTGACATTTGTCTTACAGGTGAGGAAAAACCCTGATATATATATACATATATATATATATATTTTTTTTTTTCCCCCAAATGCCCCAGTTTTGTCTTTCGACATTCCTGGTTTCTCTCCTGGCATGGCGTACTTGTAACCCACTTCTGAGGTTGGGACGCCTGGGAGGCGGGGTAACGTTGCCCCGATAATGTGATGGGTGATGATGATGATGATAATGGTGCGCCAGATGAATATGAATGATGATGATTGCGATGGCCATATGATTTCGGGGACCGTTTGGGCCTTTAAAGTTTTCCAGACATTTGTCTTACAAGTGAGGAAAAACCCCCATAAAACCTCACCCAGAAAAACTGTCCCGACCGGGGGTCGAACCCAGGCCCGCTGCGTGACAAGGCAGCATGCTACCCCGAGACCACAGCGGTGGACACATGAATATATGTTGTATTGAATTTTTATTTCATCTGAACATGGTTCATACTTCGTACAAGGATCGTTATCTATTGGAAATGATGATTTCTGATTAGTTTTAAGATTGTAGTTTAAAATGTTAGTTTTGCACATATAATTCTGTTACCGAGCGACCTGACTGGGATTTATCCGTGGTTTTCTTCAGTTGTCAAGTCAAATTCTGAGTTTAAATTTAATTATCACAATCCATTCCGTCATAATAATCTTCACTTATTAATCAATTTAAATTAATGACAATTGCGTTTGCACAATATACTAATAACGACAGCGGTGGACATACACCGCTTACTGCTATACACCGAATATTCTGAACTTGATGTGTCTGTTGGTTGTCGATAGATTTTTAAGATACAAATTATCTCATGACGTCATGAGTATTACTTCCTTCAGAAGAGAAGTAAAGCCGATGGGTCTGGTGTCCTAGATTTATGACACGTAGTAGAACTTCGATCTTGAAATAAGGAGCCTTTCAGTAAAATAGTGTTGGCTCTTTAATGCCCAGATTTTAATTCTGATGATTAATGACGTAAATTGTTAAGGAGCGCCATTAAATGATAAAATACTATAGACACAGAAATAAGACAACTAAAAATAGAGGAATTAAACTCAACAATAGAGAAATATAGAACAAACTGGAAAGAACACTAGGCAAGGATGACTGAGAATAGAATACCAAAAGCAGCATACAACTATTCACCACGAGGAAGAAGAAGCTTGGGAAGACCAAGGAAAAATGGAAAGAGCGGCGATTTGGAGCCGGAACAGGCTAGTAAATAAGCCTAAACCGTGAAGAAGAAGAAGAAGAAGAAGAAGACTATAGACGACTAAAGGTGTTCAAGCATTTGAAAATATCGATATAAAATAAAGATGTTTTCATCATAGGCATTATAATATATTTTTCCACTTAATCCAAATGTTTATTTTTTATAGGATTTAAATGTATACAACGTCTTCCTGTGCGCAATATTAAGTTTTGATTCTCTTTCTCCATTCATTTCTATCCTTCCAGTCAACATCCTGCAGTCCTCTGTCCTTCAAATTCACAATTTCCTCTATCCATGTCTTCCTAGATCTCCCTCTTTCCTCCGATTTGGAATCCACTCCAAATTCCTAACTTCTATCTTCATTATCCTCTTCACGTGTCCAAACCATTGTAATTGTTTATTCTCACAAATTGTTTAATTGTTTCGTTAAAGTTCATTTTTTTTCGGATAATACTGTTTCTGATACTGTCTAATTTAGAGCACCGTCTAGATCTTCTTAAAAATAAATTTCTGTAGATTGAAATTTTGACTTTAATTCAGCATTTATAATCCATGTTTCTGCTCCATAGGTCATTAAACTTCATACTATTGATTTATAAACATGGGTTTTAGTTTCTTTGAGTATCTGTTTATCCCACAAAATTTCATTCAAATTGCCATTGCAGATCGACCTTCAACTATCCCTTTTGCTCTTTCCAAATCATTGTTTTCATCTTAATTTATTTCACTCCCAAATATTTAATTTTGTTACAAATATTAATGGTACCTTTGGAATCTTCTAATACCAAATTTTCTCCACACTCGCCAAATTACCATATAAATAAAATATCCTCAACTCGTGTCCAACTCAGGGTCGGGTTGAGGGATGAGATGAATCCCTATATATATATATATATATATATATCTAAAATATATATAAATAAACAAGGGAAATTATGGGTGTAGAAGAGGAGCCCAGACATAATAGACATTGTAGAAAGAAAAGAAAAAGTACAGTGATATGGCCATGTCAAAAGAATGCCAGAGCAAAGATTGCCTAAAATTGTTATGGAATGGATCCCAATGGAAAGGAGGAAGACCGAAGAAATCTTGGATAGAAGGGGTACAAGCAGCTATGAATATCAGAGGATTGGAGAAAGATCAATGGATGGACAGAGAGGAATGGCGTTTGGTTTCCGGAAGACGGCGGCAGCTGCCATGATACCGGATGATGATTATATATATATATATATATATATATATAGGTCTGCGATGGACAAGGGTGCCGACCGACCACGCCTGACGCGCCATTACAGAGGCAGATGAACGAAACGAAATTAAATTAAATGGATGAGATGAGTATGAGGAAATGGTGGAAGGGGAAAATGGGAGAATGAAAAACCTGCCCAAGCTCCGTTTCGTCCACCACGAAACCCACATGGAGTGACCGAGACTCGATCTCGGGACCTCAGCAGTGAGAGTCGACCGTATAACCGCTTGCGCCACGGAACTCAATTACGATATATTGCGTTTTATTTACATTAATTTTCAATACAAATTTTTAAATATTCTAAATTGAGCATTTTTTCAACAAATTATCTCGTAAGCTATGTAAAGTTGAAGTTATCATTGCAATGTGTGACGCATATTAAAGTTGATACTTGGAAGCTTTCTCATCTGATTTCTGCCTGAGTTGAAAGTCTGATCAGGTTTATCACGGTATAAGTGCATACTATGTAGACAAGTTTGTGTTGAGATGGAGTATCTTGTTTAGAGGTATTCAACCGTGGAACGTGAAGCGACTGCTAAAGTAGGCAGATTATCTCGGGCACTCCGCCAAAACATCTTTAGCCTTTATGCACATGGTAAAATACTGTGTTTTTTGTATTTGGTGTTTAAGTATTCATTAATCCGGTGGCAGGGAGTTGTTTAACCACATGGAACCCGTACTATCTACTTAGTTGAACGCTTTTTTGTCTTAGGTCAGTGTTTCCTTAGACTTTTAAAATTAAAAACAAGCTATAAATGTTTGAAAATTAATAACCTAATTATAATTATATGGACAACTTTCGAATATCCTGAAACGCAATATTTATTACTCGTTTAAACATACACTGAAAGAGAGAACAAAATTATATGCCTAAATTTCACCTCATTCTTGTTTATAATTTATTTTTTGTGTCTAATGTCTTTTATGGCATTTCTGGCTTTCTTCCCTAGCATTGAGAGAATTGTAATCCATTTCTTAGGTTGGGGCACCTGGAAGGCGGAGTTACGTTACCCCGATGGTATGATGGGTGATAAATGATAATGAAGCGCTAGGAGAGTTCTTAACCTAAACTTAACCTAAATTCCAGACCATGGGTAACGACTGGAATGATTCCCTTTAAGGAAAAAATCCTATGGTTTGACCGGGAATCCGGAACCTCGTGAACAGTAGCCAGGAACGCTGACCACTAGCCCACAAGGCTGGCTTGTTTATAATTATTGTTCCTAGGTGTTCTTCAAATTTTCCCATTTATCATCAACTGTACATTGTATAATGTAGCCTATTTCTATGTGTAACCATATCATTTAGTACTATTTATGTTTATTTTGGAAATTAAACATAGGCTCAATTCTGGAAATGCATGCTGTTATGTATTACAGAGACTCTTGTCGTCCCAACGTTTCTCAAAGAACATTAAACTGGAAGTATATAAAACTGTTATTCTCCCAGTTATATTATATGGATGCGAAACATGGACTCTTCCTTTAAGGGAGGAGAAAAGATTAGGAGTATTTGAGAATGAAATTCTTAGGAACATTTTTGGACCTAAGAGAAATGAACAGACAGGCGAATGGAGAAGACTTCATAACAGTGAGCTACATGATCTTATGGGAAACCAGATTTAATCAGAACAATTGTCTAGTAGGTTGCGATAGGCAAGAAACGTGACACGAATGGGTAATGAAAGAGGGACATCGAAACTCCTTTAGAAAAAGCAGTAGGTAGGCTAAGAATGAGTTTGCAGAATAACATTAACTTGATTTGAGGGAAGTAAATTATATAGAGAGTAGCTCAGGATAAGCATGCATGGAGAGCTTATGTCTTCGTGGCCATGAACCTATGGATTCAATTGTACCAGTGAGATGTTTTATGAATATAAACTAACTAACTAACTAACTCACTGATACTATCGAACCCGTAGGTTCATGGCCACGCAGTCATAAGCTCTCCATACATCCCTATCCTGAGACAATGTTTTCCAATCATCCCCTGTATAATCTACTTCCCTCAAATCATAGTTAATGTTATTCTCCCACCTCATTCTTGGTCTACCAACTGGGCGTTTTCCCTCTGGTTTTCCTACAAGAAGCTTCCATGCACGTCTTTCATTCCCCATTCGTGCCACATGTCCTGCCCATCGTAATCTACGAGACTTAACTGTTCTCATTATATCTGGCCTTCTATAAAGATGCATATACCCTACTCCTGTTAAAAAATCAAGGAGGCTGCAAGGCTTACCATCTCCATTTGATGGACAAATTATTTTAAAAAATCAGAACCTTGTTAATATATGTACTGTCGAGCTATTACAACTCGTGAACCAACAACTATTTACATTGAACTATTATAGGAAAAATCACAATGAGGTTAATGTTTTATGAATATTTAATTCTGTTTTTACTTTCACTCACAATATTTATGCTGTGTTTTTGACAGAATGCCTTTTTTGGATAATAAAATATAGGCCTAGTGATACCACTACAAGCCTTAGGAAGCTCTAGGGGTACTAGGAGGAGGTTAAGACTCGCCTTTATCCCTCCTCAAAACAGAGTAGAGTATTCTTTTCTGTTACTGGCTGAGTCGGCCCCAGAGCCATGATGCCGCTAGAACATTTAAACCAGTTTAAAAATTCTGACCCCCATCCAGACTAAAACTCGCGACCTCCGGTTTATAGGACGTTGAGTTAACCAAATACACTCAGCACGCACCCACTTTGGAGACTATGAAACAATTATGTACAATAAATGTATAATATCGTACCAGCAAAATGTAGACATGGAGAAGAAATTAAGGAAATTTCAACAGATATGTGATTCAATAAGAAGATATTTGTTTGAGAAATAAGACCACAAGGGAAACTTAATTAAAATTTTACAAAACAGTAGCCGATCCAACGTTAACATAAACTTGGCCTTTAACGATCTTTGATAAACATAAAATTGAGACAATAGAAATGAGATTTCTCAGATCAGTTGCAGGTGTATCTCTAAGAGATCAAAAGAGAAGTCAAGAATATCAGAGATGAATTACAAATATATAATATAAACGAGAGAATACACACAAATAAACGTAGGCCTAATTGGTTTGAACATGTATAAATAATGCCAAATAATCGTTTATCAAAGCAGCCTGCTTCATAGGCTTCTGGACCGAAGAAATATAGGAAAACCAAAACGTCGTTGGAAAGACGACCTGCACCTGCAGCGTATAGTGCACCGGGGAGCTTAACGGGCCATCAGGCCCATACCTTGAAGATGATGATGATGAAAAGTCATTGATACTTACTTACTTACTCACCGGCACCATCGAACCCGTAGGTTCATGGCCGCGCGGACATAAGCTCTCCATATATCCCTATCCTGAGCTAATGCTTTCCAATCATTCCCTGTATAATCTACTTCCCTCAAATCATAGTTTATGTTATTCTCCCACCTCATTCTTGGTCTACCAACTGAGCGTTTTCCCTCTGGCTTTCCTACAAGAAGCTTCCACGCAAGTCTTTCATTCCCCATACGTGCAACATTCCCTGCCCATCACATTCTACGAGACATAACTGTTCTTATTATATCTGGCTTCCTATAAAGACCATGTAGTCCACTGTTATGTAGTCTTCTCCATTCACCTGTTTGTTCATCTCTCTTTGGTCCGAAAATTTTCCTAAGTACTTTTTTCTCAAATACTTGTAATCTCCTTTCCTCCCTTAAAGTAAGTGTCCATGTTTCGCACCCATATAATATATTTGGTAGAATAATATTTTTATATATTTTCAGATTAACGTTTTTTGAAAGGAGTTGGGACATCAAGTATCTCTGCAATGCATAATAGGACGCATTTCCAGAATTGAGCCAATGTTTAATTTCTTTGTGCATCTCATTCCTATTTGTGATTATCGTTCCTAGGTATTAGAATTCAACCACTTCCTCAAAATTTCCCTCATTTGTCATTAGCTGTCCATTTCCATTATATAATGAATTTCTACGTGTTCCATATATTTAGTTTTATTGATATTTACTTCCAGTCCTAATTTCTTAGTGTTACTCAATAGTGTGTGCGTGTTGTCCTTTAGTATCTCCTCGCTATCGGCCAATAATACTACATCATCAGCATAAACTAACAGCTTATTAATACCATTGAGTTGTAATCCTTCCTCATTCTCTAAAGATTTAAAAGTCATTGATAGATATTTAAATAAATATACACTGTAAATTAGTTTATTGCAGCTTGTAAAAAATATCGTAAGCCAACTGTAGGTCTATTTAAGGATTTTAGGTCCTATTCCTACCAGTCATTTTATTTGTGATCACGACGTAATAATATGTTCTTGCGCGATAGTGCGTTTTGTCGTACTTAAAGCAATGGCGACCGTGATTGTAAGTTCAACTTCCTACATTTCGGCGTTGCCAATCTAAATAACCATACTGTAATATTACAAATACGTGCGGAAAGTAAAACTACTGCCCTTTATGTATACTACGTACAATGTATATACAAACATATTACCAAAGGTAGTGTTAAGATACATTATACGAAACAACTGTATTTTAAATTAACTGAATTTTATTTGAAACAATATAAAACAATAAATACGTACTTGCCGCCATTTTATGACTGATTGGTGCCACGACCTGCTGTAGTCTCAACTAATAAACATTGCCCACACTGTAAACGTTAGTTGTTTATAATGAACGCAAATATTTCCAACAAGGATGCTATTATTTTACTATTATTTATTATTTTGAAAACACCATCGTGCAAAAAATAATGTACAACGCACGTTTGTGAAGTGTTTTACAGAATCTATGCTATCGCTCGGTTTTTAAACATTTTCTCATTTCTGTAAAACACACTTCCCAACCTCGCATCGTAATATACTATTATATAGGCCTGGTATTTATATGCTTTCAATAGAGGTGAGAGAATTCATGACATTTTCAGATTTTTGACACTTTCAAGTAAAATATGTTCATAAGGCATGTAGTTTAATTTGTGTGTATGTGTGTGTGTGTGTGTATATATATATATATATATATATATATATAAATATATATATATATATAAATATATATATATATATATAAATTGGAATACACAAATAAACCATACATGCAAAACAGTCTTCTCAATAATACATTCATTAAATCGTGTACGAAATTGTTTGCCATTCGCCCTTAGGAAAATGTTAGTAGAAACACTTGCAATGCCCCATTTTGATTATTGTGACACTCTTTTTACAGACTTAAATATTATTTCCACTCAAAGACTTCAACGTGTTCATAATTCTTGCGCACGTTTATTTGTGGTATTCGCAAATTTGACCATGTTACACCGTCCCTGGAACAATTATCGTGGTTTCGTCTAAGAGATCGTAGAACTGTCCATTCCCTATCCCTTCTCTATAAAATACTTCACACATCATCGCCTAATTATTTATCACGCCGCTTCATCAGACTATCCGACACACATAATCTTGACACTCGATCCCATCAGCACATTGTCCTTTATATCCCGCCTCATCACACTGTATATTATTCATTATCTTTTACGGTGTCACTTACCAAAACATGGAATTCCCTTCCACCCTATGTCAGAGACTGTCAAACTATAACATCCTTCAAAAACAAACTAAAGGATTATTTAATAACAAACTGACTTATACACCTCACTGATAGTATTCTTTTAGCAATATTAATATATTTAATTATTTATGTAAATAATATTAAGAATAACAAATATTTTTATTTGTTTTGTTTTAAATATTGTATAATCGTAAAATTAGTTTTCTATATCTCATTATTTTCCTGTTTTTTATATACACTAGACAGGGACAATTTAATATGTCTTGCTTGTATACATTTTATTATTAGTTTTAGTCTTAATTTTAACTAATATTAACTGGTTGTATTATAGATCGTAATATGTATATTAGATATTATCTTTTGATCAAATTTTTACTTAGTGTTTAATATTAGAGTTAATTAAGATTGTTATATTCTTATGTAATATATGTTTGTCCTGGTGAGTGGAAGAGAAGGCCACATGGCCTTAACTCCACCAGGCTAAATAAATAAATCTTAAATCTTAAATCTTATATATATATATATATATATATATATATTTGTTCAATGCCACCACGTTGTCATTTCGACATTCTGGTATTCTCTCCTGGCATGGCGTTATTGTAACCCACTTCTGAGGTTGGGGCGCCTAGAAGGCGGAGTTATGCTGCCCCGATGATATATATGATAGGTGGTGATGATAGCAATGATGCGCCAGGAGATACCTTAATCCTAAACTTAATGAATATGTTAAGGATGATAACGATGGCCACATGATGTTCGGGGACCCTTTGGGCCTTAAAGTTTTCTGACATTTGTCTTACAGGTGAGGAAAAACCCCGAAAAAAATCACCCAGGAAACTTGTCCCGGCCGGGGATCGAACCCGGGTCCTCTTCGTGACAAGGCAGCACGCTACCTCGAGACCACAGCGGTGGACTGTGTATGTATAATATGTAATCTCAATTATGAAAGTTTGACGTACTAAAGATCGGAAAATTTATTCTAATGTAATCACACTTGAGATATATCAATTATATAATTTAAACATTTGGAGACGTAATAATAATAATAATAATAATAATAATAATAATAATAATAATAATAATAATAATAATAATAATATATTTTCGTAATTTCAAGTCAAATTTTGGATATTGATTTTTATTAATATATACTTTTGAGATATTTTATTGTTTAAATTTTAAAATGTATACACATTTGTATTATGATATTCCTTTAATAATATTTCGACTTTACACTGTTTCAACTATGGCAACAAACTAATTTCGATAACACATTTTGAAAGTTTAAATAATGATTATATATTAATCACCGCTGTGGTCTCGAGAAAGCGTGCTGCCTTGTCACGCAGCGGGCCCGGGTTCGATTCTCGGACGGGACAGGCTCCTGGATGAGGTTTTTTTCGGGTTTTTTCCTCACCTGTAAGGAAAATGTCAGGAAGTTTAGGGCCCAACTGTCCCCGAAAATCATTCAGCCATCATCGGCCGATAGTGAGGAGATACTGAAGGACAATACGCACACACTGTTGAGTAACACTAAGAACTTAGGACTGGAAGTAAATATCAATAAAACTAATATATGGTCACACGTAGAAATACATTATATAATGGAAATGGACAGCTAATGACAAATGAGGGAAATTTTGAGGAAGTGACTGAATTCAAATACCTAGGAACAATAATCACAAATAGGAATGAGATGCACAAAGAAATTAAACATAAGTTCAATTCTGGAAATGCATGCTATTATGCATTGCAGAGACTCTTGATGTCCCAACTCCTTTCAAAAAACGTTAAACTTAAAATATATAAAACTATTATTCTACCAGTTATATTATATGGGTGCGAAACATGGACTCTTACTTTAAGGGAGGAAAGGAGATTACAGGTATTTAAGAATAAAGTACTTAGGAGGATTTTTGGACCAAAGAGAGATGAAGAGACAGGTGAATGGAGAAGACTACATAACAATGAACTACATGGTCTTTATAGGAAGCCAGATATATAATAAGAACAGTCAAGTCTCGTAGACTGCGATGGGCAGGACATGTTGCACGTATGGGGAATGAAAGACGTGCATGGAAGCTTCTTGTAGGAAAGCCAGACGGAAAACGCCCAGTTGGTAGACCAAGGATGAGGTGGGAGAATAACATTAACCATGATTTGAGGGAAGTAGATTATACAGGGAATGATTGGAAAGGATTAGCTCAGGATAGGGATGTATGGAGAGTTTGTGTCCGCGCGGCCATGGACCTACGGGTTCGATAGTGCCAGTGAGTAAGTAAGTATCATCATCGTCCTTATTCACCGATGTGGAAAGCAATGCGAAGCTACCGCACTTATAATTCCCTAGTAAAGCTGCAAAGCTAGCATGAAAATGCTATGATTGCAGTAAAAGACCTGCCCTCGGGCAGAATTACTATAGAATATGAGACATTGTTTAGAGTGCGTTTATCAGCTATTTACTCGTACTTTCGTTCTCCCTTCACAAACTTCTCCTGGACATTATGCCACAAGCTCTTCCTACTCTTCTATACATAGAAATAATTATTAGCTGACAGGTTGATTCGAGGGTTGCAGGTAACTCGCAGTTGTGTTTAGTTTCCAGTTCACTGATTACTTTCATGCCTCATGATAAACAGATGTTTTATTCATGTGGAGGAACCACAGTTCATGGGATTGCCATTGCAGTAGTACACTTTGAATTCTAATATTACTTCATGCTTTCTCCAAAATTGAATAATGCATTCCTCCTCTGGTATAAAAATCATATGCCAGTACCTGAGAAAAAAATAATTTTAAATAATCACGATAACCATGTAGATTTACCAGAGACTTGAGATTACGAGTATTTGCGAATAAAGTTCTTGGGAAAATGTGTGGACCAAAGTGAGATGAACAGACAGGTGAATGGAGAAAACTTCATAGCAGTGATCTACATGGTCTTTATAGGAAGCCAAATATAATAAGAACAGTTAAGTCTTGTAGACTGCGGTGGGCAGGACATGTGGCACGAATGGAGAATGAAATATGTGCGTAGAAGGTTCTTGTAGGAAAACGAATGGGAAAACACCCAGTTGGTAGACCAAGAATGAGGTTGGGCGAATAACATTAACCATGATTTGAGAGAAGTAGATTATACAAGGGATGATTGGAAGACATTAGCTCAGGATAGGGATGTGTAAGGTAAAGGTAAAGTTACCCCATTACAGGCCTCAGGAGGCCCTTGGGGTAGTCGGAGGTTAAGGCTCCCACTTTTTCTGGACAATTGGCCCTGCGTGACGACCGCCTTTACCCCAGAACAAGCATCTGGTACTCCTTTCAGTTAGAGGCTGAGTCGACCCCAGTGTCATAGTGACCCCACTGGGACTTGAACCCTCGACCTTCCGGCTTATAGCGCAGTGCCTTAACCACTATGCTACGGCGTGTCCCAGATAGGGATGTGCGGAGAGGTTATTTTTGCACGGCCATGATCCTATGGGTTCGATAGTGGCAGTGAATTAGTTTTATTCACAATAACTTGTAATAAACTTTGAGTTACCTTTTCACTCTCGTCACGTTAGCTCAGATGGTAAGCCAGCTTCCCAGCTTCCTGACCAACGGTCTGGGTTTGATATTTGGCAGGGTTTGAAATTTTAATTGTAAACATTTCTATCTTTGTGCTTGTCGGGATGGTGGTATAACATTTTTAATCGCTTGTTTGTGCATCTGATGTCTGGAAAAAAATTCTAGACCTCTCTGCAGTGAGCATGTGCAAATAGCCTATTAAGAAAATACGTTGTACTGTCAGTAGCGATTCGCTTATTAGATGACTTCAGAACTTGTATCCCATTGATGCTTTTCAATAGTAGTACGCTATATGTCGTACTTCTCCCATTTCATTATCATCATTCTCTCGTACATCACATTTACACTACACATAAACACATACACTCCTACTACACTGCTGTCTGTACGTAACACAAATGCACATCATATATATATATATATATATATATATATATATATATATAGTCCACCGCTGTGGTCTCGAGGTAGCGTGCTGCCTTGTTACGCAGCGGGCCGGGTCGGGGCAGTTTTTCTGGGTGAGATTTTTATCGGGTTTTTCCTCACCTGTAAGACAAATGTCAGGAAAACTTTAAGGCCCAAACAGTCCCCGAAATCATATGGCCATCATCATCATCCTTCACCGGTGTGGAAAGCAACGGGAAGCTACCACACCTAAAATTCCCTAATAAAGCTGCAAACATAGCATGAAAATGCTATGATTGCAGTGAAGGACCTGCCTTCGGGCAGAATTACTTTGTATATATATATATATATATATATACACATTACTATGAATATATACATACATATATATACAGGATGTTGCATAAAAACACCGACAACGGAGGTGAGGTAGTATATTGAGATATGTTGATCATTTTTAATAAGGTACCAATGTCCGGAAATGATGCGTTTTCACACTATGACTAGTTAATTATGTCACAAGATAAGCGTTAGATCGAAGGATTTGAAGACTCATTACTTGAAAACACCTCACAGGTATGAAACCTCTGAAGGTACGTACACATATGCGCGCCGCGAACACGAACGGCGCGCGCGCGCCGCGCGTGTTATGTTCGTCGAAATTATTAATTTCAACGAACCTCCTGCGATCCATAGGAAACCCACAAACCTTCAGTAGACATTTTGCAGAGCAGGTATAACCAACGATGTCTATTCCCTTTCCGTTCTCCCTCTTGTCCTGCATTCTTTCCCAAAAATAGGGACATTTTTTTTAAATGCCGCGGGACGCTGGACAAATTGTTAAAAATCGGGACTGTCCCGCCAAAATCGGGACGTCTGGTCACACTTATTACTTATTACATCTTATAACTTTATTTATACTTTTTCAAATATTATAGCATTAAAGGAATTTAAAAAAATATATGATTTGTATATCCATCCATAGTAATTCTGCCCGAAGGCAGGTCCTTCACTGAAATCATAGCATTTTCATGCTATGCTTGCAGCTTTACTAGGGAATTGTGTAGGTGTGGTAGCTTCCCGTTGCTTTCCACACCGGTGAAGGATGATGAGATGATAATGATAAGGATGATGATGATGGCCATATGATTTCGGGGACCGTTTGGGCCTTAAAGTTTTCCTGACATTTGTCTTACAGGTGAGGAAAAACCCCGATAAAAACCTCACCCAGAAAAACTGCCCCGACCGGGGATTGAACCCGGGCCCCGCTGCGTGACAAGGCAGCACGCTACCTCGAGACTACAGCGGTGGACATGATTTGTATATATATGTTTAAAATTATTAAGAATCTATCTCACCATAACATGGCCTAATTTTTAATAAAAATGTACATGATTATTATACTAGAGGTTGTACTTTATTGCACAAAGATACTAGTTTCTAAAAAAAAAAGGTATAAAAGGGATTCGTTATGCATTAATCAACCATTAAAATAACTACTTACCTATTGAATATCAACATTTCACGAATGTTAAACATTTTTCTAATTGTATTAAAAAATATTTTTTCTCAATTGCTTTCTTAGTTAATTTTGTTAATTTTATTATTATTAATATTATCCTGTTTAAATATTGTATTTATATGTGTATATATATTGTGCATCTATAGTAGTTTGTATTACTTAAACTTATGCCTGAATTTGTTTTCTTGTTTTTATTGTTAATTGTTTTATGGCCATTATTTTTTGTATATTGCCCCTTAACATGAGCAGTCTTGCTCTTTGGAGTCTTTGAAGAGATAAATAAATAATTAGCAATAAATGTGTTTATATATTGTATTGTTTTGTGATACTTCATACATAATATTATGAAATGAACGTCTTAAATAAATAATGTTTTCTAAATAATTCTAATTTATTTATACAATTACAGTACACACGAAAAAAAAACACATATCATTGAAAAAAAACAGGCATCTCCTTTCAATGATTTTTTAAAATGATCCTTATGTTGTGGATCCCACAATAATTGCTTGCTTCTATAAATGTCAACAAGTTTTAACACGTTTTCCTCTGACCACTCCATACTCAAATAATAGGTGCGCACCGAAAGCAACGAACCTCTCAGGTACCCGTCCAAATCTAAACAGCGAACCATCAAAGTGTTCGTGGAAAAAACCGACAATGAGTGGATCGTGGTGAGAGACGCGCGTCCAAATCTGACGATCATGGTGCGGTGCGCGCGCCGTTCGTGTTTGCGGCGCGCAGGTGTGTACGTACCTTAACGGAGCTCCTGCTCACTTCGATGCCAATGTGAGGAGATATTTGGATACCACGTGTCCAGGTCGATGGATTGGCAGTAGGGGACCAGTCCCATGGCCTCCGAAGTGACCTGATCTTAACCCTCTCGACTATTTTTTTGTGGGGGCGACATGAAACAGTCTGTTTACCAGACTCCAGTAGAGTCTCGTATGTATCTTATAGCACGAATCCACGCTGCTACAGAAATAATCTAAACGAGGCCAGGCGTATTTGAACGTGTGCGCCAATCACTACACCGCCGATGTACGCTCTGCAATGATATGGAAGGTGGGTATTTTGAAAACTTGACGTGACTGTGACAGTACTTCAAGTATTGAGGCTTGATATCCAACAAACGGAACTCTTGAGAAGTTAGCTATTCGTAGTGTGAAAATGCATAATTTCCCGACATTGGTACCTTTTTAAAAATTATCAACATATCTCAATTTACAACCTCACCTCCGTTTTTTTGCAGCTTTACTAGGGAAATGTAGATGTGGTAGCTTCCCGTTACTTTCTACGCCGATGAAGGATGATGATGATAAGGATGATGACGATGATGATGGCGACCATATGATTTCGGGGACCGTTTGGGCCCTAAAGTTTTCCTGACATTTGTCTTACAAGTGAGGAAAAACCCCGATAAAAACCTCACCCAGAAAAAACTGTCCCGACCGGGGATCGAACCCGGGCCCGCTGCGTGACAAGGCAGCACACTACCTCGAGACCACAGCGGTGGATATATATAGAGTTTGTAGAAATTGAAAACATACCACGTTAATGGTATCTATGTACAAAGAAAATATATCTACTTACCATTGATATCATATTCATTATTCGAGTACGGTAACTGAAAAAAAAAATATATATAAAAAACAAACCTGCTTATCTATGTTTCATAGATCTAACTCAAGCATTTGATAGAGTACAAGTGAAAGACAAAATTAATACATGTCTTAAAAAAGTTTTTAATATCACAGAATTCATCACAGAAATAAATCCTGACATCAGCCGGTGTCTCATTTAGCTAACTCGTCTACCTTGTATTCTTCGCTATAAATACAAAAAAAAAAATAGTATGAGAATAAAAGTACGGTAATAAGTTGACAGAAAATATGCCAATAATAACAGGAATAAGACAAGCAGATAATCTCAACCCTCAACTTTAGTTATAACTAGCTGATTGCCCGGAGTTGTCACCAAGGTGACAGTCCAGATGACATTTAAGCCCAAGTTTGACCATAGCACTCCTAAGAGATGAAAGAGGAAAATAAGGGGTGAAAAATAAAATATCAATAAGTGGCCGAGAATAGTGACGAATCTATAGTTTTCGGGATTGCTAAGCTGATTGGTCATAGTCCCGATGCCATTCAGGCTTAGGTTTGATCCCTAACACCCATAGAGAAACTTCGAATAGAGGGAAAACTGAGTACAGTGACATCTAAAAAAATTTGGTCGTTTACGATGAACTACAAATGAGCAAACTACAATGGTAGCGCTGTTTCGTAGTAACAGAATATGTAACTAAATAAAACAAATGCAAGACACACGGCGTGTTCACTCGGGATTATGGGAAATTAACAATTTTGTAAATTTACATTTTTAACTGCTATCCTTTCGTTCTATGTAGACGGTACTGTAAAAATTATATACTCTCAAAAGTTAAAATCATTACTTAGATTTTATTTTACTCTAATTTGTAAGTAAATTCAAGCTTGTTTACGTTTTTAATGTGAATCTATTTTCAAAGATAAACCTACTAGAAGTGATAAAATTCTAAGATTTGTTAAGTTAGGAAGAGTGATGTTAGTGTACAGCCATTTCTAATAAACATTTTAAAAATGTGAGTAACTGTATAATGGATTTCAGATGTACGACATGGCTAAGGTTCTTTAATGAATATTGTATAAAATATGTATGTGAGAATAAGGGGGTAGGTCAATTGTAAATATTTATTAAAAGAGATAATGCACGTTTTAAAATTTTAATAAACGAAAATAAATTAACATGTTTTATTTATTTCCATTCTTCCCTTCTGTTAAAATTAAAGAAAATCTTTAGTTCTGTGAGGCTGGGTACAAATAATTCCATAATTTAAGATGAATTAATATGTTATTTGTTCCTATAAAAGTTCAATTCCATGATTGTTCACCAGATGACGTTATATAATTATAATTCATAATTTTACCACCAGACGGTGCTGAATTTCATATTAGTACCAGAAAAAAATTGAAAAAATTAGATGTCGTTAGTTGTTCTACACTAGCGCCGCTTGTGGCATGTACGCGAAACTTGTCCACTTTCTTCTCAGGTACTCTGTGCCTAACACCCCTGAGAAAAGGTAAAGGAGTGAGAAGGGATGAAAAATAAATTGACAACAGTGTCGAATCCATAGTTTTTCGAGTCATTAAGCTGATTGATACCAAAAAGACAGGAATAAGTATTATGACTGTGAGATAATAAAATAAACAAATTAGGCAAGGGTTTTTAGATTAGGTGAAAAATAAATAAAAATTATATGTTATGCAGAAAGTGAAGCTAATCATCAATGAGTGGTAGGCCTATATAAATTTTAATAGACGGTGGAAAAATTTAAGATGACTATTTAACTCATGCCCCAAATGGGAGTCAATGACCAATCACGTTTCAATGATTTCTGTTTTACAACCAATCAGAGTCGTGTTTCACGAAATATTTATCAGTGTTATAATTACCATATTAAAGAAAGTTCCTCCTTTTTAATATTCTGAAATAGTTTGATCTAGTTGCAGTGATAAACAAAAGAAGCAGATGAAGCGTACCTATCGTTTCTCATTTGTTTTCAAACATCGCCGTTTACATTAGATATATAAATATTTTAAAATAACTACAGTTAAATAATGATTTGTGAGTAAACAGCTTAATTTTATTCGTTCAATAGTCCTAACAAATGCCACTCTTGATTTCCAAATTATCTAGATAAATTCACTCCTCACTTCGTGAGTCGTGAATTTATCGATAATTTGGAAATCACTCGTGGCGTTACTTACGATAATTTCCACAAAAAAAATACAATCTGCACAAATCCATTAAGATATAATTTAGTAATTTATAATAAAAGCATAGAACAGGTTACGAGTATTAAGTAGGCCTATCTCGGAACAAAAACAGAAGTAATAAGAACTTATTGGATGAAGTGAAAACTCAGACAATAAAAGCATCAATTATATTTGGATCATTAAAAGATATAACATGGAAAAAATAAGTACAAGACAATAGAAAGTGAAAGCAGAATTTACAAAACCTGTATAAGACACAGATTTAATTTGTGGTACAGAAAACTAGTGCAGAAACAAAACCAACCTAGAGTCTAATGACAGGACCATTAATGGGAACATTAAGAAGCTATAATCTTTATGTATAAAAATCAGCCTGCTTGTATTTGTGACTTATAGACTTCTAAACCTATTTGAGAATAAAGTTGTTAGGAACATTTTTGGACCAAAGAGAGATGAACAGACAGGTGTATGAAGTAGATTATACAGGGAATGATTGGAAGGCATTAGCTCAGGATAGGGATTTATGGAGGGCTTATGTCCGCGTGGCCATATTACCTGCAGTGTCATTAGTGAGCTTTGAGACCCAAACAACTATGAATTAGTTATTAATCTCGGTAATTTTGGATATATTAGTATTTACCCCTCTCATCCCTTAGGTGTGCTAGAGGTTAAACTTGGGCATACGTGACATCTGTACATTCATCAAAGAGCCTAAGAGCCCCAAAAACTATGGATTTGAGAAAAATCTCATTCACTGTTGTCATTTTGTTTTCACTCTCTTCCCATCCCCATTTGAGGTGCTAGGGGTAAAACGTGGGCTTACTTACATTAAAGCCGTGGCACATTAGCGTAGAGACCAGGAGAATTATGGATTTGACACTAATACTGGCAACTTTTTGAACTTTTCTTTTTTCACCCCTTCTCACACCTCCTACTTAGGAATACTAGAGGTCAAACATGGGCTTAAATTTTATTGAGACTGTTACCAATCAGATAAGAGACCCCAATAACCATGCTTTTGACCCTGATCTCAGTAATTTTGGACATTTTATGTTTCACCCCTTAAGGATGCAAGAGTCAAACTTAAGCTTTAAATGGCATCGGAACTGTTACCATGAGCTTAGTATCCACGTAAACTATTAATTAGACACTAATCATAAGTAATGCCACGAGTGATTTCCAAATTATCGATAAATTCACGACTCACGAAGTGAGGAGTGAATTTATCTAGATAATTTGGAAATCAAGAGTGGCATTTGTTAGGACTATTTAACGAATAAAATTAAGCTGTTTACTCACAAATCATTATTTAACGATAGTTATTTTAAAATATTTATATATTTAATGTAAACGGCGATGTTTGAAAACAAATGAGAAACGATAGGTACGTTTCTACCGCTTCTTTTGTTTATCACTGCAACCAGATCATACTATTTATTGCCAAAGGAACGCAATATTGTAAGGAGGAGCTTTCTTTAATATGGTAATTATAACACTGATAAATATTTGGTGAAACACGACTCTGATTGGTTGTAAAACAGAAATCATTGAAACGTGATTGGTCATTGACTCCCATTTGGGGCATGAGTTAAATAGTCACAGTAATCGACCATGTCATATTATTTTTCACCGCCTGGGGTGCTAATGGTTCAAATTTGGTCTTACATGATATCTGTACAGTCAGCAATGAACTTAGCTATCACTATTGATAATATATCATACTTTCTCAACATATGTACTGCAGATGTATTTGCAATTTAATGGAGGAATCAGGTATGCAATCTAGCAATTAAAAATTGTAAACTTCCACCTGTCCTGGCCCCAAAATTGAAAATTTTAGAATTAAATTAAATTAATTAAACAATTAAAATTTTCAATCCTGCCAGATATCAAACCCAGACTTGTTAACATCTGAACCAGCATGGTAGGCAATTATTGTTATTATGATGATGAGTGTATTTATAAGATACATATGCATTGAAGATTAAAATTGCCCATTATACCCATAACATTTGGAAATCATTCCATAAGGCCTAAAGAAATGACAAATTTGTCAATACAGTCTGGGATGATTTTTTAAAATGTTTTCATGAGATAAATATTTTCCAGATGCAATTGACTTATTCTAACAGATATGCAGTATAATAAATAGAACATTGAAAGAAAAAATGAGAAAGAAAACTCAAAAGAAATTCTATACAGCAATACCAGTTCTTCTATATGGATTCAGAAACTTGGACCATGACATGAAATATCATTAACAAATTGCAGACTAGAAAAATGAGGTTTTTGAAATCAGTTAAAGTTTGTACTAGCTTGGATAAATTTAAAAATGAGGATGTAAGAAAAGTATTAAATGTAATATCATTAGAGGAAAGGATTCATCATTATAGATATCAATGTATTGAACACTTAGAAAGAATGAGCTACAGTCATATTCCTAGAAGAATTCTTGATTATAAATCTGAAAGAAGGAGAGATTAGGGAAAGACCATGGAAACATTAGTTGGAGAATATGTGAAGCCAGAACAGGCTTAATAGCCCAATCCCAGATTGAAGAAGAAGAAGAAAAATTGCTTTATGCTTGGGCATTCCAACAAAACATGAGGCGAAGATTTCACTCCTATCACAATTTCCTATACACTGAATTAATCTATTATGTGTGCATGTTTCACCTGTTGGCAGTGTTTGATTTGGAGTGCTGTCTCCTGTCCTACTATTTTAATTAATACAAATTGTTTTATGTGTAATAGGTTCTGAATTTTTTTCTCTTTCTTTGCAGGGTGAGACTAAGGCATTGGCAAAACGTGCCACACCGTACACACGAGGTCAGGCTACGCTGTTTGGCTTCAAACGACGTTCAGCAACAGGTATCCCAGTTCCCATTTCTAACACATTAACCCCGGTCCTTGACAATGCTGCTGCTGTAGCAGGAAACACACCTGCTGATCGAGCAGCCTCTCTAGAGTCTCTGAACAGTATTAGTCCCATTCCTTCAGGAAGGTCAACTCCTAGACCCTCCCGCCCAAAGAAAGATGTAGATGGCAACTTAATAAGGACAAACCGATTTGGTTTCCGAGGCCCTACTACTGCTTCCATCACAAATAAAGTTGCAGATTCAAACTGCAATATAATGTCTGTCCATACACCTGATCCTCAAAATCAGGAGAACCATAATGTTATTCATGTTGAAAAACCTAGACCTAAAGGTGGTGGTAAAATTGTAGTGCCTGTGGTACCAAAAGGATCTGCACATTCTGTAACAAGCAGTGGTGATGGTAGTAAATCTAGGCAGCACCGTTCAATGATTCCTCAGCTTGAGCACCAAGAGCACGGAAAAGCTTCCCGATTCACCCTCCATACCTCACTTCTACCTAGACCTCAGTATCCTATCCGGCTTACAGCTGTAGATAATGAAAATACAACTAAAGTAGCTAAAACAGCAGCAAACAATAGCACAAGGAAAGTTTCTTATCAGGTATCAGGTGGTGAAGAATCTTCTTCAAAAGAAGGATCACTTAATGGTGACTCAGGTATTAGCAGTCATCAGAGTGGGGCAGCATGTTATGGAGAGACAGATACTTTACAAGGTTTTGAACAGCTTGACAGTAGTCCTACGTTTGGAGTAAGGAGAAATCGTAATGCTCATAAGGCACGAACGCTTGAAATGGTTGTGAATGGTCAGTATTTTGATGTTAGAGATTTGAAAGATGAAGATTCATCTGCTACTGATGATCCAAATGTAATTACAGAAATTTCATTGATCTCAATTCCAAGTTCCAAGCCTGCTAACAGTACATATAGAGTTAATCGTAACACAGGTATCGTCCAAGAGAGAACCTTACAGTATCAGAGAGAAATCTCCAATGACAACAAAAGGCAGCAATGTTCTTCCACAGGATCTTCTGACGATTTCAGAGAAGATGAAGGACTTGGTGGCGAAGAGGAGGAAGAAAAGGTATTCAGAGATCGATCACACAGTGAGAAAAGAGAGGCCATGAAAGATCTCATAATGCCTGAAGATCAAGAAGATTGGGGACATGGTGAAGCCATGGCTGAAGAATACAGTAGTTCTAGTGAAGATGGTCATGCAGCACGCCGTAGTTCCTCTCCAGAAAGTCTTAATTTAAATATTGCAGCTGCAGTTGAACCTGTCCAACAACCACGGCCAGTAATGCTTACTATAGAAGATCCATTGTTTGCAGCAATTGCAGCTGCAGCTTCTCCAACAATGATTGAAGATGAGACATCCCCAGTTGATAGCCTCTTCAGCAGCAGTACAGCCACTAGCACAACTTCAGAAGTAATGGAGAAGGATCAGGATCAAGATCAAGATCAGGACCAAGATCAAGACAACTTGGATAAAGATGAAGTTTGCTGTAAGAGCCCTCAGGAACATGACAAAGGTAGTAATGGTGAAGGATCAGTACAGAGGTCAAATTTGACTCCTGATAGTCCTGGTACACCTACCAATGCATCCACTTCACTTTCCCTTTCTGTATCTGAAGGAAGGGATTTTCTTATCGATGATGAGATTGCAGACCAGCCTGGATTGACATTTGACGATGCTGGTAATACTACAACTGGACCTATTGGAAGTGGAGAGCTGGGTACTTCATCTGGAGGTTGCACCAGTCAACTTCTGTCGATGACAGAGAATACAGCTACTCTGGTGGACTCTGTATCTAAGCCAGGTAAGTTATAAACCCAATATATTAAATATATGTTTAGTTGGACAAGCAGATATTAAACATTAAAGGGTATTGGAGAAAAAGTGGATATATGATTTTCAAAATAATTTTTTGTTTGTTTTAAAATGAAGCTTAGGAATATCAAACATTAAAATATCAAAACAATTTGTAGATGATGCACAAACAAAAGAGAAAAATAGCAAATTATAATGCATTATTTTCTATGTTGCGTGAAGAATATAGTGGCCATTACGGTTGTGACATCACTATTGATATTCAAATGTTAGTCTAAGGCAGAAACCATAGATTAATTGCTTTTACTCTATAACCATGGGCAACTCTTCCTAGAAACATGTCCGAAGTATAACAAAATTTTAAATCTTAAAATAAATCTGAGAATATATTACTTTTAAAGGCATAATTTACAAAAATATAGCATAATCCTGTAAAGTTCCTTCAAACATCTGTATTTAGTAAAGAAAAACAGATGCATTATGGATAATTTGTGGAATTTAAAATATTAAAAAATAAATTTGGCTATATCTTTGGAGCTTGTAAGTATTTTAAAGTGTCCCCTGAGTACGCTACTACCATTCTGCAGGGTTAGTCCTTTGGAGGGGCTGCCTCCTTAAAGCCTTTGGACTGCTTCTTTGTGTTTTATCCCCATAAGGAGGGTTGCCTCTTCTGCCTTCTGCCATTGAGGACTTCACTCTTGTTTCCCCAAGCTGGGTCTCTTATTTCATCCCCAGAGATTGGGTTGCCACTTCTGCCATTTTCGCCGTTCCGATATTTCTATCTCCGCCATGTCTGCCGTTGTGGTCTTCCGTGTTTGCAGCTTCCAGTGTGGTCATTGCTCCCACGTTGCAGATTATTCTTAGTTAGACCAAAATTATGGAACATATTAAGTGAAAAAAGGAATTCCACTACACTTGATAGCAGTAATTAAGAAAATGTATGAGAAAATAAAAATAAAAATAAATCAAAGGGAACCAATACATATAACAGGAGGAGTTTGACAAGGTTGTCCACTATCAACCACTCTTTTTAACATTTATTTCGACGACTTGATAAGATCATGGAAACAAATGACGACTGGGAGAATTAACTTAGGAAATATAGTAATAAAAACAGTAGCCTTTGCAGATGACCAGATTTTAATATCAAAAACAGAGGACGAACTACAAAGAATATTATATAAACTAAATGAAACATCAAAAAAATACAACATGGAAATATCATCAGAAAAATAAAAAAACAATGGCCTTCAAGGGTGCTCATCCAGTTCGGACAAAGATAATATTAGAAAATAAACCAATAGAACAAGTGGTAAGATATAACTTCCAGGTTGCAAAATATCATACACAGCAGAAACAGATATAAATAACAAACTAAATAAGTTTAATTATGTAACAGGAACACTAAAAATAACTTTGAAAAATAAAGCCAGGAAAGACTCTATAATGAAATTATACAAAACAATGGCAGTGCCTATTATTACTTATGGATCCGAAACATGGAAAGTGACAACACAACAATCTGCCAGAATACAAGCTGCTGAAATGAGATTCCTCAGACTAATAGCAGGATATCAAAGAACAGACAAAAAACATAACACAGAAATAAGACAACAACTAAAAGTAGAGGAACTAAACACAACAATAGTGAAATACAGAACAAACTGGAAAGTACACTTGGCAAGGAAGACTGAGAATAGAATACCAAAAGCAGCATACAGCTATTCACCACGAGGAAGAAGAAGTTTGGGAAGACCAAAGAAAAGATGGAAAGAGCAGCAATTTGGAGCCAGAAAAGGCTAGTAAATAAGCCTAAACCGTGAAGAAGAAAAAAAAATAAATTTGTAACATTAGTTTACCACAATGTGGTAAATTAACAGATTGAACCGGGAATGTACACTACACCTCTTGTTAAATTTTCTCACCTGGAGATCTTTCATAGATCATTACCTCCTTTCTTAACTAGTTCCCAACTATTGTGCTGTTTGTCCGATATCTTACAGATTTTCTTCTATTAGTGAATAGATGAATCTTAAAATCAAATCCTTCTACCAAGTTAACCCTCTGCATGCCACGGGTAAAATCTCATGTGTTAGAGATTTAAACTGTATCCATCGATATGATCAGCTTTGCAAGTAGTTTAAGTATAGTACATGGCAGGTAATGGACAGGAGCATCAGAACCGATATATTCAGCTCATGGCATCTAACGGGTTTTTATATTCACAAGTGGAAGGATTTAATCATGAGATTTATCTACCGATCACTAGAAGGAAAGAATCTATAAGACATTGGATAGCCTAGCAACAGTTGGAATCAATTGTCTCCAGGTGAGAAACTTTGAGATGAAGTTATATTTCCTTGTTTTTATTATTAATTTAATACTTCTCACTGAAGAACAAATTTTATTTGAAGAAGAAAATTATACGCCCAGACTGGTTGTTCAATCTCTTGTCAATATTATCTTATAATGTTACTTCTAATAATTATTGATAAAATAGTAATTGGATTTTAAAATGTTTTCTAAAAAAAACTCTCAAAGTTAAGAAATCAAATTAAAAAAAAGAAAACTTATCTCACCTCACAGAAGTGTATAATTTTATTTAGACTTTTTTTTTTGATACCTCATAGTATGGGGGCACACTGTAGCATAGTTGGTTAAGACAATATGCTGAAAGCTGGAAGGTCCGATGTCAAGTCATGATGGGGTTAGGATTTTTAAACTAACCTAAACCTTCTGGGTGCACTATGGCCCTGAGGTCGACTCAACCTCTAACTGAAATGAATACCAGATGCTTTTTCTGGGGTAAAAAGGCAGGGCTGACATCAAGTGGCAATTGTCTAGATAAGTGGGATCCTTAATTTCCTACTACCCCAAAGGCCTCCTAAGACCTGTAGAGGGATCACTTTTACCTCATATTGTTAATTTCTATAAATATTGGTTATTAATTAAGACCCTTAGA
Organism: Diploptera punctata; assembly: GCA_030220185.1. Taxonomy (NCBI): domain Eukaryota; kingdom Metazoa; phylum Arthropoda; class Insecta; order Blattodea; family Blaberidae; genus Diploptera; species Diploptera punctata. The sequence continues at coordinate 581,459 of JASPKZ010007206.1, forward strand.
AGCAAGGGGTGCAGTATAAGTAACAAAAGGTTATATTTAAATTTAAATTAATGTTCGGATGTGAACATTATGAGGTTATATAATTAATATTGAGTGGAGAACATATTTTTAATAACTCACCTCATATAATTTCAAATTTCTTTGAGACCATTGGTATCGTTCAATCAGTCATATACAAATCCAAATTTCTTTGAGAGCATTGGTTTCAAAGAAATTTGAAATTGTATGAGGTGAGTTATTAAAAATATGTTCTCCACTCAATATTAACAAAAGGTTGTTTTGAGTAAATGATGTTCAAAGTTGAGGCACTCCATATGTGATTGTCATAGCAGTTTTCTTTTCAGCCACTAGATTTCAACACCAGACAGATTTTTACTTGTATTCATTGGCCACTCGGATTAGTATATGCTTTAACTACTAAAATCTACACTTAACCCAAAATGAGCAATTTGTCACTTGCACCCCTTTGCTTCTAAGGGTCTCAATTATAATTAATAGACATCTCAAAATTAACTTCAATATTTTTTCTGATGTGTGATAGTTATTTAATCCTACTCTCAACTTATTTACTATATACTACTGTACATAAGGAGTGTTGGCCGCAATGGACTAGTGGTTATGTTCCTTGCCTCTGGTCCCGAGGGTCGCGGGTTCAAACCCGGCCGGGGTCGATGGATTTTTTAGGATGCAAAAATCCAAGGAGCAAGTCCTCCGGGAGGGACTTTAAGCCGTGGATCCAGAGTCTGAAGATTTTCAGGCTCATAAAAAATCCTTAAGCCTGAATGAAAAGGCCTCTAAGCAAAATTTACCGAATTTTCCCGTCCTAGTACTACCTTGGTTTCCTAGATGTCAGTATTAGGCGGAATACTGACCACAGACCACTTAAATAGACATCTATATGAAAACAAGTATAACTAAATTAGTATGGTTCAAATTCTTCCCTGTAGGGGAGAGCATCTATCTCTATAAAGGGAAAACATAGGCTTACAATACAAAAAAACATAAGGAGTTCCAGAATGCACTGTATCACTAATGTTAAATAAAATAATGAATTCTCATGATCTATTGACCACATTTGTTACAATTTTTAAGAAATATTTAAAAATCTTTGTGCACGATTTGATACAGGGATATATCTACGATAGAATAGGATAACACTGGTCAACATGATTTGTCTCATGAGTACCAATACTTACTTACTTACTTACTTACTTACTCACTCACTGGCACTATCGAACCCGTAGGTTCATGGCCACACGTACATAAGCTCTCCATACATCCCTATCCTGAGCCAATGCTTTCCAATCATTCCAATAGTTGTACTTAATGCAGATTTTTATCGTGTTTTCAAATATGTATTCGGAATTTCTCCATCACCCACAGTTTTTTTTAATTTCAATTTTAATTAATGGATTTAAATAATTATTTTTTTAATAACAAACATTAAAGGGATTACGTCAAAATCAAAACATACAGTGTTGTACCCTGACTTACAATCTGCAATGAGACCAGTTCCGCACTGCGAAGAATTGCCTAACCAAAGCCTCCACAACATGTGACATTAGATGAAGAGAGCTCAGATTCTGATGGAAGTAAGGAAGAAGAATAAACAGATTTTGGTGATACAACTTTCGAACAAAGCTGTTCATCTGAGCCTCATTTATTGACTCAAGAAGATCTTAACGATCTCATACGAGATTTAAAGTTATCCAAAAACCAGTCTGAAATGCTTGGTTCCTGGCTAAAAGGATGGAATCTTCTTCAAATCTTGCGTGATGGAGAAAACCCGATATCATATTTGAATTCAGGAGAAAAAATACTATCAGAATCACATATTTTTCTTTCTGAGACAAAAAAAAGTTTCTTTTTTGTTGCTCAGTGTGATAGAATAGTGTCACTTCCTATTTGTTTTTTGGTGAAGGTACTTCCAAGTACTATTAATTGCATTTATACATATTATTATTTTGGAAAACTCAGCAAAAATGTATGTTACTAGAAAAATAATTACATAATAAGCTTGTAAATGAAGAAATCTCCATATTAAATTCCAGTAGAATATTTCATAAATGGCCATTAAAAGTTTCATCCCCCTTGCCATGAATAATTTGGGAAAATATTCACATCATAAGCTGTGTTTTAGAATTTGAAATATAGAGCATTCTAGAGACTTACATATTATAATAAATGAAAACATGCTGTTAGATTTATTCTTTCGACTTTGAAATAGTGTTTTAGTTTAAATTCCTCTTCATAAATGTGTATATGTAGCCATAAGGACGTATCTCAACTTTTTTAATTTTCAGTTTTTTCTTACCATAGTAATGTTTACTGAACAAAATTGTCATATCTGCACTTAAAAATAAAACTTTATGAATACAATTCAAAACCTTGGATCCATTATAAATTTTATAAACTCATATACAATGCCAAGGGAATTTTTATAAAGAAAGGCACGAAAAACATTAATGAATCTAATATATAAAAATCAATGTTTGTTTGTTTGTTGATTTGTTTGTTCGTATTCTATGCGTGGCCATACCATTGATCTGATTTTAATGTTTTTTTTTTGCAAAATGTTCAAGAGGTTCCCAGAATGAACATAGGCTATAAGAGAGTCGTGATATTCAACCCTTCACCCTTAAAAAATCACCCTTTGTAGTGAAAAACATGAAATAAAGTCCATATTTTGATGCTTAAATGACTTACGCTGCCTAAATCATTACAAATGCACCAAATTAATGAACACAGAATTGAATATCTCAAAAAACTCTACAATAAAGTCCATGACAGCATATGTTTATTTTTTACGGATAACTCACAATAACCATTTTTGTCTTTCATTGATGCCTAGAAGATCGGGATAAGTAGATTCCCAGGCAAGCGTGCTCTGCCATATTGTTCATCCGATTGAGATGGGGCTTTTTGGAAAAATGTTCAGAAGATTCTGGGGATGAACATAGGCTGTAAGAGAGTTGTAATACTCAACCCCTTCACCCCTAAAAATCTCCCTTTGTAGTGAAAAATGTGAAATAAAGTCCCAATTTTGACTCTTAAATGGCTTACACTGCCTAAACCATAACAAATACACCAACTTAATGTACACAGAATTGAACATCTCAAAAAACTCTACAATAAAGTCTATGACAGCATATGTTTATCTCTTACGGATAACTCAACAATAACCATTTTTGTCTTTGGTTGACAAGATGATCGAGATAAGCAGATTCCCAGACAAGTATAACAGCGCATGGCTGGTGGTAAAAATGCATTATTTATTTAGGAGTAGCAGCGCATGCCGGGTATTAGCTAGTTATAAATAAAATGTTATTAAAAATCCTAAGTAAAATAGCAGTAAGATTATGATCTTGATGAAGATTTTCGGGCTGTAGGCCATGGTCGTGAGGCTTGTAGTTCCCCGACGTTTCTTAAGCTCTTTAATACCCTGACATTAGTATTGCTTTTTTTTTTTTGTTGATCCCACAACAGGCCCGGAGGCCCTTGGGGTAGTAGGAGGTTAAGGCTCCCACTTTTTCTAGACAATCGACACTTTATGTCAGCCGGGTTGTCAGCCCTGCGTGACGGCCGCCTTTACCCCCAGAACAAGCGTCTGGTACTCATTTCCGTTAGAGGCTGAGTCGACCCCAGGGCCATAGTGCCGCCAGCGGGTTTGGGTCAGTTTAAAAATCCTGACCCCAACGGGACTTGAACCCTCGACCCTCTGGCTTGTAGCTCAGTGTCTTAACCACTATGCTACGGCGTGCCCCACATTAGTATTGCTACTATATTTATTTAGTTATTTAGGTAGAATTTTTTATCACTCACCTCGTATTGTTCTTCATATTTGACTATAAACTAGTTTCGGAACGTAGTTTCTGTTCCTTCTTTAGTATCGTCCAAACCTAAACTTTGTTTTGTTATTTGTCGTTCTTGAAGAGCCGTTTCTTTGCTCCTTCCATTGACTGACTGAAAAGCCTCGAAACCAGGTCATTCTCACCAGGAATATCAAAGTTCATCAATTTCTTCTTTTCACTCTTTTGAATGTAGATCTTTTCCCAAACAGTAAATTTTATATAGTAAGTTGCTACTATAGTTAAAGCAGTCCACCGCTGTTGTCTCGGGGTAGCATGCTGCCTTGTCACGCAGCAGACCCGGGTTCGATCCCCTGTCGGGACATTTTTCTGCGTGAGGTTTTTATTGGGGTTTTTCCTCACTTGTCAGACAAATGTCAGGAAAACTTTAAGGCCCAAACGGTCCCCAAAATCATATGGCTATTGCAATCATCATTCATATTCATCTTAGGTTAAGCTTAGGATTAGGGACTCTCCTGGTGCACCATTATCATCATCATCACCAATCATATCATCGGGGCAACATAACCCCGCCTTCAAGGCGCCCCAACCTCAGAAGTGGGTTACAAGCATGCCATGCCAGGAGAGAAACCAGGAATGTCGAAAGACAAACCTAGGGCATTTGAAAAAAAAAACTATAGTTAAAGCGGAATTATTTATAATATTACATATCATAAAGTCGGCTGCGGTGGATTAGTGGTTATGCTCCTTGCCTCTGGTTCCGAGGGTCGTGGGTTCAAACCCGGCCGGGGTTGATGGATTTTTTAGGACAGAAAAAATTCAAGGAGCAAGTCCTCCGGGAGGGACTTTAAGCCATGGGTCCCGAGTCTGAAGATTTTCAGGCTCGTAAAAAATCCTTAAGCCTGAATGAAAAGGCCTCTAAGCAAAATTTACCGAATTTTCCTGTCCTAGTACTACCTTGGTTTCCTTGATGTCAGTATGAGTCGGAACACTGACCACATACCACTCAAAAATGACATCTATACGAAAACAAGTGTAACTAAAATTAGTGTGGTTCAAATGCTTCCCTGTAGGGGGAGAGCGCCTAAATCTCTATAAAGGGAAAACACAGGCTTACAATACAAAAAAAATACATATAAAACAATATTATAATAAACACATTGGTGCAGAATGGAATTTAACAAATTACTCATTATATTACTCACTTATTGAATGTTTAAAGATCTTGAGATAAGTGGCTTAGTATTATTTAATGAATTAAGTGTGTAGTACTGATAATTTCTCAATAAAGCATCATGTATGAACATGAAAATCTTGAATTGAACTTTTATAGGAAAAATCGCTATGAGGTTTAATTTAAGATTTAAATTAAAATTCTTTATACCTCACCTCATATCCAGGACATGAGGGTGAGGTATGATGAATTTTAGTTTATTCAGTTTAAAAATAAATACAAGTCCCTATATACCATCAGAATGCAGGGACATTCACATCGCGACCATCAGCTGCCAATCACACTTCAGAGGTCTTGGTAAAGTGCATACAGCGCTCAAATTGACCTACGAAAAATTTCTAAGTCCAAAATTACAATATTTAAAATTTTTACAAGTCCGTAGATTTCCACCGGGAATCTAAGACCCCCACAGCAACATATAGCAAGCCGGCCACAGCAAACTCGAGCGTGGTCAGAACCTGGATGGGTGAGCACTAGGGAACACCATGTTCTGAGCTGTGATTGGCCAATCAACATACATTTTTAAACAACAATACTTTATCGAATACATCATTATATTAACACTATAATCCAAGTACATTGTAGTACTAATTATTAAAAATCATAAAAATCTGATTTTCATGGAATTAAATCATTTTAACACATATATACCTCAATAGGTACAGGATCCAATCAGTGCAGAGCACAACATAGCAACAAGTCTTCAGCCATGCGGCGAATGATTTTCAGTGTTTTCCATATATTAACCCCTCAGCGGGGAGCATTTAAATATATTCTTCTTCTTCTTCTTCCTTCCAAGTATTAGGCCAAGGCCTGTTAAGATCCTGTAGAAAATTTTCCCTCCAGCGTTTCATAGGACGGCCCAGTGATCTTCGTCCTCTTGGTATATAATTATAAACAGCTTTGGGGATCCGATTTGAACTCATTCTTTCAAGATGGTGTTTCCAATTTAGTTGGTACTGTTTAATACATTCCAAAATTGGCGTAGTCTTCAATTCTTTTAAGATATCGGTGTTCCTTTTCCGATCCCATCTGGTGTAACCCGCTGTTCTGCGCATGAATCTCATTTCACAAGCCGTTATTCTGCTTTCATATGTTTTTTTTAGTGTCCATGCTTCACTACCATAGGTCAACACTGGTCTAGCCAAAGTGTTATATAAACGTAATCTGGTGTTTTTTTGTACAAGGGATGGTTTCATAACTTGATTAATAATTCCTAAACTTTTATTATAACTAGTAACTTTTTCAGGGATATCCTTTTCATCCCAGATAGAGAGATAATATCCAAGATATTTAAATTGATTAAATCTCTCTAAAATTTTATTCTGGAGACAGATTTTACTTTGTATGGGGTCCTTCCCATGAAATGCCATAATTTTAGTTTTGTTAATTGATATTTCCATATTAAATTTGGCACCTATTTTTTGTAAATTATAAATTTATCGTTGTAAATCATTTTCGGAAAGTGCCAGAAGAGCTAAATCGTCTGCAAAAAGAATAGCATCGAGTTTGAGGTTCCTGTTGATGGGTATATATCCTCGTTGTGTTTTCCTCCATTCATTTATTAATTTATTCATGTATATAATGAAAAGCACAGGTGAAAGTCCACATCCCTGTCTTACTCCAGTGTTGATCTTTTCATTTAAATATATATTCTATGTTAAAGGAAATTTTAATATCTCCTATATGAGATGGCAGTTCATAAAGCCTGTTTTCTTGGTATATTTTCATTAAGGATCATAATAAAACAAACGTGGTGCGTGTCGAACATGCTCGATCAGCACTACGCAGAAAAGTTGTGTTTATTTTATGCGGGCACTGCACGTCATTCCACGTTGATGGGTTAAGTAATTGCTTTGGCATTACTTCAAAATTTAAATGTGTTTAATGGACTCAGTCTTCATCCCCTTGTCAACTTCAGTTGGCCGACAGTGTGGTAGCCGCAAAACCAGCCACATTCCGCGCTGTCCATCTTGATTCTTTGTAGAGATTTTAGAGTTTAAGGCTTTGATTGAAAATCTTAATTTCCGATTGATTGAGGGTCTTTCCACTTTTCAGCGGTTGCCCTTTTACCAGCCGGCTGCTGGCCCTTCACATCCACATGTGTCAATCACAGAGGTAGATGATCAACAGCCAATGTAGGGGTGACATGTGGTTAGCATGTCGAGTCCCCCAGCCGTTATAGCTGGTTCCTCAACCTGGAGCCGCTACTTATTGTAGCTACCCAATTGCCTCACAATGCTGGGTGGGCACCGGTCCCATACTGGCCGAAATACCATGAGAAAATTTCTTCCCCCATGGAGACTCGAACCAGCGCAAGTCCCGTAGCTCTGCGCCAAGGTTTCCTACCTTAACCGCTCGGCTACGACGCGGGACGAAAATCTTAATTTAGTTTCATAAAGTTGATTGCCCTATCCATCAGAGACCATAGTTATGCTTATTGAACTGTAGCAGAACATCAAGTGCTAGTAGTTAATTATTTTGGTTTTTACAGCTCCTAAGCGACAAGTATCAACATCAGTGGATGGAAGCCCTGCAAGAACAAGGAGAATCAGCAGGACGGGCTCAGTGGACACTCTTTCTCCTTGTGAAAGCATCGCTTCTGACGACCTTATGTTGGACTATGAACGCAGCGAGGGAAGTTTATTTGACTGTACAGCAGAAAGGTGAACACATTTTAGATTCAAGAGGAAAATTTTATTATATAACTGAATTAAAATTCATCGGAGAACATATTGTTTAAACAACTCACCTCATAGGATTCATGCTTCCATGATATCGCGATTTCAAACATAATCATGTTCATCGTCAGCCATAACTCCGACTGATGAAATTCTTCGGCCGTCAACTATTCTATTGTCGCCATCTTCAGTGCTGCCATCTATGGTTGAACCATAGATGGCAGCACTGAAGATGGCGACAATAGAATAGTTGACGGCCGAAGAATTTCATCAGTCGGAGTTATGGCTGACGATGAACATGATTATGTTTGAAATCGCGATATCATGGAAGCATGAATCCTATGAGGTGAGTTGTTTAAACAATATGTTCTCCGATGAATTTTAATGATTATACCTCATAATGTTTACTTCCCAACATTAATTAAATATAATATAACTGAATGTTTTTATTATTATATTGTTTTTTGGCTGTACTAAAACTCACATTAAAGACAGCCAAAGGCAAACAAACGTCAGTAGTGCTTTGTAGAATGGGATGATCAACAGTTAGATAAGTTGAATGTTTTTATATTTAAATTAATGTTGGGAAGTAAACATTATGAGGTTATATCATTATTAGTGAGTGAAGAACATATTTTTAACGGCTCACCTCATACAAATTCAAATTTGTTTGATACCAACGGTTTCAGACGACATCTCGTCTCTCTTCAGTCATGACTTCCACTGATGAAATTCCCTGGTTGTTGATTTCTCTATGGATGTTACCTCATGTGCTGCCATCTTTGGTTGGGATTATAAATTTTGAAATTAAATTTTTATCCACTGGAATATCAAAGATCATAGATCAATATTTATTCTTCTGAGTAAATATCTTCTCCCAAACTGTCAATTCCAACGGTTTATCAAATTGTTTCAAAAGTTTTGCCTCTTTTCCAATTTTATGATGTTCTAGCAAACTATGTGCAGCAATTGCTGATTTTTCAATTTCACAATTTTTAATGTTTTAAAAATGGTCTTTAGTATGTGTTTCTAAATTCCTTTTTGTTTTTCTTATATTTACTTTACTACAATCATTACAATTAATTGATAAATTCCAGATTTTTTTTTACTGTCTGGGATGTTGATTTTTTATTGGTATTAAATGAACGGGCTTCAATCCTATCGTACATAAACATGCAATATTTAATAACCTCTTATACCGATTAATAAATGTCCCATTAAATGAAGAAAATTTTAAGAAAGAATACAAGGATATCCTAAATATCCATCCATCCATAGTAATTCTGCCCGAAGGCAGGTCCTTCACTGCAATCATAGCATTTTCATGCTATGCTTGCAGCTTTACTAGGGAATTGTAGGTGTGGTAGCTTCCCGTTGCTTTCCACACCAGTGAAGGATGAAGGTGATGATGATGATAATGATAAGGATGATGATGATGGCCATATGATTTCGGGGACCGTTTGGGTCTTAAAGTTTTCCTGACATTTGTCTTACAGGTGAGAAAAAACCCCGATAAAAACTTCACCCAGAAAAACTGCCCCGACCGGGGATCGAACCTGGGCCCGCTGCATGTCAAGGCAGCACGCTACCTCGAGACCAGAGCAGTGGACATCCTAAATATAGCCAGATTAAGTGATTTCAATAAGAAAATAATAACAAACAAATTAAAGAAATTCAAACAGAAAAAAAGACTTAAAGAATATTCTTCCCAACAAACTGTTAGTAAAGAAAAGAAGAAATTTAAGAAAATTACTTACCATCCGGAAGTACATAGGAAATTTTAAAAAATGTTTGACAAACACAACTTTTCTTTGGCGCCAATAAATAAATATAGTCTGGAAAAACTTCTAAGTACCAATAAAAAAATCAACATCCCAGACAGTAAAAAATCTGGAATTTATCAAATAAATTGTAATGATTGTAGCAAAGTATATATGGCGAGTGTACAACCAGAGTGAACTAAGTGACATATTGTTAATTTTTCAGTAGAAGATAATTAAGTTTGAAACCTCATCACATCGTAACTACAAAAGATAATGACCTAAAACTTTAAAAGGCAAATATTTTGTGTTTTCTAAATGACAGAAAATACACGTGACCAATATATTCCACTTTGATATATATGAAAATAGTGGTTACTTTTGCTACAGCAATCACATAGTTCAGTTTGGCGGAATGAAGTACCGCATGTCATTGATAATAGTTCACTTTAGTTGAACACACTCTGATCTTTTAGTGATTATCAGGGATGCAATAAATCTAAATTCACTATAAATAATAATTATATTTTAAAAAATATTTTTCATCATATTTTGTTACTTTCTAGTATAGTTTGTACATATTTTATTAGTAATATTGTTTCCAGTGTATTCATAAACATAGCTTTACATACACGAACATCCTCAGAACCCACATGCAAATAATATTCTCTTGATTAGACTTTCCGACTGTCTTTCTCTTTTCTTTTACGTTTAATTGCAACTACTTTAACAGATTTTGCTAGTATGGCTGTTTTGTGTTTCCCAGGAAGAATTGCTAAAGAACGTATCAAAATTATTTTTCCGCTGTTCAAAAGTAATTTTGTCTCCACATTTCCGGCGACAGTTGCAGTCAAAGTCCTTGCAAACAATTTTTTTAGGAAATTTTAATCCACGGGTATTCGTATATGCTTTTCCTGAATTTTGCTTCTTTTTTCGAATGTTCTTTTTCCATATTTCAGGCTTTGCTTTCCTATGTTTTTTTATGATTGGTGAATTACTATCGTAGCTATCAGATGACGAATCTGAATATAAATTAAAAAAAAATATTGTTAGAATGTTAGTGTTATGTGGAAATATTATTACAATATAAATAATTAATGTATTTATTGCTATAAATTATTTTAAATAACAAATATTAGCCCCGATTAATTTCTATTTCGTGCGAATATACACTATTTCTCGGTTGGAATATAACATCATTAAATTCGACCATAGTGAACTATGTAAAAAGCGGGTTAGAGTTTTTTAGTCACTGATACATACGAAGAAGGGAATGCATAGCTGATATTGCTGCTAACAGATGACAGCATTGTATGAGGCAAGGAAAATAATCTATGTGATATAGTTCACTGCTTGATCACAATTTTATGAATTCACATAACCTATAATCAAAATTTATTTATTAAAAATCTATTATATTTCTTTACAAATGGTGTTTTCTTACCCCCCTCAGCATCAGAAAAGTTATCTTCATCAGAGAATGATGAAAAGTCCGACGGACTGCTTATATCTTTACCACTATCCATTTTTTTACACGGTACTACATGCACAATAAAGGGACTTTCCCGTGCACTTGGTTCACTCTCCTTGACCACAGATATCTCCAATAGTAGTCTGACAGAATGAAATTTACCGCTAGCGGTTCCATGAGTCAATAATTTGTTTATTCAATGCAATGGTTTGCAGTACATTAAAATCATGTACATATGGCGCGAAGATCGGCAATTTTTAAAAACGCATTCCAAAGAACATTTTAGAAATATTAAAAAATTGTGAAATTGAACAACTGCTGCACATAGTTTGCTAGAACATCATAAAATTGGAAAAGAGGCAAAACTTTTGAAACAATTAGATAAACAGTTAGAATTGACAGTTTGGGAGAAGATATTCATTCTGAAGAATAATTATCGATCTATGAACTTCAATATTCTGGTGGATAAAAATTTAATTTCAAAATTTATAATCCCAACCAAAGATGGCAGCATAAGAGGTAACGTCCATAGAGAAATCAACAACCAGAGAATATCATCAATGGAAGTCATGACTGAAGAGGGACGAGATGTCGTCTGAAATTGTCGGTATCAAAGAAATTTGAAATTGTATGAGGTGAGTCGTTAAAAATATGTTCTCCACTCACCATTAATGAATGTTTTATTAACTTCATATTTGGGTTCACTAAAACTCATGTGAGAGAAATCGAAAGGTTCACATCAACAGTGTTTTGTAGAATAGAATGATCAACAATCTTGTAATTTTTAATAAAATTAATAAATTATTCTAAATTTTGTCCCATAATTGATTTTCCTCAATACATACAAAAAAATAAATAATTAAAATTGGCTAATAATTTTATGTAAGCACACAATTTTTTATGGAATATTAACTAAAAAAGTGTATTATTTTTAGTCTGATCATCTTACCTCAATATTGATGTTGATTTGTTCTTGAACACGTTTCAAAACAATTCTGTTTTATTGTCAGCTTGTTTTGAAACATGTTCAAGAACAAATCAACATTGATATTGAGGTAAGATGATCAGACTAAAAATGATATAATTAAAATAACCTCAAAATATCACTTCCTAAAGTTAAATATTAACTAAAAAATACTATCTCACTGGCACTATCAAATAAATTCATTTAAGCTTTCTTACTTAATAATTACATTAATTTATATTAAAATAAGACAGTATTTATTTCATAAGTTCATGGATGCATGGACATAAGCTCTCCACACATTCCTGTCCTCAGCTAATGTTTTCCAATCATTCCCTATATAATCAATCTACTTCTCTCAAATCATGTTTAATATTATTTTCCCACCTCATTCTTGATCTACCAGCTGGCCACTTTTCCATCTGGTTTTCCTACAAGAAGCTTCCATGCCCCTCTTTCATTCCCCATTCGTACCACATGTCCTCCCATCGCAGTCTGAGACTTAACTGTTCTTATTATATCTGATTTCCTACAAATATCATGTTGCTTATTTATAGAATAAAAAATGAATTGGAAACTTGCGAACTCACCTCATAAAATATGTTTTAGTTATCTGGACATGTTTCAAATACATTCATGGCTCATTAAAATATTCAGAGTTAATTGAGGATGAAGATGATGGTCTTCGAAGATGTGTCCAGGTGAGAGAAGTTTATTTTATGAGGTGAGGTGTAAAATTACCAATTCATATTTATATCGATGTTTTTATTATTAATTTCATACATCTCAATGATGGAAAAATCATATTTAAACCCCATCACTGGTCTTGCCTTCCTTTGGCCAGCAACCAATCGAAGGGACTATTATTATGCTTTCAAGTCTTATACGAGAATTTCCCGGGGAGGGAAAATTTTCTATAGGATAGTAACAGGCTTTGGCCTAATACTTGGAAGGAAGAAGAAGAGAAAAATTATACGCTCAGACCGGGACTTGAACCCGGGACCCTTGGTTTTCTAGTCCAAGTGCTCTACCATTTGAGCTACCTACTTGCTCAGGTAACTCAAATGGTAGAGCACTTGGACTAGAAAAGCAAGGGTCCCGGGTTCAAGTCCCGGTCTGAGCGTATAATTTTTCTCTTTAAATATCATATTTATATACTATTGATATTTACATCTTATGTTACTTACCATGAGTTTTTTATAAACACTCTTATTTATCGATGGGCAGATTGGGGCAGCATTTATTCCTTGAAGATCTATGAAAGATTTTTATTATGAGAGAGGATAAAATCTTTTAAAATTTGATATTACTTCTTATTTTTATCAGATGACTGCTTCCAAAAATTATTGTAAATTGCTGTTCTCAAGCACAGACAAAATAAGTTTAAAATTTTAATTTTGTAGATCATTTCCTATCTCCAAATGCTATGAAACCTAGTTGTAGAGAGTTTTCAAACTTATATAATGAACTAATTACATATTCTGTTATTTTGGAATACATAAAATGGTTACCATAATTTTAAAAATACAATAGAAAGTAATATTAAGAGGTTTACTTAACAATTAAGATATTTGGTCTGTATATTCTTACCTCTTATGGTTGGTGTTTTTGAACATGTGTTTCAAGGCATGTTATTACAGACTGTAATAGCTGAAGATGGGGTTGAAAAGCCTTGAAACATATGTATTGATACATAAGCAGCAAGGAATCAGAAGAAAAAACTTCAACCGGGCATTTTTACCGTTCATTATGAATGTAACGGACCACGTTGGAAAACTAAAGAAAGAAGACATAAACACAATATACAGGTCTACCAAGAAAATCAAGAAACTTTTCAGACCTATAAAGGATCAAGTCCATTCCCATCAGACAGCAGGCATACACAGGATACCATGCAGTTGTGGAAAAGTGTATATAGGCACCACCAAATGCAGCATCACAACCAGACTTAAGGGGCATGAAAGATACAGTCATCTTAAACAAATGGATAAGTTGGCAGTAGCAGAACACTCGTTACTTGATGGCCACAGAGTACAATACCAGAATACAGACATATTATCTAACTGCACACACTATTTTACCCGTCTACAACGAGAATCCATCGAAATATTCAAACATAAAAACAGTTCAATAGAAAAGAAGAATCATTAAAAGTCAACAAAGTATGGATACCGGTTCTAAAAAATGCAGAATACAAACCTTTACAAGTACAGTCAACTAGACCATCAAACAGCAATCTCATTGGAGCAATGGAAGTCCCTACCGCTGACCAATCAGAAGGCAGATATAACTTATGAACACATCGCGGTGAACATATAAATAGGACAGACAGTGGACAAAATTGCCAGCCTCAAGACAACCCTTGAGGATGCCAGATGCAGTCTCTGGCGAAACGTCAGGGAACTACAAGCCTCACAACTATGGCCTACAGCCCGAATCCTCTTCTTCAAGATCATCATAACTTGAAACATATGTTCAACAAAAACAACCATAAGAGGTAAGAATATACAGATGAAATAAAACTTAATTATTGGTTGCCATAACTTAAGATATTAACCTCATGAGATAGATAAAGGCATAAGTAATCAAAATATTTTAATATGCATAATGTTTATCCACTCAAACTCCTGGTATGTAGTTATATACATTTGAAGACACACAGGAGTAATGAGATATTGCATTAAAATGTGCTCTTTAAGGGCTAAATCATTATTGCCTAGCAGTTAAATGCAGAAAATGGGATTTATTACCTGAAAATTTACATTTATTTTTCTCGTCATTCCATTGTTGTTTGTCACACCTTTCTCCAATGTCTATTTAATTCTTGAAAGCACTTCCATCATCAATTACCAACTTGGTAGGCTGATTTGGGTTCACTTGAGCCCCTTTTGTTCGCTCATTTTAGGTTTCTTGTTAGGCCTTCAGATCTACCTTGTTATGGGTATGTATGGTGAAAGCAAAAAGAAAATTACCCATAAAAACGTTGAAATGGTGTCTACCTGGAAGAAGAAAGAAAGGAAGATCTCAAAATTCATGGATGCAAGAAATAAGAACTGGAATGAGGACTGGAGTGGATGGATAGGGACAAGTGGAGAAGGAAAATAAAACTTTGGGACAGAAAGATGTGTAAACATTGTAAATCTGTATGTAATTAAATAAATAATTATTATATTTGAAGAGAAAAATATATGCTCAGACTGGGGTTTGAACCCAGGACTTTTCGTTTTCTATGCAAATGCTCTCCCAACTGAACTATCTGAGAAACTCCAATCTAAATACAATATTTTCTCTTATATGCACTGTTAATTCCCGATTGCCAAATGCTACGTTTAAATCCCTGTCTGAGCATATATCTTTCTCTTCGAATATAATTTATCCATCATTGAGATGTATGATATAAATAATAAAAACATCAACATAATTATTATTTCATATCAGTGTTATAATTAAATCATTTAATTTAACTAAAAAGACACATGACAAATATAACTGTAGAAATAAACAGGCTATTGGATCAAATTGAAAGAAAAATTGATGTAATAGGACTTTGGATTGAACTTTTATAGGAAGAAATCACTGTGAAGTTTAATTTAAGATTTAAATTAAAATGTTTTATACCTCACCTCATATCCAGTCTTCTAATTATAATGGTTTCAAAGCTTAGGCAGTTTCATCTCCAGTAATCACTTGTCGACTGATGTTATGTTGATCACGAGAACTGCTTCTTCCTCCCCCTGTTGGTGGATCAAATCAGAATCCCTGGGAATTTCGGAAGTTCATAAGTTTTTCTTTTCTCTGCTAATGGCTTCGTTGCCAAGGCCCAGCATTTGAAAACAACAACAGTTTTTCTTTTTTATTCCACATTAAAAAAAAACAAGAAAGAAAATCTTATAAACTTCAAAATTCCTGGGGGATTCTGATTTGATCCAGAGGTTCATTGGTCCGCCAACAGAGGGAGGAAGAAACAGTTCTCCTGATTGACATAACATCAGTCGACAAGAAATTACTGAAGATGAAGCTGCCTAAACTTTGAAATCGGTATAATTAGAAGACTGGATATGAGGTGAGGTATAAACATTTTAATTTAAATCTTAGGGCTTTGGATGTTTAAGTGTTTATAAATAAGAATTAAATAAAAAGAAGGTTGTCTTGATAGAGTCTGCTATTACTCATTATTGTTTATTTTTTGTTATTTCAGTCGTCAGGACAATTCACTGGGAGCTCTCCATCAGATGGATGATGCCACCTTGATGTCAGAATTGGAAGCACAGTCAGAGAGTGTACTAAGAGAATGGTCATCTTTAATTGGAGCACACACTAAGGAGCAGGGGTAAGTGAAAAATATTTTTATAAATAACATAGTATAAGTAATTTATTCAAATTAATGTTTATGTTAAAACATTTATTTTAAGTGAAATGAAATTTAGTGTGTAAAATCTAATTGTGTATTGTCATAAAAAATGATTCCCTGTGAAAGACAATGTTTACTGTATGTACAATTATTTATAAGAGTAGAGATTGAAAAATTGTATTGATTATTTTATTCATATACAGTGAATATTGATCAGTCCAATATACAGTCCTTGTGAGTTTGAACCTATTATTCACATTTGACTGTAACTGAAATATTGTGGAAATGAAATTGTTAGACCTGGCACAGTTGCCCAGAAATTGATTTGCAAAGTTTCTGTTTTTTAACACATTCAGTACCAGGCACTGAGCAGGGCATTTAAACCCACAGGCCAGCCATTTAAATACCCCAGCTACCCTTTTCACGGCACTTCAGAAAATGGACCATTATTCACAAACTATTAGTCCTAGAAAATTCAAATTTTGTACATACCTAAAGGAGATATCCTAGTAGGATTTGATGGTCAAATAACTTCGGTGATTGACATCACATGGTATCGGCATATCAATTTCAGGAAGTGGAAGTTCATCTTCACTTTCACTTTGTGAATCTTTTAATTTAGGAATCAGTTCATCACCTGAATCATCATTATACAAAATATTCACTAATTCTTCTTCAGTGAGATATTTTTATTTTGCCATGGTTTCACTCGCGCACAAAAAACAGTGCGATAACGAGAAAAATATACGATTGCATTGGAGCCTGGAGGCAGGTTTGGGTGAACGAAATTCCATGTGTTGTTTGTTTTAAAAATAAAAGGAGATTCACCAAGGTTAAACGTGTCAAATGGGAATAGAAAATGTACATTTACATGCCATCTATGATCTCCAAGACATACTAAGCCAACACACTATTTAGGCGCCGAATATAAATGCGGTTTGTTCGTGCCCGCCCTAAAACGAGTTAACTGACTGACAGCCGCATACACTATAGTCTCTTTAAATGCCTTAACTGGTTTACGGTACTGAATGTGACACACAGAAGGCCATTCTATCAAAAGATTGTTACGCAAACAATTCATTTATATGTATTGATGTAGATGTAATTCATTTATATGTTATTATATAAAGTACCAAACTTATTTCCATTTTATTAATATATGAAAAGACGACTGAAGTCTTGAGAGTTTTAATTTACAAGTTGGAGGGGATGCTTCCAAAATTAGTTGATGAGGAATACATATATTTTTATGAGGTGAGATGTAAAAATATCCAATTCAATTGTATCATATATTAGAGCTGGATGTGATGAATGCTTGACTTGTCTCTTCTGGGAGGATTTAGGGATATCTAATAGGGCACCAGTTAAATAATTAACAAGTTAATAGCTCAAACAAACTAGAAGTACTAGTTGTTTTTTTTCACAAGTATTTTATATTAATATAGAATAGAATAGATTTATTTAGCCTGGTGGAGTTAAGGCCATGTGGCCATCTCTTCCACCCACCAGGACAAACATATGTTACATATAAATACAAAAAATTACAATAATAGCCATACTAAACAATTAATTATCTGTCAAATTGAATAATAATGAAAATAATGTCTAATAATACAATAAAATTAAATACAATTAAAATTATATTAATGATAGAATGAATACAGAAAAGAATAACAGCTCGAATCTACTATACATAAAAAGAAAAGAAAGAAAAAAAATATATAAAGAAAGTAATAAACTATAATGAATTAATCTATCACTTATTATACAAGGCATTAGGTAAATATTAACAAATCTTAAAACTATTTTTATTAAATAATGAAAAAAAAAAGTTAATTTTTAAAATGTAATATTAGTGAGTTGTTTCTGTTAATAATTTTATTTTCAATTTGTTTATGAAAGATGGTAAAGTTTGGCAGTCTCTGACATAGGGTGGAAGGGAATTCCATGTTCTAGCAAGAGAAACTGTAAAAGATTTTGAATAATAGGTAGTGTGATGAGGAGGAATATAAAGGACAGCATATTAATGAAACTTGTTAATTTGCTGCCAAATCAAAAGTTCACTTTCTGCATTACTGTTATATATTATATTTATATAGTTCTTTAAAAAACTTAATATTTAAATATCTTATCTTTTTAAAATATTTGAAGCTTCGACCTATATTTAGGGAGCCTAATATATCAATCTTGACTCTACTTATTTTTGGAGTCGATAATATTCTCTAATGGAAATTTAATATCGTTGGGCAAGCGTCGTAACACCATGTTTTCACCAGAAGCAATGTCTTCCATATTGAAAGAAGATATCTCTTCCCTCGATAGTAACATGAGAATGAAAAATAAGTAGTAGTAGTAGTAGTCTAATGTCCATTAGCTGGGATGTGTTCCATTTGCTTTCTTGCTTCCCAATAGAGTCCTGCCACGAGTTGTTGTAGGTGACATCTTCAGAGCCTCACAGCTAGCAAGATGATCTTTGTTCATGGTAGTGTTATTGTCTTGGCACAGGATACAATTTGGAGAGTTGAAGATTCCAATTTTATGGAGGTGTGCTGCCAGGTAGTCATGGCCTGTTAACAGTCTGAGGGTCGTATGTTAGAACATTACTCTCTACTCAAATTACTTCCAATCACTAGTGAGCTGATTCACCGTGAGCAATTGCTGAGAACGAATTAACGGCCGACTTATCGGTAATGCATGAGAGTCGACGTTTTCGTAATATTGGCAACGAATTACCCAGAATTCTCAGCGATAAAACCACTTCCGTTATTTTCGTCTGCTATAGAGGAATGCATTTATGCTTGCATCCCGCAAATAATACCGTATACAAACACGTCTGCGACACGCAATATTATGCCGATTCTCCTGTTCTTCCAGTTGAATTCTTTGGTAGACTCTATCAAATTCCTCTTCTCCGTGTATACCGAAAACATGATCGAAGTCTTCAAAGTCCGACATCTTGGATAAATGTTGGATAAAGCAGCAAAGTACATCGATTACCATCGGTTCCCCTTCGGGATTTTAATTTGAGTTGCTCATGTAAGGTACCTCCGCAGGTAGCTTACAAATTTAACCAATTATTATCGCATGAACAGATTTCTGAGTAAGCAAAATCGTATTAGCATACAACTTGCTCAGCAGAGAAGGCATTTTACTGTCTAATGCGTCCAAACATGCGACCCTGAATGTTGCTACTGCTTCATGTCTTGGTTGTTCAGGTATTAAGTTTTAATTCTGCGAGATAGCTGACCATGGTTTCTCATTACTCTGTGATTTGAAGTGCTACATCAGTTCTTTCTGGAAGTTTCTTTTAATTATAATTTTTGCAGAATGGTAGGGCAGGGATTGATTTGTTTTCTGTAAAATTTTGGGTGCCCTTTTTTGCTAAAAGATCCGCCATTTCATTTCCATGTACCCTGCAATGAGAGGGGATCCATTGGAGCTGGATAATTTTATTTTGTCCCGAAAGCGCTACAGTTAAATGATTAATTAAGTTGAGGAGACGGACCTTTCAGGTGAATATTCCATAATTTTATATTAATTTTGAATAAACTAGTTGTAACCGTTTAGTAGTAGGCACCACATGTGGTGGTTATGTCACCCATAGAGAGAAAGTAGGTATAGGAAGGAAGGAGAAATGAACCCCTAGGCCTCGAATACTCTAATACCGTCAGGGTTGAAAGAAACAAGAGGTCAGTCAAGGGAGACTGGATAGAAAAGTTGAAAGAGGGAATTGGTATGGGAAGAAGAAGTAATACCAATTCGGTTAGAAAAAAAAAAAACTCACCAAGCTGACCAGTGCTTATTGGTGAGTAGCCCTTCCCTTTCGTTCATCATGCATAAGCATGATTACTAACAGCTGCACCACGAGAAGGTGAGGGATTGGACACTAGGTTACTGTCCAGGTCGGTTCCTTTAAGCCTTCGATGGAAGGAATTAAAGGGTCTCCTCTCTGTTAAAGACAGTAGCCTTTCCGCAGCCCTAGTGAACACAGTATTGTTCTAGCTACGCTGTCAGTTGTATTGTGCTATTGTGAGTGTTTTGATTGGTTTTAGTAAATGGAGAAGATGAACCCTGTAAATATATTGGTTAAAGTTATCGCTAAACTAAAAGAAGAAGGATATAAAGAGACAGAATGTGAAATGTCGCGAAAGGAGCTTGAAGTTGCTGATGTTATATATAACCTAATAAAGAGTTATGAAAAGGAATCAGTTGAAGAAATTCATACTCTGGACATTGATGAAAATGAACCATGGGATGATGATGGTGACATGTCTCATATACAAAAAAGCGAATGAGAAGAAACAATTGCCTCGTCGGAAGAAGAATAGAATACTTCATAGCATTCTGGTTCTCTTTATTGTCCATCCCCTCCAAAAGCATCCTGGGTCATTACTTTTGAAGAAAAATGTAGGGTAATTGAGTATTGGATTCAGCCAGGTACACTAAGGAAAAAAAAAAAAAGAAAACCTTTGAAAACCTAGTCAGACCATAGGAAATTTTGTTCAAAGGAAATTATTCCTGTGGTTGCCCATGGTCTGGAATTTAGGTTAAGTTTAGAATAAGGACTTTCCTGGCACTTCATTACCATTTACCACCTTTCCAGGTGCTCCATCCTAAGAAATGATTACAATTCCGCCAATGCCAGAAGAGAAAGCCAGAAATGTAATAAAATACAACCTGGTAGCATTGGACAAAAAAGAAATTACTACTTCAATACTAAAATTAAAGCATGCATACAATCCACCAACATGCAATATTTACATTAACATTCTTACCTGCAACATTGAATGTTAACTAAGAATTATAAAGCACTGTTATCAAATTTATCCTTACCTTGAAATACATAGATAGACAAGTATTCATTTCTTACAGTAGAATATAGGTTATTAGAAACACGTAAGCCCTACTAGCACCATTGTTTCAAATGTGACAATAAGTCTGTCATTTCTCTTGTTAAAAATTTATTATTAGAGGTACAGGTCAATGTTATAGCAAATAAGGAAAATATCCCTAATTACTAGTGATTTGTATTCATCAGGCTTATTTTCTTTGGTTTAATCTTCATCATCTTTATCTCTCTTTGTGTTGTAGAAGAACTGTTATAGTCTGAATAAAATTGTGTTCATGATTCATCTCTTCCTATGATCTCTTGTAGTTAGTACTATGTAATGGTACTAGCAGTGGCGTGTGGTGGTCAGAGTAATTACCCTAGCTGTATGACGAAAATATAACTTATAGTATATAAACATTTACTGTCTTGTATTTTGTTTTTTTTTTTGTTATATCCAGTAAATATGGAATTTTTCTCGTTAAAAGGTCTGCACGAAAATGATCTACTATGTAAATTATAAATTATAGTCACTTACTTTCATTTTTACTAAATTAACAAATCACATTTATCAGTAATCACTGAGAAATATTTGGCACCACACTATTCGAAATATGATGGCAGAAGCCTTGCGAGATTTTGGATACACAGTTTATGAGGAAGTACATGGTGTGGCCATTAATGGGAGTAACAGACGAATAGATATTATTGCATTTAGACCATCCTCTAAAATTGGTATGATATTAGATCCCACAATTCGTTTTGAGACTCATAGTGGCCAACCTGAGGAAGTTGACTCTGAAAAGAAAGCCATATATGAGCCAACAATTGACTATTACAAAGATAAATACCAACTAGATAGTATAACTGTCACAGGATTGATGATCGGGGCAAGAGGTACTATACCAGGATTCTTAGCCAAATTTTGGAATTCCTTAGATTTGGACAAGGTGTTTCTTTCTAGAATTGCCATCGCTGCCATTAGAGGATCAATTTCAATTTTAAGAAACCATATTTACAGAATTACTTTATAGTATGTATACTTCAATTAGGCCTACAAGTTGAATTTTTTAAAATGTATTTCATTCAATTACAAAAATTAATTGTCTGTATCACTTTGTCCTTGAAGCAATCCTCTAATGAGGAAAGTTTTATATAATAATAAATAATTTAAAACGTATTAATAACACATTTGAACGCACTCAGTGCCAATATTAAATTCAACTGTCGCTTTCCACAAATGATATAATATATACACGTTCATAATAATTCAATTGTTGTTATTCAGATATATAATATAAATAAAGCTTCTTAAATTAACAGGTTGCTATAACTGACTAAACATACCGCATAATTTTATTATTATTATTTATTTTTTTGTATTTTGTAAAAAATATAACCAACATAAATTAAATATAAATTAAAAAATGTTATTTCTGATAATTCTATTATTCAGGAATTGGTGCTTTCCAAATCAGCCAACCATGAATGTTTCATGAATCGATAAATCGAAAGGTCTTTCGACCTTGTGTATACTTCGAGTTGTGATGTTTCTGGGTTCAGCTAGCTGGTGTTCAATGAAAAACTGATGGAATAAGACAAAAACTTCATCTAGCGGGTTATTGCTGATCTAGTGTGGGTTATCGCTAATTCATCTGCAGCGAAATAGCTGGTGTCGGTGGGGTTAACATGGAGGAAACACTTTGTGTTCCTCTATGAAGATAATGTGAATATGCAGAATACAGCGGGAATTTTGAATTTTGATGTTCTCACGTAATTGATTTGAATGAAATTTGGCAAATATGTTATTTTATTTTAATCCAAAATTATTAATATACTAATGCTGGGGTGGCTGGGGGTTGAACGCCACTGGGCACTAGGGATTCTTGTTCTAGGAAATCAGTTAGAATGTTCCTGCCAATTTTATAAATTTATATAAATTATTTTTAGATATCCCATGTTAATTATCTAGCGTTGCCCTGGAATCCACTTATCCCCGATCTTCTTCAATAAACTGAAAGACAAGAATGGTTATTGTGAGTTATCTATAAAAGATAGGCATGCTGTCGCAGACTTTTTTGTAGAATTTTTTTGAGGTATTCAATTCTATGTACATTAATTTGGTGTATTTCTTCTGGTTTAGGCAGCATAAGCCATTTGAGCATCCAAAAAGTGACATTTTTAATGCATCGATGCATTTTTTTTACCTCTGGCCCTATATTACATACAGTAATATGTATATACGTTAATTGTTCCAAAAAATCTCTAATTGATGGTAAAAACCCAATTTAAATTAGTCTAGTAGTTTTTGAGTCCCTAAAGGACAGAAGGACTCACAGACATTAATTTTTAAATATAATCACCCTGAGTGTTTAATTTACACATTAACACCATTATAAATTAGAGTTGAATTTATATTCTTATAGTTAATATAATTATATTTAGACAACATTCTTGATGAATGGAAACAATTCGTTCATAAGGGATTAAAAATTGGACGAAATAAAACATTGAATGCATTATGTTTTGCAGATGATATAGTATTTATTTTTGCCAGAGAGGATAGGCTACAAAAAGCAGTCTATCAATTAAATAATATACGTAAGAAATATCTCTATCTATCTTCGGGTTTTTACAGCTGCTGCCGTCTTCCCGTGCCAAACCTCCAAAGCCTACGGTCTTGGGCATCTTCGATGCTTAGCCCTCTAGCTTTCATTACTGTCTTCATGTTTTCCTTCCATGTTAACCTTGGTCTTCCTCTTTTCTTCTTTCTGTCAGGATGCCATTCATATAGTTGCTTCGGCCATCGCTCGTCTTCCATTCTTAAAACATGTCCTAACCACTTTAATTCCTTTTCCTCAATTCTTTCAATTATGCTTTCTTCTGCTTCCATTATGTTTCTGATTTCCTTATTTGTGACCCGTTCTAATTTAGACTTTCTGGCACTTCTTCGTAAATAATCCATTTCTAGAGCTATTAGTCTATTCTTGTAGTACTTATTGATTGTCCATACCTCACTTCCGTACATTGCAACAGATTCCACCAATGTTTTACCAATATATTTTTTTGTGTCTTTCCAAATATGCTTATCCCACCATATGGAATTTAATGATGATATTATTTTGCTACTCAGTTCAATTCTATGTTTTATGTTCTCTTTGCCTATACCTTCGATGTTATCCATAATCATTCCCAAATATTTAGTTTTTTTCACTTGCTTTATTTGGATTCCATCTTCCAATACTAAATTTTTCTCTTTCATTGCTATTTATTGCCAGATATTCTGTTTTTTGTAAATTTACTGTGAGACCCCATGATTCATATGCGTTTTTCAACCTTTTTATCATGAATTCCATATCAAAATTGTCTTGCGCTAAAACCAGTTGATCATCGGCAAATTGTAATGTCAGCAAAAATCTATTGCCTATTGGGATCCCCATACCTTTGCAGCTTTGTTTCCATTTCGTTAATATAAATTCTACATAAATATTAAATAAAATTGGTGATAGACTGCACCCTTGTTTCAATCCCTTTGAGGTGTTTATAGGATTAGACATTATATTTCCCATTTTAACATAAGCGGAGTTATCTTTATAGATTTGTTTAATAATTTCTATTAGGTTTCTGTCAATATTGTATTTCTCCAATACTTCCCATAATTTGTTCCTAAGAAATATAATATGATAATTTCAAAATTAAAAACTAAAGCAGTGGCGTTCCATGGAGAGTACCCAGTAAGAACAAAAATAGTAATAGAAGATAAAGGTTGGAAACAGGTTTCACACCAGTATTTGGGCTGCGATATAACTTATGAAGAAGAACAAGATACAAATAAAGAAATGCAGAAATTCCAACATATTTGTGGAACAATCAGACAAACACTGAGGAACAAAGTAAGAAAGGATACACAGATAAGATTTTACTCAATGATGGCACTACCAGTGGTGATGTATGGAAGTGAGGCCTGGGTCATAAAGGAAAAAGAAAAAAGTAAAATTCAGGCAGCAGAAACGAGATTCCGACAGGCTGTGAAAGGTTGTACAAGAGAAGAACATATTAGAAATAAGAATATTAGAGAGGAACTAAAAATGCAACCATTTCTTCAACAAATAGAAGAACACAGGAACAATTGGATAGAACATCTGCAATGAATGACAGAGGATAGGATACCAAAGATGGCACTGATGTATAATCTTGGAGGATGAAGATTGGTAGGAAGACCAAAAAAGCACTAGGCTGAACAGATGTGAGATTGGAATAGACAAAGGCCTAATCCGTGAAGTTTGATGATGATGATAGTTAACCATTTTCAACTTCAGGCAATATAATGGTTCTGAAGTTTTCAGAGAATGTAAAATGAGAAAAATAGTTCCCTGGAACAAACACAAAATATGCACACACCTGAATGCTATAGATTCTTCTGGTGGACTAGTGGGTACCATACTTACCTCTAGTTCCAAGCTCTGTGAATTCAAACCGGGCCCAAGGTTGATGGTTTATTTCAGGGCATAAAAATCATACGTATGGTTTCCTTCAGAATGAAATTAAATATATGGTTCCGTATTGTAGATTTTGGGAACACAAAAGAACTTGAAGCCTGAAATAAAAATATAAAAAAAAATTGCCGAGTATTTCACACTCACCATTGAATTTTGATGCTAAAACCTTAGCTGTTAAAGAGTTTGTTAAATAAAATACTACTAACTGAATGTCATTAAAATTTTTTACTTGTTTTATTTTACAGAATATTAGTTTTAATTTATAGAATTATTAATCACATTTTAGACAAAAATCTGTAAATTATTTTTCTTTTTAATTAACAAAGAGCCTATGGTTATCATAAGTAATGCCACGAGTGATTCCTAAATTATCTAGAGAATTTGGAAATCAAGAGTGGCATTTGTTAGGATTATTTAACGAATAAAATTAAGCTGTTTACTTACAAATCATTATTTAAATATAGTTATTTTAAAATATTCATATATTTCATGTAAACGGCGATGTTGAAAACAAATGAGAAACGTTATGTTTCATTTGTTCATCACTGTAACCAGATCATATTTATTGCGAAATAGAATCACAATATTATAAGAATGCACCCTAGTGGAGAAAAAATGAAACACATGATCACAGGTTATAATTAATTGCTGATGTCCTATGATGTAAATATGTCAATTATATTTTTCTGGAACGTTATTACCTGGGGAAAAAATATGTTTAAGAAAGTGCAAACAGTGGTTTCTTTCTTTTTTTTTTGTGGTATAATCAGTTACTTCAAATGTTTTTACATTATCTCCCGCAACCACGATAAGGTTACATTCGTGCACTATATATACAATCTGGGAGCCACTTGATGAAATGAAAGTGATAAAATCGAGGTGAAAAAGACTGTGATTGATTGTAAATCAAAATTCATTGAAATATGATGGGTCATTGACTGCCATTTGGGGCATGAGTTAAATAGTCATCTTAAAAAAATCTTTAAGTAATTTTATAACCTTCATATATGACAATTGAATAAAATTGAATTTATTTACATTATGTATAGTGTTATGTAACTGCGGTAATCTAGTGGTTATGTTGCTTGCCGTAGTCCCGAGGGTCGAGGGTTCAAACTGGCCTTAGTTAATGGATTTTTAGGACGGAAAAATCCAAGAACAAGTCCTCTGGGAGGGACTTTAAACCGTGAGTCCTGAGTCTAAAGATTTTGAGGCTTATAAAAGAACCTTAAGCCTGAAAAAGAGGCTCTAAGCAAAATTTACCGAGCTTCACCATCCAAGTAATATTTTAGTTGGTCGTATTCTGACCACAAATTATTCATGACATCTGTAGGGAAATAAACATAACTAAATTAGCTTGGTCTAGAAACTCTGAACAAAGGAGAGGCTATGGCTAGACTCAAGGGGCCATATCGTCCAATAAGTAAGTATATAGAGTATTTTATTATTCAGTCAGAGAAATTTGTTCGGTTACAGAGGCATCGCAGAAAGCAATTTGAGATAGAGAATCCAGGGTGTCAGACAAACATATTTGAATTTTTTGGTATTCAGAATCCAGTAGAAAATTAAATAATGGTATGGGATGGCTTAAGGCATGAATAAAGATTGGATGAAGTTTCTGTTACGATCTAATGAACCTATTTAAATATGTAAATTTTATAAAATCCATGAAATGGCTCACTCTCTGTTCGACAGCAGATGTTGTCAACGCTAAATTTTAATAGCCATTTGATCGGTTCTTAATATTGGGCTGTATCTATTTCTTTAGTAAGATCTTCTTCTTCTTCTTCCTTCCAAGTATTAGGCCAAGGCCTGTTACGATCCTATAGAAAATTTTCCCTCCAGCTTCTTCCGGAAAATTCTCGTATAAGACTTGAAAGCATAATAATAGTCCCTTCGATTGGTTGCTGGCCAAAGGAAGGCAAGACCAGTGATGGGCCTGCCATCTTATAGCCTCTGGTCAGGCTTTTCTGGAGAAGAAAAGAAAATAATGGAAAGAAGAAATAGAAGAAAGGAAAGACTCCCTAGCCCTCGGATGCCCTAATAGCGTCGGGGTCGAAAAAGCAAGAGTTAACCAAGAGAGGTTAGATAGTAAAGTTAAAAGAGTGCAAAACACAAGTAAGTGGAAGAAATGTTTTGCTCGGCTTGGGCACCTTGTGGTCGCCATCCACATATCCCCTAGATGAGGACCCCTGAGGGGTTTAGTAAGATCTAATAGACTTATTTGAAGGGTTCTGTCAAAAAAAAAAAAAGATCTAATAGACTTATTTGAAGGGTTCTGTCAAAAAAAAAACAAATAAGTCACATTTCTTTGTAGCCTAGAAAATATAATTTTTGTTGTGCAACATGTATACTTCGTTACCTGAATACCAAACTTTGGAGATACATATACCCAAGATTAAATAAACTGTATATTTTACTGTATTCACGTAGACTTTCACGGCCGGAGTTGCTATGACGTAGTCTCTGGCGAAACGTCGAGGAACTACAAGCCTCACGACCACGGCCTACAGCCCGAAAATCTTCTTCAAGATCATGTATATTTTACTGTTTCACACTTCTAAATGATAGTACTTTCCACGGAGAATCTAATGATACCCCAAACTCCATTTTGATAAAAAAGTTATTTATTTGATTCTTTCCCCGTACCATTAATTTAACTTTAATATCGTTTATAAGTGTAAAATATAAACAACTTTAAAGATTGATAAATCCGATTTTTTTTTCGTCTGAGACCTTAAGTTCTCTATATCAAATTCGTGTGTAAACTCCTTGTATATAAGTATATATTCCTTCCGTTGGATTCTAACATTTTCTGTATTATTAACATGGGGGAGTTTACTTATACGTCTTCCAAAAACTAACTCACTGGCACTATCGAATCCGTAGGTTCATGGCCGCGCGGACAGAAGCTATTCATATATCCCTATCTTGAGTTAATGTTTTCCAATCATTCCCTGTATAATCGACTTCCCTCAAATCATGGTTAATGTTATTCTCCCATCTCATTCTTGGTTTACCAACTGGGCGTTTTCCCTCTGGTTTTCCTACAAGAAGCTTTCATGAACGTATTTCATTCCCCAAAAACAGTATGAAAAATTTAACTCCATGTATTATTAGTAGGGGTGTAAATGGTAGGCCAGAATAAGTTCTTGAACAAAAATAATTTGAACATTTTATAAATTTATTTGTAATATATCTTCTTAAAAGGTTTATGTCCTTTATTATTGAGAATGCATTGTTTTGAAATACGTGATGTGTGAGAAGATCCTTTAAGATAGGCAACCTTTCTTGCTTGTGAGTAAGAGTGGTTGCACATTTCCAATAAAGACTGAAGCTGGAAACTATTTTTGCTACACACTATATTTTCAAAGGTCATGAAAGATTGCTAATTATTATTTATGTTTATTGTTTGCGAAAAAAGTTGAACTGTTTGTTCCGCTTCAAAATTCTGGAGGAATGTTAGGTATCACATTTGTTATTTTTAATGTATTCTGGGAATAAAGAACAAGTCAGGTCAGTTCAGACAAGGTCCAGTGATTTTCTAGTAAAGGTTTGTGTAGTGCATTGCAATATAAAACATTTTTATATCCTAGTGGTCTGGATAACTCATGCAATATGCTCGTCTTAGCTTCTAAGGTCGCGGGATCAAATCTGTCTCACTTCAGATGGTTTTATGTTTGGAACATTCAAAGCGTTTCAAAGAATTTCTTCTAGCGATTGTATTTAGAGTGGTTGAAATTTGCAACAATAAAAATCAGCGTTTTAATGAATTTAACATCTCTTATTACCGCTACGTGACTGAATTGTTACGTAAGACATAATAGCGTTGCTAGGCAACAGTTAACATTGCATCTATATTCATCACCATCTTCTTCTAAATGCATTTCCTTCCAGCATAACATTCTTGTCTCTCTCTCTCTCTCTCTCTCTCTCTCTCTCTCTCTCTCTCTCTCTCTCTCTCTCTCTCTCTCTCCAGATATCCGTTTCATTTGATCATTGTCTTGGCATCCTATAATAATTTCTGTTGTATCTTCCAAACAGTCTTTCTTGGTCTTCTTCTTATTTTTCCGCAAAGCGTTCCGCTAAAAAAATATTTAATGAAAATTATTGTCGGAATATATGACCAGAAATACATTTTTCTACCATTGATTTCGACTATCTTCGTCTAGTACTTGTGGTTTATTTCCGTGTCCCGTTTATCATTGTTGATCATCTCTCTAAGCATATTTCTCTTGCGTCCAGTCCCTTTGTCACTTTTTGTCAGAATCCTATTTACATTGACATGTTACGCATCTTTATATATATATATATATATATATATATATATACACAAATTCAACCTGCCTATGTTTGTGATTTATACATTTCTAAACCGCTAAACAGATCTTCATGATAGTTTATATATACAGGTTTTCAGGTATGGCGAGTGTTTAGCCATATCTATTATGTTCTAAAACCATTAGGTGTAGGAGTTAAACTGAAACAAACATTTAAAAATCGCTCTAGCGGACGCAGTTTTCAGCATTTCACAAACTCAGCATATCTTATTAAAATAAACCGAAATAGGTATTACCCAAAAATCAGCGAAATACCGTTAGAAATCGGGGTTTACCTGAAATTCGATATTAAAAATTGATTCTAACAATCGCTGTGTTTATTTCGCCATATTATATACCATTTTATTTATTTAACCCTTAATATTTGATTTATTTAGGCGTAGCAGCGCACGCTGGGTATTAGCTAGTTCCAAATAACATTTTAAATATAATTTCCTCTTCTCTATACTTTTAATTTTTTTAAATATTGATATAAGTACCTGATGTATCAGTCTTTCTCAATAAAATGGATTTTTCGTTTAAAAAACTTCGTCAATTAGTTGAAACCATGTAGGCCTTTCAGAGCATGTTCCATCTTTGATATGCAATGTGGTACTTAGGTTTTGTTTGTACAAAACTTATTATTCTCATTAAATGCTTTTGTAGCTTATGAAATTTGCGTTATTTCATTTTTTGATCGGTTGTCATTATAGTCCACGTATTTTCATTAGTCAGATCAAAGTCATTGCTTAGCTGCCACATTGAATCCAGTGATAAGTTGTATGGTATGAGGAGTTGCATAGGTTGAGGATTGTCTCGCTGTGTATCATACAAGCCTGCGCTGAGTTTTAAGATATGATGGGGGGAGGGGTTTGACACTCCAGTATGACCTTGGTGTGACAAAGAGAACAGTTGACTATAGTGATTTTACTACATAAAGTCCTTTGGATTAAATAATAGAATAGATGTAAACATGACCTATGTTACTTCGGAACTGCTCCTTAACTCTCAAACTCATTACAACGGCAAAAATAGCCCTTGCAGTCTTCTGATATAACCCACAAATCCAATGAAAAGTCCGAGTTCACGTGGGTTTCGCCAACTACTGTATTCTTTAGTTCAAAGTAATTTATATATCAAAATTGTTTGACCTATACTATTTTGAAATTACCTGTATTTATATTAGTCACGATCTTTGACCTGATTTCTGAACCGCAATTTTTCTTTCTTATTTTCGCATTAATTTTGCATACCTATCATTGACAGAAAAAAAGATATATAAATTGAACCGGCTATGCGCTATTATGTAAGTTTAAGTCAATCTTCACTATTTATTGTAGCGCAAAACTAATAATACTGGGTATTGCAAGTTATTTTCCCTGTTTTGACAGTTATGCAACAACAACCTAAGAGCGGGAACATTTGGCGCTTAGTTGCATGATGCGAAATTTGAAGCATTTATGAAGATCTTGTTTCACAGCCATTTGTTGCAAAACATAGAATCTCTGATAGGACTGATGGCGTTTACATTTTTCTTTAATAATATGGCTATATTTAAAGATTCGGCGCTAAAATTATGCGTACACTTACTTCATGAGCCAGCGCAAGAGATGACATCAGAATCTCCACATAGGGCTGTCATCTCGAGCTGATTGTCATCAGATGGGAACCTTAACATCATACTTTCCAAAGGGCTTTTCGATGCCTGTAAAAGGTAAAATGATTCCATTACAGGTCTTAGGAGGCCCTTGGGGCAGTAAGAGGTTAAGGTCCCCACTTTTCTTAAACAATCGGAATTGGTTGTCAGCCTCGTGACGCCCGCCTTTTCCCCCAAAACAAGCGTCTGGTATTCATTTCAGTTAGATGCTGAGTCGACCTATGGGCCACGGTATCGCCATGCTATGGCGACTCTCCCCCGCCCCCAAGGCCTGTAGAGAGATCAATTTACTTACTTTTTTTTTTTCTTAACACTATGATTACTTGTTTGCCTTTTGAATAAAGCATTTGATATATTATATAGGCCATACAGTCTAATGCAGGCGTGTCCAACTTTTTTTTTGGAAAAGGGCTACTGTCGTTAAGGTGAATTAGTTTGCGGGCCACATGATCAGATTTTTTTACCTCATTAAATAGGATCTAAGATAAGCCAATTAATTTAAATATAAAATAGCTAATATATTCCGATGTTATTTTTATTAAAATATTAATCATATTAATTAAATTATTTATAAAATAAATTGAATATTTTTTATGTATAATCTAATTCTAGATTATAAATTGAACGATATTTTCTTGCCGTTAGACTTAGAAGCCATAATGAACACTTGTAAAACTCACAGAATGAATTATATTCTCCACACCTCTCACTAACACTGACACTACAATATGTGCGAACAACTGCAAACTGGAAAATAACTTGAAATGTACAAAATGTAACGATAATGAAACATCTGACACACACTCGCCTTTGAAAGTGGTAACCGCGCAGTCAACAATGCACGGAGACTTCATAGCGATGCGCGGTAAGTAGGGTCATAAATAAAAATGAAGGCTGGTTGTTTCTTAAAACGGGTGTGATTTCTCCATGTTTTGAGTAAGAGGATGAGTAGGATAAACTTTTGCAAAAACATGTGTTGGAAACAGAAAAAAATGTTATTTCAAGTTTATCTTGTACCAAACAGAATTACTTATTTCATAAAATTATTTTAGACAATAACTTACAAATATCATTGCGGGCCGCATGCGGTGGGATCGAGGGCCGCGGGTTGGACACACCTGGTCTAATGTTTAAAGTAATTTGTATTTGGTCTTGTTAGATTTTATTGGGTTTTGCGGTTTTCTTGAATAAACAGTTATATTCATGTTGTAAAGCATGGATGAAGTAATATTTTCTACCTGCCAATACAGTACATGTCACATGGAGATTGGTTTCTGTGGTTATGTGGCAGTTACGTGAGTGTTTTATTTTTATAATAGGGTGAATCTGATGTCGATCATGGATCGTACATTCAGATGGCAAGGTAACTAACTGAACGTTCCATTTTTGGGCTGCCATAAAAAGGGGATTTTCATTCGCGTGTTCATATCCAGCCTGTCTCTCTTAAAAATATGAGATACATAAATATATTGGTGCTACTTAGTATTGACGTCAAACCCTCCATTTATTTGATTTCTTTTTACTATTCCTATTTGTATTATATTTTTATTTCTCTTTCTCTTCTTTTCTTCTATTTCGTCTTTTATTTCCTTTCTTTCCGCTTGTTAGCTCCTACTCAGTATTCTACATTCTGTTCTTTTTTTTTTAATTAGGAATATTCCACAATACAACCCAAAGTGATTTGTCGCCAGATGTTCCTGTCTAGAGCATCTTCCCTCAGATCTCTAGCTTCCATACTTCCATAGCTTCTGTTCTTCTACCTCTCCTCTATCCTCATTTCCTATTTACTCTCTTACTTATTCTTCTTTACCTCCTCTAATTTATATTCTTTAAGTTATTTAATTTTATTTTCTCTTATTTTCCTTTTCCCACTTTCTTTGTCCATTCGTTCTCTTTTTTCATACTATTATGCTGTGTGTGTGTGTGTGTGTGTGCGTGTGTGTGTGCATGAGTGTGCATGTCTATAAAATTATGATTTCACAATATAAAATATGGACACTTAAACCTGAATCTCTTAGTCCTAGTAACTCTCAAAACTTTTTCGTACACTTTATTTTTCTTCTTATTTTTTAGTGCGTTTTGTTTCTAATATTCGTATGCCATTTAATTTTAATATTTTAATATCCTCAACTCGTGTCCAACTCAGGGTTTGGTCGAGGGATGAGATGAGATGAGATGAAATGAAGCCCCTTATATAGAGGTCTGTGAATGCCAAGGGTGCCGGCCGACCACGCCTGACGCACTCTTATGCCGTATTAAATGTAAATAATAAGTATATTTTTATCTATATTTTAATTAGTTTATATCCCCATATGATTCCATTTAAGTACAGAGTGATTCAGAAATATGGTTATACGTTTGATCGCATTTTGTGACGAAAATATTATCATTAAAGGAAATATGATGATCATTGGAGAGAGAATCCATCAAATTATAACAATAGAACAAAACAAAACAAATCACTGCTCACGTGCAGCTTGGCAGGTTGATTTTTGTG
This sequence comes from Diploptera punctata, assembly GCA_030220185.1. Lineage (NCBI taxonomy): Eukaryota > Metazoa > Arthropoda > Insecta > Blattodea > Blaberidae > Diploptera > Diploptera punctata. Next base: position 615,529 of record JASPKZ010007206.1, read on the forward strand.
GGCTAGCGTCGAACGCCTCCACAATTCTCTTCGTTGTTTCTGCATCCGTGCTAATGCGAGGCCTTCCAGGAGGTTTGATTTTCTGCATCCTTCCCGTTTCCATCAGTCGTTTTCTCCACTTCCCCTCAGTCGACGGCTGCAATGATACGTTAAACTCGCGTCTTGCCCGTCTTGCGGCCTCACGATCATTAGCATACGTTATTGCCCATGCAGCAATTGCAATTTGCTGTTGCATATTCAACGCCATTTTGACCAATGACGTAAGTTCTACACTGTTTTGTTTTATTCCATTGTTGTAATTTGAATAATTGCCTTTCCAACGGTAATTTCATATTTCCCGTAATGGTAATATTTTCATAACACAACGCGATCAAACGTATAGCCATATTTATGATTCACCCCGTATATAGTTTGCAGAATTGAATGTAATTGAAAAAAAAATCGAATTGTTTTCCTGGGTATATAGTATTTATACCTGAATAAATCATCAAAATAATTTCAATTTTTAATACGTGATTCGCTGAAGTCTGTGTAATTCTTATGTTTCAAACATGTTCACCGCTGTGGTCTCGATGTAGCGTGTTGTCTTGTAACCAGCGGGCTCGGGTTCGATCCCCGGTCGGGACAAGTTTCCTGGGTGAGGATTTTTTCTGTGTAAGATAAATGTCAGGAAACTTTAAGGCCCAAACGGTCCCCGAACACCATCTGGCTATCATTATCATCAATATCATATTCGCCTAATTATATTAAGTTTCGTTTACGACCTCTCTTGGCGCATCATTACCATCATCATCAACTCTCATATTACCGGGACAGCGTAACCCCGCTTTCCAGGCGGCCCAACATCAGAAGTGGGTTACAAGTAACCATGCCAGGAGAGAACATCAGAAATGTCAAGCAGCCGGGGGCGTTCACGAAGAAAAAAAGTTTGAAACATAAAAAATAAAGACAGCGAGGTCTGTGACTCCCTCGCTTCACTAGAGGAAACAAAAGAGTTGGTGAAGTAGAATAATGACTAGTCGTGAAGAGATCGTGTCTCTAAGAACCTGCTCCATGACAAAGCATCTCAGATTCTAAGCAACAAGAAGATAAAGTTTCATATTATGTACACTGCACAGCAAGACGTCATAAAATGGCTTTTATGTTTCAAGTCTACACGTTATGTACATTAATGTTCAAAAGTTAAATACCATTTGAAAATGAAATATGCCCTTGAAACGACGAAACATTTGTTTTTATCATGATGCATATATATATATATATATATATATATATATACTTACTTACTCACTGGCACTATCGAACCCGTAGGTTCGTGGCCGCGCAGATATAAGCTCTCCATACATCACTATCCTGAGCTAATGCTTTCCAATCATTCCTTGTATAATCTACTTCCCTTAAATCATAGTTAATGTTGTTCTCCCACTTCATTCTTGGTCTACCAACTGGGCGTTTTCCCTCTGGCTTTCCTACAAGAAGCTTCCATGCACGTCTTTCATTCCCCATACGCGCAACATGTCCTGATATATATATATATATATATATATATATATATATATATATATATCCATCCATAGGAGCATAATTCTGCCCGAGGGCAGGTCTTTCACTGCAATGGTAGCAATTGTCATGCTATGCTTTGCAGCTTTACTAGGAAATTATAGGTGTGGTAACTTCCCGTTGCTTTCTGTGTATAATCTTAGGGGCACGCTATAGCGTATTGATTAAGGCAATACCGGAGGGTCGAGGTTCGAGTCCTGGTGGTAGAGTCAGGATTTTTAAACTGACAAAACATTCTGGTGCCGCCATAGCCCTGGGGTCGACTCAGCCTCTAACAAAAATGAGTAGGAGCTTGTTCTGGATGTAAAGGCTGCCGTCACAAAGAGCTGACAATCAGGCTGTTATCAAGTGCCGATTCTCTAGAAAGATGTGAGAGCCTTAACTTCCTACTACCCCAAAGGTGTCCTATGACCTGTAGTGGGATCACTTCACAAACACACACACACACAATATATATACCTTAACTTTGTCTATCGGGTTTTTGAAAAAATCGTTATTAAAAAAAGGCCTAATATAAACACGAGTCTTAAAATTACGTTTTCTGACACAAATTACACTATAGGATAACTGTCTTTTCATTTTAAGACTTCTATCAGTGAACAACAAATGATAAAATAACACGAATACATTTGTCATAAGTAATGCCACGAGTGATTTCCAAATTATCGATAAATTCACGACTCACGAAGTGAAGAGTGAATTTATTAGAGAATTTGTAAATCACTCGTGGCATTAGTTAGGACTATTTAACGAATAAAATTAAGCTCTTTACTAAAAAAATAACTATTTGAATATAGTTACCCGTGTTTTAAAATATTTATATAGTTAATGTAAACGGCGATGTTTGAAAACAAATTAGAAATGTGAGGTTATGTTTATTCACTGCAACTCGATCATATTATTTATTGCCAAATAGGATCGCAATATTGTAAGAATGCACTCAATTGGAGAAATAATGAAACACATCAAACTATTATAATCAACATTATAGGTTAATCATTTATATTTTGAATAAACAACTCAGTAAAATCACTGAATCTATTCATTATTTGCTATATTCAATGTATTTGTTGGAGAAAAATAATGGTCTAACCTGTTCAGAATATTAAAAAAGGAGGAGCTTTCTTTATCACAAAAACAGGAGCTGATAAAGAGAAATCGATAAAGAACGAGGTGAAACACGACTGTCATTGGTGTAAAACAGAATTAATTGAAACGTGATTGGTCATTGACTACCATATGCGACATGAATACATTTGTCATAAGTAATGCCACGAGTGATTTCCAATTTATCTAGAGAATTTGGAAATCAAGAGTGGCATTTGTTAGGACTATTTAACGAATAAAATTAAGCTCTTTACTCACAAATCATTATTTAACTATAGTTATTTTAAAATATTTATATATTTAATGTAAACGGCGATGTTTGAAAACAAATGAGAAACGATAGGTACGCTTCATCTGCTTCTTTTGTTTATCACTGCAACCAGATCATACTATTTATTGCAAAAGGAACGCAATATTGTAAGAATGCTCTCTAGTGGAGAAAAAATGAAACACATCAAACTGTATATTAATTCATTTCTGATGTCGTATGATGTAAATATGACAATTATATTTTTCTGGATTGTTACCTGGGAAAAAATACATTTAAGAAAGTGCAAACAGTGGTTTCTTTTTTTGGTGGTATAGACAATTGCTACAAATGTTTTTATATTAACTCCCGCATGCGGCATGTGTTGACATTCATGCACTATATATACAATCTGGTAGCCGTATTTCTCACAGGCTCAGTCACTGCAAAATAATGGTCAGACCTGTTCAGAATATTAAAAAGGAAGAACATTCTTTAATATGGTAAATATAACACTGATAAATATTTCGTGAAACACGACTCTGATTGGTTGTAAAACAGAAATCATTGAAACGTGATTGGTTATTGACTCCCATTTGGGGCATGAGTTAAATAGTCATGGTATATGTGACTCCCATTAATATTATCCATACTCTAGAAGAGTGCATATTCAATTCCTATTGGCAAATTAGATGAGAACCAAGATATTTTGAAAGAATGCGCGTTTCTCATAGGCATAACTTATGGCTGAAGGATGTATTAGAGTGATGGGCCGTTTTTACAAACGACTGGAAGAATAAACCTATAAACTCCGACATAGGCTAACTCATAGTAGTTGTTGGACCAATATTTATTAGCAATGTTATGATGAGTACTATTTCTATCTCTTAATGTTGTAATTTTTTTTCAGACCAGTTATATAATTTACAGTGCATCAGTCTTCATGTAATCTGCACAATACTTAAAGTCGCGTATTAATATTTTAACAATTTGTATTATTGTTGGTATACTCTGACCAACGGATCTACGCCCCTGTAAGATATGCGAACTAAACACTAATTCATTTTCTGCCTCGGTAAATCATTTCCCTACCTGCATTCCTATCTCTCTCTTTTCTTTCGCCCCTCCTACTACTCACACTTTTGAACCTTCTTAGGGTTTTCTGCGGTTTCCTCTGATTCAAGAGCAAATGCTGAAATATACCAAAAAAAGACCGACGCAGCGGCAGTAAGAAACAAATAAATCCTAGCGCCATAAATAAGAACCTCTCCACCAGGGGATTATATGGCGCTGCTCCCGTAAACGACTCGGGGAGCTTGCATGCTGCATATCATGCCATTTTCGACAACAAATATACCACAATCAGTTTGAAATTACTACCATTCAAAATTTAACGTAGTCGAAATTACGAAATCAAAATCTTTCGAAATGAACAAATTTTGGCAATCACAAACAAAACCACTCAAACAAACCCACAAGGACAATCAATCCTCAAAATTACCGGGACAAATGGACATTGTCTAGAAACCCGGGGTCCACTTGTGTAAGTGGACCGAAGAAACTGTCCACCACCTGTACGCGCAGGTCGCAGGGCAGCTCGCGCTCTCTCTCTCAGTGGGGGACAGGTTATTTGCACTTGTCCAGTGTTGTCAACTCAAGATAAACACTGTAGCTCGGAGTGGTGAAATAAATATCATTAAACAAGTAATGGAAGTCAGTCAGCATCGTTATACCTACTTAAATATGAGGAAGTAATAATTAACCTTACATTATTTAGTAATAAAGATCCATGACAGTGTTTGGGGGAAGTTTGGCAACATCCCTACTCGGAAAGTAATCCTGGCTGCTGTTTGACGTGGCGGGAAGAAAGCGCGTGGAATGGAGTGAATACAAGCGTTAACTTTTCTGAGAACAACTGAAGCGCTAATGGGGTACATATCCGTTGGTCCGACAATAATTATGTAGGCTGCTTTAAATAGAAATCTTAGACTTTGCTGCTTTCTGCATAGGTATGTCTAATTTTCTATGCTTAAACATAAACCTAGGCATCAGATAACATTACTTTCACGGGAAGGGATTTGGCGCACGTAAAAATATTCACTTGCTCTGTTGACCACAATGCAAAGGATTTTGCAATCTTAATGAGGTGCAGTAAGCACTCTTGTTTTCTTAGTAAGATTCTGTATTCAACAAATAATTAATGCATTTTTCTCACAGTTTAGTTGTTCGTTTGTTGAAACCTTTATCACGTGCTAGAGATTTTTTTCTTTCAAAATGTACTAAATTGTAAATTTTATACATAATAACAATACGCAATTATGCAAATTGAATTAAAACAGTAAAAATATACTTTAAAAATCCTCAACTCGTGTCCAACTCAGGGTCGGGTCGAGGGATGAGATGAGGTGCAGCCCTTATATAGAGGTCTGTGAATGACAAAGATACCGGCCGACCACGTCTGACGCACCATCACAGGGGCAGATGAACGAAATGAAACGGAATGGATGAGATGAATATGGGGAAATGGTAGAATGAAATTGTGGCAGGGGAAACGGGAGAAAAGCCCGAGAAAAACCTGCCCAAGCTCTGTTTCGTCCACTCCAAAACTAACTTGTAGTGACCGAGACTGTATCTTGGGACTCCAGCGGTAAGAGACGGGTGTCTAACCGCTTTGCGACACGGAGCCGCCTTGAATTAAAACAGTAATGTAATTAATTTACAGTTTCTGTGCAAACACGATCAAATAATACTCCATGATTGAATTATATATATATATATATATATATATGCTCTATAATAGGGCCCAGTTGTTTACTTACTAAGATTGAACTTTAAGTTTTACGGGTGGGTTATTAGGTGTGTGTGTGTATATATATATATCGGCCACGATGGACTAGTGAATATGCTTCTTGCCTCTAGTCCCGAGGGTCGGGGTTCAAACCCAGCCGGGGTTGATGGTTTTTTTAGGATGGAAAAATCCAAGGAAGTCACTATAAGGCGAACGCTGATCCCGGGCCACTCAATGACATCTATCCGAAAACAAGTGTAACCAAATTAGTATGATTGAATTTCTCCCCTGTAGAGGGAGAAATTCATTTCACGTCTTCTCCATGCTCATGTCATCAATTTCGTTTCATTTGGTTTCATCTGCCCTTGTGATAGTGCCCTTGTCGTCAGGCGATATATCCATATATCACATGCTTACAATGATAGGAATTTCATCTCATCTCACCCCTCAACCTAGAATTTCGTCGGGCTCGAAGGGTTTAATTTACTATCATTATAATGCAGTAAGAAATATATCAAGTTACCATTATGCCCGTATTATTTTTATTGACTATTTAACTCATGCCCCAAATGAGAGTCAATGATCAATCACGTTTCAATGAATTTTGTTTTACAACCAATCACAGTCACTTCGATAATTATCGAATTTTGATTACCAAAATAAAGAAAGCTCCTCCTTTTTAATATTCTCAACAGGTCAGAGCATTATTTTACAGTGACTGACTCTCTAGTAAATACGTTGAATATAGTAAATAATGAACAGATTCCTTCGACCTACACATTTGATATTGTGTGTTCAATAATTGTGTTTTTAAATACTGATTTTACTGAGTTGTTTTCGAAAAAAATGAATTAATAACCTATAGTGTTGGTTATAATATACGGTACTGTTTGATGTATTTCATTTTTTCTTACAATATTGCGATCCTATTTGGCAATAAATAGTATGGTTAAGTTGCAGTGATGAACAAATTAAACATAACCAAAACATTTCTCATTTGTTTTCAAACATCGCCGTTTACATTAAATATATACATATTTTAAAATAACTATATTTTAAATAGTCCACCGCTGTGGTCTCGAGGTAGCGTGCTTCCTTGTCACGCAGCGGGCCCGGGTTCGATCCCCGGTGAGGTTTTTATCGGGGTTTTTCCTCACCTGTAAGACAAATGTCAGAAAAGCTTTAAGGCCCAAACGGTCCCCGAAATCATATGGCCATCATCATCATCATCATCCTTCATCGGTGTGGAAAGCAACGGGAAGCTACCACACCTACAATTCCCTAGTAAAGCGGCAAGCATAGCATGGGGATGCTATGATTGCAGTGAAGGACCTGCCTTCGGGCAGAATTACTATGGATGGATATTTAAATAATTATTTTTGAATAAACAGCTTAATTTTATTCGTTAAATAGTCCTAACAAATGCCACTTAATTTCCAAATCCTCTAGATAAATTGGTAATCACTCGTGGCATTACTTATGATTATTGCCTGTGCTTGTTTAAGAGTACTTGCTAAATTACAAATTAAGTTTGCCATGTTAATTCATATGTTGGTGAAAATTGCATCCGTTTTTGCGATATTCTATTTTCTTACAACCTTTTTAAGATCATATAGAACTGCAATGACACACGGCATGGAAAAAAAAATAATGAAAATCATAAAACCCTGTTTTCTTATCGTAGAGTTGTGGCTTTCTCATAGCTGGTTTTCATTATTTTTTTATTTATTTTTTCTCGAGAACTCAGCCTACTTCCTTTGTTTCATATTATTTTTTTGCGCGATAGTGCGTTTCGTCATACCAACAATGACGACCATTATTGAAAGTTCAACTTCCTACATTTCGGGGTTGCCAATGTAAATAACTATACTGTAATATTACATTTACACCCACGTGCGGGAAGTAAAATCACTGCCCTCTATGTATACTACGTACAATGTATATACAGAAAATATCCAAAAGGTAGTGTTAAATATACATTATAGGAAACAAATCACTGCATTTTAAATGAAATTAACTTTATTTGAAACAATATAAAGCAATAAATACGTACTTGCGGCCATGTTATCAATAATTGTTCTTAAGGCCTCCTGTTGTTTCAACCAATAAACATTGCCCACACTGTTAACGTTAGTCAATTGTTTATAATGAACGCAAATATTTCCAACAAAGATGTTATTATTTTACTATTGTTTATTATTTTGAAAACATCGCGCAAAAAATAATGTACAACGTATGTTTCTGAAGTGTTTTACAGAATCTCGGAAATTAAAAATCTCGCAATCGCTCGGTTTTTAAACATATTTCCTCGATTCTCTAAAAACCACTTCCCAACCTCGAATCGTAATATACTATCTTTTGTATTTACTTCATGTTGATTTAAATAGAAAAATTGAACTTATAACATTACTATTGGTATTCGTGTTTAATGCAAATTTTAAGCCGTAGCTAAAATATCGAATTCCAATAGTCAACAAGGTAACTTGAACTCCGAAAAGATAATATTTGAGCAACAATTGTCTGTCCTTTCACGTTCAGATTTTAATTGCGAGCCAATTAACTAATATGTTAAAGAGCTCGTTAAATAAAACACCTACTTTTAGATAATATCTCACAACTCAGACCTCCCACTTTTCTAATATTGTACGTTACTGCTATAGAGTGTCTGACCTCCCTATCCGAAGAGGTTAGGGGCCTATGAACATTATCTTCCTTTAAAATAAATTTAAATCTCTTTCTTTTATGATTGTTCTCTCATTAGATTCTTCTTCCTCTTCTTCTTTCACGGATTAAACCTTTTTGGTTCGTTCCGGCTCCAAGTATTATAACTGCTGTCTGTGTCCATCTCTTTCGTGGGCGTCCCCGATCTCTTTTTCCGCCTTTTGATTGATAGTTCAGACTTTTCCTAGGCAATCTGTTGGTATCCATTCTGCAGACATGTTCATACAATTTTCTCCTATACTCTTCTATTTTATCTGTCAAACTGAATATTTGTTAATTAAATAAAAATAAAACGTAGTTTTATTTGATTTTCATATTTATTATATACGTAATTCAGTGACAGCTGTTTCGGTACACTGTACCTTCTTCAGACATGTTGACAAATTATGAATTGTGTTCCAACTGATCTAAGCAACAATACAACAATATTTATTTAAATTTTTTAATTTAACAAAGGAGTTTCATTCAATTCAAGTTGAGAATTTAAGTTTTTTACTTCTTTTAAATTTATTAATTTCTACAACCTCCAACAGATCTAACTTCTTAACCTTATCACAAATATGTAAAATTTAAAAATTTGGATCGAAAAAATGATTAAATTGGAATAGGTGGTTAGCATATTTTGAATTTTCTAAATTTCTGTTATATGCTTTCATGTGTTCCTTTATCCGAGAGATAAAAGGTCTACCAGTTTGTCCTATATAGACATTGTCACATGTGCCACACTTCAATTTATATACACCTGATAATTTTTCTTTTTTTGTTTTGGTTTTATTGTTTTTTATTATATTTTGTAGAGTTTTATTAGTTTTAAATGCCACATTAATGTTCAACTTTGTTCAACGCTGTCAGTTTAAATAGACTATTATTATTGTGGGTGCACGTCGTGGCGTTGTTGGTTAAGGGATTACGCTAAAAGCCGGAAGGTTCAGGAATCGAGTCAGGTAGGATTAGGATTTTAAACTGATCCAAACCTTCTGGCGGCACCATGGCCTTGGAGTCGACTCAGCTTGTAACAGAAATGAGTACTAGACGCTTGTTCTGGAGGTAAAGGAGGCCGTCACACAGGGCTGACAACCGGCTGATATCAAGTGCCGATTGTCTGGAAAAGTAGGAACCTTAACCTCCTACTACCCCAAGGACCTCTAAACCTGTAGTGGATCATTTTATTATTATTATTATTTCCCAACTCCTTTCAAAAAACAAACTGAAAATATATAAAACTATTATTCTACCAGTTATATTATATGGGTGCGAAACATGGACTCTTACTTTAAGGGAGGAAAGGAGATTACAAGTATTTGAGAATAAAGTTCTTAGGAACATTTTTGGATCAAAGATAGATGAACAGACAGGTGAATGGAGAAGACTACATAACAATGAACTACATGGTCTTTATAGGAAGCCAGATATAATAAGAACAGTTAAGTCTCGTAGACTGCGATGGGCATAACATGTTGCACGTATGGGGAATGAAAGACTTGCATGGCAGCTTCTTGTAGGGAAGCCAGAGGGAAAACGCCCAGTTGATAGACCAAGAATGAGGTGGGAGAATAACATAAACTATGGTTTGAGTGAAGTAGATTATACAGAGAATGATTGAAAAGCATTAGCTCAGGATAGGGATGTATGGAGAGCGTATGTCTGCGCGGCCATGAACCTACGGGTTCGATAGTGCCAGTGAGTAAGTAATTATTATTATTAACTAACTCACTGGAACTTCGAACCTGTAGGTTAATGGCCGCGCTGACATATGCTCTCCATATGTCCCTACCCTGAGGTAATGTTTTCCAATCATTCCCTGTATAATTGCTTCCCTAAATAATGGTTAATGTTATTCTCCCACCTCATTCTTGGCCTACCAAACATGGCGTTTATTATTATTATTATTATTATTATTATTATTATTATTATTATTATTATTATTATTATTATTGTTATTTCTGTTATTATTTTACTTCTGTCCACCACTGTGGTCTCGAGGTAGCGTGCTGCCTTGTTACGCAGCGGATCCGTGTTCGATTCCCGGTCGGGACAGGCTCCTGGGTGAGGTTTTCTTCGGGGGTTTTCCTGACGTCTAAGACAAATGTCAGGGAACTTAGGTCCCAACGGTCCCTGAAAATCATCCGGCTATCATCATCATCATCATCCTTCACCGGTGTGGAAAGAAACGGGAAGCTACCACACCTATAATTCCCTAGTAAAGCTACAAAACATAGAATGAAAATGCTATGATTGCAGTGAAAGACCTGCCCTCGGGCAGAATTACTATGGATGGATTCTACTTCTGTTGGAAGTTTGGTCAACAACCGTCTGGTAGGCCAATGACTTTTTAGATTTACCGCGCCATGGAGGATTATTTATTTATTATTATTATTATTATTATTATTATTATTATTATTATTATCATCATCATCATCATCATCATCATCATTATCATTATTATAATTGTTTTAAGACGGTGATGCATTCTGAATTCGTGTTAAAAGTATTTTTTTTTAATGTAAAATATGATTCCGTAAGAGTTAATGGATGCATTTTATTTCGTATAGGCTTTCTGTAGTGCTTGACATATGTTTTAGTTATCCATCCATAGTAATTCTGCCCGAGGGCAGGTCTTTCACTGCAATCATAGCATTTTCATGCTATGCTTTGCAGCTTTACTAGGGAATAGTAAGTGTGGTAGCTTCCCGTTACTTTCCACACCGGCGAAGGATGATGATGGTCATATGATTTCGGGGACCGTTTGGGCCTTAAAGTTTTCCTGACATTTGTCTTACAGGTGAGGAAAAACCGCGATAAAAACCTCACCCAGTAGAATTGTCCCGACCGGGGATCGAACTCGGGCCCGCTGCGTGACAAGGCAGCACGCTACCTCGAGACCACAGGGGTGGACTTAAAGAAGAAAAGTGATTACTTTAACATTTTAAATAAATAAAAGTGGAAAATGTGGAGTGTAAAGTAGTGAAGTGTCGCCAGATGAATGGGAAGATAACTGTTTACAGGGCGTTGATCTCTTTTGTTACGCTACGATCACCTGTTAAAAGACAAGTCACTGTTTACGTTTAATTTATGTTTTGCTATAAGAAATATGGGTAATGTTTTTTTAACTATACTTTCACTTCCGTTCACACAACTTCCTAGATATAGGAATTGCATTGTCATTTAGAATGTACTAGTTTACAGAAAATAAGACCAAATTTATGACTCTTTCTGGGAAAATTTACCTACCGGGTCGAAAATTGCTATGGAAGTTACAATTTCCACATTGTTAATGAATTTATGTATCTAGGAACTCTTTTAACCTATAAAAATGATTTAAGATTTGAAATAAATAGAATAATTATAAATGCAAATGAAGCATATTTTGATCATCTTTCCTTATTGGCACATTGCAACGCTTCTCTAAGAGAAATTTCAAGGTATGTTTAGTCAACCAATGGCTTCCTTGCGAGAATGTAATGGTAAAAATTTATAAATCGACTAGCTAATACCCGGCGTGCGCTCCTAAATAAATTAAAATTAATGTGCTTTTATGTTTAGTTGAATAAGTGAAAGGAAAAATAATTATAAATTTATATTTTTTAGATACCCCGTGCTGATTATCCGGCGTTGCCCGGAAATCTACTTATCCCGATCTTCTTGACATAAATGAGCTGAAATACGAAAATTAATGTTTTATGTTTACTTAAATAAGAAGGGAAAATTTACACCGTAATTATATTTAGATACCCCGTGCTGTTTACCCGGTGTTGTCCGGGAATCTACTCGTCCCGATCTCCTTGGCATAAATGAACTGAAAGACAAAAATTAATGTACTTCTTATGATTAGTTGAATAAGTAAAATGAAAAAAAAAATTAAATGTATATCGTAATTATTTTAAGATTCCCGTGCTGATTACCCGGTGTTGCCCGGGAATCTACTTATCTCGATCTTCTTGGCATAAATGAGCTAAAAGACAAAATTCGTTATTGTGAGTTATCCGTAAAAGATATCCGCCATGTGCTGCTGCTATGCTTGCACAGGTATCTATGTACTTGTCTCGATCTTCTTGGCATCACTGAAAGACAAAAATGGTTATTGTGAGTTATCCGTAAGAGTTAAACATATGCTGTAGTGGACTTTTTAGTAGAGCTTTTTGAGATATTCAATTCTGTGTATATTAATTTTGTGTATTTGTTATGGTTAGGCAGCGTAAGGCATTTAAGCGTCCAAAGAGCTACTTTTTTCAAGTTTTGCTCTACAAAGGGCGATATTTAAGGGTGTAGGAGTTGAGTATCACAACTCTCTTATAGCCTATGTTCATCCCGGGAATCTCCTGAACATTTTGCAAAAAGCCCCATCACAATCGGATCAACGGTATGGCCGCGCATAAAGTACGAACAAACAAACGAACAATCAATTGAATTGGCGTTTACTTGATGAAAATCCATATTTAATTAATAAACAAACAAACATTCATTTTTATATATTAGATAATCATTCTTATAGTAACCTATGGGATGAAGCATGGTCTCTTAATAAAGAAAATAAGCTAAATCTAAGTCTCTTCGAAAATACAACAGTATGATGAATATTCGATCCTATAAGGCATGAGAATATAATAACGGAATAAGCTTCACAATGAGGATCTCCATAATTTATTTATATCGATATCCTAATGTTGAGAGAATTATTAAATTTATAAGATTAAAATGGGCAGATCATGTAGCACGAATGAGTGAAAGTAAATAATTTCAAAATTTGTATTGGTGGAATTCTTGGGGAAAAGGCCATTAGAATTGTTTAGGCGCAAATGGGAAAAACATTAACTAATTCACTGGCACTATCGAACCCAAAGGTTCATGGCCACGTGGACATAAGCTCTCCATACACCCCTGTCCTGAGCCAATGTTTTCCAATCATCCCCAGTATAATCTACTTCTCTCAAATCATAGTTAATGTTATTCTCCCACCTCATTCTTGATCTACCAACTGGGCGTTTTCCCTCTGGTTTTCCTACAAGAAACTTCCATGCACGTCTTTCATTTCCCATCCGTGCCACATGTCCTGCCCATCGCAGTCTACGAGACTTAACTGTTCTTATTATATCTGGCTTCCTATAAAGACCATGTAGTTCACTGTTATGAAATCTTCTCCATTCACCTGTCTGTTAATCTCTCTTTGGTCCAAAAAAATTCCTAAGAACTTTATTCTCAAATACTCGTAATCTCCTTTTCTCCCTTAAAGTAAGAATCCATGTTTGGCATCTGTATAATACGATATAACTGGTAGAATAATAGTTTTATATATTTTCAGTTTATCTTTTTTTTTTTGAAAGGAGTTGGGACGTCAAGATTCTCTGTAATGCATAACAGCATTATCTTTGTGATATCATTCCTATTTGTGATTATTGTTCCTAGGTATTTGAATTCACCCACTTCCTCAAAATTTTCCTCATTTGTCATTAGCTGTCCATTTCCATTATATAATATATTTCTATGTGTGACCATATATTTAGTTTTATTGATATTTACTTCCAGTCCCAATTCCTTAGTATTACTCAATAGTGTGTGCGTGTTGACCTTTAGTTTCTCCTCGCTATCGCCCAATGGGAAAAATATACACAGATAAATTTTAAGAGATGGGATATCGAATATATGAGCTGAATTCAGTTAACTTGAGAATATGGACCAGTTGAGAGCCTCAGTAAATAGAGCATTGAGTTCCATATGTCATATAGTTAGTTATCGAATGTGTTTATGTTGGCAGTTGATTAAATCCAACAGTCAGAAACTCATAATTATATACTAGATTAAAACCAAATAATATGAACGGATTAGGTTCAATTTACTTTTATTACCACATTGTTCTTTGACTGTATTTGTAAAGAATTAAATAAGATAAAGTGATCCCACTACAGGCCATTGGGGTAGTAGGAGGTTAAGGCACCCACTTTTTCTAGACGATCGGTATTTAATGTGAGCCGGGTTGTCAGCCCTGCGTGACGGCTGACTTTACCCCCAGAACAAGGTTCTGTCACTCATTTCCGTTAGAGGCTGAGTCGACCCCAGAACCATGGCTCCGCCAGAATGTTTGGGTCCACCGGGACTTTCCGATTTTTAGTCCATTGCCTTAACCAACTACGCTACGGCATGTCCCAAAATTTAAGTATTGGTAGAAAAATCGGTGTTGCTTGTAGGTTCTCAGGTAAACTATGGGGCAATAAGTTTGTAGTCTTTTTCTCTGTAGTGTCTACACATCCATTATTGTATATAAAACATGTGCCTAATTAATTTGTTAATTATTTTTTACAAACTCGCAGCGTTTTTAACATGAGACCTATATAATATTAATGAATTTTTCCTATTATTGCATTCATTACCAAAGTCTACATAATTTTTTGTCGTTCATACTTAGACATATTCTGTTTTAATTGGAACGTGTTGTGAGCACTGACGTACGGGTGACAAAAACCAACGGAAACATTAATCAAAGAATCTTTAAAACTAGGAGCACAAATAACGTGTTTACTTTTTTATGTGCATTCTATAGTTGGAAAGTCTGATACTTCCAGATGCAGGATATTAAATATAACTCGGAACTGTATTCTTTTGTGCACATCATCAACATTTTCTACAAACATTTCCGCAATTCCTAAACCAATTAGCCACGGAAAATTCCTTCAGTTTTATTCGAATTTCTGTCAGTTTCTACATGAAATATTTTCAAGCATTATGAATTCCCTCGTCTTCTTGTTTTCCAAAGTTACTTTTTACTCCCAGCAGTCACGCAATCGTAGTGCAATTTTAATTCTCTCTTTAATATGTAAGTCCTTACGTCAGTGAGAGATTAAAACAATTAATTTGATGAAAATAATTGCACAACTAGTTATTTACGTGGTGTACATTGTGATTAATGATGTTTCTTAACTATGCACTTTCTTGTACAAATAAAATAGTCAAAGAGTTTTTGTTTTATTGATATGTACATAGTGTTTTGCCCAAGAGATCTTCCACTACAAACTCAGCATTATCCATTATTTCCTTAACTCAGCCTTCCTTTTTTGTATCCGCATACAAACCATTTATTTTAATTTTTTCTATCATCTGATGTCTTTTTCTGCCTCTAATCTTCTTTCTGTTGCCCATTCATTCCAGGGTATCCGTCAGCTGGCAGTTTCTTCTTAGCCAGGGGTCAATCCGATTTATTTTCTCTTCATTATGAATTCCAACATTGTTCTTCCTTCACCTACTCTGTCTAGCACACCTTTATTTTTTATTCTGTCTGTCCATTTTATACGCCCCATCCTTCAATATCTGCATCTCAAGAGCTTCCAGTCGCTTTTCCTCATTCCCTCGTAATGTCCAAGTCTCTGCACCATACAATGCTACACTCCACACAAATCACTTCACTAGCCTCTTCCTTAATTCTTGTGCCAAAGGTCCGCAGAAAATTCTTCCTCTTAAAAGCTTATTTTGCAATTGCTATCCTCTGCTTTACTTCTTGATAGCAATTATTGTTACTACTGATAGTATAACCCAAGTTTTTGAAGCTCTCCACTTGTTCAACGGCCTCATCTTTAATCCTCATGTCTATCTTCCTTGGTATCCTTTATATAATGATGACCTTTGTCTTATTTATATTTATCTTCATCCCATAAACCTCGTATCTGTCATTTAGCTCCATCATATATATATATATATATATATATATATATATATATATATAGTACAGTGAGATCAGTTTAGTAGTGGAAGGCTGACGCGGGGATTTCACTATACACTGCTGACGCACTCGAGGCGGGGAACAGACAGCGTAGGTTCGCGGTGATACAACCACACACATTTTCGTAACTATTTTACAAATTGTCGTACTTACCAACTTCATTGAAGCAGATGTTAGAACTGTTCACCTTCGTTGTCCATACATTTTTGACTCCTCTTTATAACATTTTTGTACATATTATGGACTGTTGAACGTGATGGAATTTTTACACCCGGGAATCGTGTTTCAAAAGCCTTTGTACTTGACTGGCAGACTGAGTTAATAAATATTGTTCATAAATAAATACACGTTCAGTAGAAAAATTATTAGCCATTATACTGTTTACACTCATACACACGTGATTCACTTTACACTTATGTTTTATAAGAGACAAATTTTAAAATTGAAATAACTTATACACATGCCATTCAGTTTACATTATACACACGTCATTCAGTTCACAAGGAAAAGCGATCAAGCACCTTATCTTCTCGAGGTACACTATCTGACTGTGGCCGTGAACTCGTCAACTGCTGAGTCAGCGCACATTTCAGGTCCCACGTGTAAGCCTTCGTTATCGCACAGCACAAACCCCGCGTCTGCCTTCCACCACTAAACTAATCTCACTGTATTTTACTAATCAGGTTGTTTGCGTCGCAAATCCAATATGAACGTGAAATGCCTGATACATTTTACTCAAGGTCCTCTTATTTGAGACTTGAGGTTCTTTGATATGCTGTAAATCTAAGACAAAATATCTACAGCTTCACTTCACCTCCGATCGAATGCCCTTAGGATTTTTACGTTTTTAAAAATCCATCGACTCCAGCCGGGTTTCAATCTGCAAACCTCCGAACTAGAACTTAGCATGTTAACCTTATGCCACTTGGATCGACATAATGTATTTAATTATATAACATTCAATGCATTATCTTATATTACTATTTTTTATGATTGTATCATTGAAACCCTACGGTACTTTTGTACAACTTTTAAATCAAGATACGTAATAATTTATTTATATATGCATTGCACTATTGAGTAACACTAAGAAATTGGGACTGGAAATAAACATCAGTAAAACTAAGTATATGTTCACACATAGAAATACATTATATAATGGAAATGATCAGTTAATGACAAATAAGAGGGAACTTTTGAATAAGTGGCTGATTTCAAACGTAATTACACATATATAAGATGCACAAAGAAATTAAACATAGACTCAATACTGGAAATGCATGCTATTATGCATTACAGCGGCACTTGTCCGATCTTCTCTCAAAAACGCTAAACTGAAAATATGTAAAACTGTTATTCTCCCAGTTATATTATATGGATGCGAAACATTGGACTCTTATTTTAAAGGGGAAGAAAATATTACGAGTATTTGAGAATACAATTCTTAGGAACATTTTTGGGCCAAAAAGAGATAGGCGAACTTACAAGATTAGGTAACAGTGAACTACATGATCTTCATAGGAAACCAGATATAATAATATCAGTTAAGTCTCGTAGACTGGGATGGGCATGACATGTGACACGAATGGGGAATAAAAGTGGAACATGGAAGTTTCTTGTTGGAAAACCAGAAAGAAATCGCCCAGTTGGTACACCAAGACTGAGGTGGAGTATTAACATTAACCATGATTTAAAGGAATTAGATTATACAGGGGGTGATTGGAAAACATTAGTTCAGGATAGTGATGTGTGAAATGCTTATGTCCGCGCGACCATGAACCTACGGGTTCGATAGTGTCAGTTAGTTATGCATAGATTATATATATTTGCAAATGCCCCAGGTTGTCTTTCGACATTCCTGGTGTTCTCTCCTGGCATGGCGTAGTTGTAACCCACTTCTGAGGTTGGGGCGCCTGGAAGGCGGAGTTACGTTGCCCTGATGATATGATGGGTGATGATGATGCGGTGTGCCAGGAGAGTCCCTAATCCTAAGCTTCATCTAATATGAATATGAATGATGATGATTGCGATGGCCATATGATTTCAGGACCGTTTGGGCCTTAAAGTTTTCCTGACATTTTTCTTACAGGTGAGTAAAAACCCCGATAAAAACCTCACCCAGAAAAACTGTCCCGACCGGGGACGAACTCGAGCCCGCTGCGTGACAAGGCAGCACGCTACCTCGAGACCACAGCGGTAGATACATCGCTTTTATATATCAAACCACAGTTCAAAGCAACACAACCTTAATTTGTTGCAGAATTATTGTTTCGTTTTACGTTTTGTCATTTGAACTCTATATTTGGGTGAATATTTTTGTCGGTACCCATATAATAACGGGTTACTTACAGTGCGTGATAATAATTCTCATACTGTGTGGACTGTAGAGTATTTCATATGGCCATGAATTTCCCGTTATTTTATTGTCTTCATTAGACTTTGGCTCTCGTCGATCATCCTAGTAATCTACTGGCCTTTGCTTCCAATTAATTGAACAGAATCGCATGTGCTGATCATAAATACAATTTCTCGTCTACTTTAAGATATGTAATTTAATTACAAAGTAAATATTCAGTTTTAATATAAGAAATATCCTCACATTTACCCATAGTCTTAAATTGGCCAATATTTGTCACTATAACTTTATTTTTTTTAAGAATTTTAGGTTTAATACATTCTATCTTCAAGCCACAGTTAGTCTAAAAACATTCAAGACTAAAAGTGTATAAAACACCGGCTCTTCTAATTCTTTTGTATGGTAGCGAAGTATGGACGTTGAAACAGAAGGATAAATACAGAGACTTAGATCTGCTGAAATGAGATACCTTCGGAGGACTGCAGGATACACACTACTAGATCACAAAAAAAATGAAGACATCTTAGAAGAATTACACATGGAACCTTTAGAAAACAAAATTTCTGATTATAAGTCAAGATGGATGCAACATGTTCATCGAATGGAAGTTCACAGGATACCCAAACAAATGTTAGATATCAACTTGCAGGAAGAAGAAGACTAGGACGTCCACTCAAAAGACTTCTGGATGTGTTTCTCTTGAGGCCGAAACAGGTCAACAAATGACCTAAATTTGTGAATGATAACTTAAGTAGGTTATAGTTTTTCTTCTTCTTCTTCTTCTTCTTCTTCTTCTTCTTTAAGTTTGAAGCATCCATACATTCATAATTATGTCACAAATTTGTGTATAACGACATTCTACGTAAGAATGTTAAACAAAATGCAGCAAAATTGGATATGCTCCCTACGTACATGTTCCAACAAGATAACGACCCCAAACATACGGCGGACTTAAATAAGACTTGGTTGATATGGAACGTGCCAAAGCAATTGAAAACCCCTCCTCAATCTGCTGACTTAAATCCTATAGAAAATTTATGGGCGTATTTGAAACCTAGGGTCCACAGCAGAAATCTTCTTCCAAAGAAGAATTGAAGAAGGTGGTTACTGAAGAATGGTTTTCAATTGCTTTGGCACGTTCCATATCAACCAGGTCTTATTTAAGTCCGCCGTATGTTTGGAGTCGTTATCTTGTTGGAACATGTACGTAGGGAGCATATCCAATTTTGCTGCACTTTGTTTAACATTCTTACGAAGAATATCGTTATACACAAATTGTCCATAACATTGTCAATGAACTGTATATTGCCAACCCCTTTTGCCGACATACACCCCCACAACATTACAGACCCACCCCCATGTTTTACTGTAGGTGTTGTATTGGTCACATCATTATCCGCATAGGCTTTTCTCCAGACTCTATGAACGCCATCTGAACCGAACAGGTTGATTTTAGTCTCATCAGATCAGAGAACATTATTCCAAAATGCCTGCCCCTTATTTACATGTTATTTTAAAAACTGTAGTCTTACAACACGGTTCTTCTTACTTACATAGGGCCTTCTTCTAGTCATGCTTCCATGCTTTCTGCGTAACACCTTCCGAACTCTCTCAGTACATACCTTTTTACCAGTAGAAACTTCTAGGGTAGACCGCAATTTTGGAGTACTAATTCTGGGGTTGAATTTCACTTGTCTCGCAATGGTTCTCTCCTCCTTTTCACTTAACTTCAACTTTTAAAGTTTTTTAATATATTATACGTTAAATGTCTATAGAATTTGTTGATTTGTATATATTGTGTAAATAAGTGTACCTGAACATGTTTAGTTAATGGCAAAATATAATTGCAATATTCTCAGAATTAAAATTGTGCTATTTCAATTATAAAATCGAAGTGTATGAATAACAAATTGACATACTGTAAAACTTTACAGCCTTACGTAAAGATGATAAACATGCTGTCAATAGCATACGAAGATATCAGAGATGATTTTGGAACTTGTTTTGCCTTTTTACACAGAGCATCATTATGTTTTGCAGTGTGTACGTGCTACAAAAGTGACACTTCTTCGCGCAATTCACAGAAATTTTACACACTTTGCAAAACAATGTCAGTTGAGAATATTTCCGCATCAAATTCTTTCACGAAATTGGTCAGTTTGTCTTTTACTGTTTTACTCATGTCCGTTCTTTAGGCATCGTGAAACAACTATTCTAAAGGTGGTCGCACAACTTTGTCTTTGAAACACCTGTCTGTGAACGAGGACTATAGCCTGAATTCAGTGTTATCAACATCAAAAATAATATTGCCAGTCAATTAAAGGTTTCTATGCAATTAAATTTGTCGTGAAGTTTGTTCATTTTAATTAATTTCATTGAAATACTAAGTTTATTTCGAGAAAATATGGCAAATAGGCATTTATAGGCAAAATGAACTTCATGGAAAACAACTCTAGGGTTGTCGGTATGAACTTATATGAAGTCACTTACAATATCTATAATATGTAACTGTAGGCATTTTCCCTAACATCCGGTCTCTACTCATAAGTCTAAATCTATGACTTGTTGCACCCATTTTTTATTGTTGACGTAATATCACTTTCCATCATGGTTATAGTTCTCTAAGTTTCTTTTCCTGTTAGTTTCCGGTTTCTATCATTTTAAATAATATGCTTTATTACATTCTGTCATTATGCCCGATAAGTGTTTTTTTTGTCTTATAATTATCCAATATTCAATCGAAGGGACTATTATTATGCTTTCAAGTCTTATACGAGAATTTCCCTCAAACGCTGGAGGGAAAATTTTCTATAGGATCGTAACAGGCCTTGGCCTAATAGGAAGAAGAAGAAGAAGAAGAAGAAGAAGAATAGTTTTGATTATTTGTTGGTATAGTAAATATTGTCCCGCGGCGTAGCCGAGTGGTTAAGGCAAGAATCCTTAGCGCAGAGCTACAATATTGTTCCGCGCCGTAGCCGAGTGGTTAAGGCAAGAAACTTTGGCGCAGAGCTACGGAACTTGTGCTGGTTCCATTCCCCATGGGGTAAGAAATTTTGTCATGGGATTTCGGCCAGTATGGGACCGATCCCAGCATCGTGAGGTATCTGGGTAGCTACAATAAGTAGCGACTCCAGGTTGAGAAGACCAGCTATAACGGCCGGGGATCCGACATGCTGGCTACATGTTACCCATACACTGGCTAGATGATCGTCTACCTCTGTGATTAACACATGTGTATGTGAGGTCAGCAGCCGGATGGTAGACCAAGGGTCTTCTAAGCCTGTCGCGCTTGGAGTTTAAGTTTTTTATAGTAAATATCAACAACAGTATGAACTTGGAATATAATAAATCATTATACAAGTAAATTTATATTAATATAAACCACTTACATTTAAATATATCTTTATAAATTAACCATTTATTTATTATTAGGGTTATAGAACACCGTTGGTCCAAACTTAAGTGGGCGGAGCTATTTCGGATAATAATTTTCGGGAAGTACGTGGAAACTACTTTCAGTTATGAAAGAATGGAGTACGTTGTATAGTATTAACACAATTGAAATATTATTATAATAAATATAACCTACAGTAATTTATATACAGTTATATGAAATCAGATTTCTGCATTCTTAAAAGTTTCTTCACAATTGTGCAAATTATTTCTAGCTTTCCGTGAAGTCAAAACAAAATGCAATTCCATCATGCGTATGTCGTATATTTTGTGTTGCTTGCGTTATTGCCATCGATTTGAGAAAACGATTTTCTCCATAAAAAGAGTAAACGAATGTGGTTTCCCGCTGAAAAATGGAGATGGGAGTTCCGCTCCCTTTAAACGATTTTCTCCATGAAAAGAGTAAACGAATTTGGCTTCCCTCTGAAAAATGAAGGTGGAAGTTCCGCTTCTATTTAACATTGTGTGTGTGTGTGTATTTGTGTGTATGTATGCGCGCTAGTATTTTTATTCTAAATGAGAACTCCCCTATGGCATATGTAAAATTAACATATGTTTGATATATTTAAGAATAGGTGTAAAACCGATTCCATGTAGCCTCGTGAGGACCTCTATGTAGCTATTTTCATTGAAAAGTAGCGAAATCCGATTAAGAATATTGGAATTAAAATAGCAAGATTGCTTCACTTGATTCCTTGTTCTCACTTACACTACGTACTCTGTAACGGTGTCGTCCTTTGATTGTGCCAAGGATTTTTATATTGGTCCATTATTATTATGGAAGCAGAAGAAAGCATAATTGAAAGAATCGAGGAAAAGGAATTAAAGTGGTTAGGACATGTTTTAAGAATGGAAGTTGAGCGATGGCCAAAGCAACTCTATCAATGGCATCCGACCAGAAAGAAGAAAAGAGGGAGACCAAAGTTAACATGGAAGGAAAACATGCAGACTTGATTGCAAGCAAGAGGGTTAAGCATTAAAGATGCCCAATATCTTAGGCTTTGGAGGTTTGGCACGGGAAGACGGCAGCAGCTGTAAAAACCCGTAGATAGATAGATAGATAGTTAATTATTTTAATGTAGGCCTACTATAGGTAAAGATGTCTCGCGCTGTAGCCGAGTGGTTTAAATTTCAGGAAGAAAACAAATTTGACTTGCACTATTGTAACTTTCAACCCGTCCATTTACCTGTATATCAATGTAAACATAAAAAATGATCCCACTAGAGGCCTGTATGTCTATGTAAAACTAAATGGTGATCAACTAGATGCCTTAGGATACCCTTGGGGTAGTAATAGTTAAGACTTCCACCTTTCTAAACAATCGGACGAGATGTCAGCTAGATTGTTAGCCCTGGATGACGTCCGCCTTTACCCCCAGAATATGCATCTGGTACTTATTTCCGTTAGAGGCTGAATAGAGCTCAGGGTCATGGTGCTGCCAGAGGATTTAGGTCAGTTCAAAGATCCTCACCCCATCAGGGCTCGAATTCTCGACCTTGCGGCTTGTAGCATATTGCCTTAACCAACTACGCTATGACGCTATGTACTGAAGATTATTGTTAATATGAAATTTTGGGGATTCTGTGCCACCATGCCAACTACACAAATTCAAATAAAAAAAGCGAAAACACACAATTTGTTGTTGCAGTGTGTGATTAATTACCTGAGAGAAATATGTCATATTTCAACTCCTTCTGGATTTCTTCGTTTTGAGACTTTCGAGTAACGTTGAGGTTTCTTAGGCGGGTTACTGGCCCGACGCTAAGTATTCCAGTGGTAAGGCTGCTACCTTTTAGGGACGGTTTTACCAACAGAGGTAACTGCATTACGCCAGTTTCCCTGTGTATAACACATAGCTTAAACTGGCATAATACAGAGGTAACTGTATTACGCCAGTTTAAGCTATGTGTTATACACAGGGAAACTGGCGTAATGCAGTTACCTCTGTGGGTGAAACCGGCCATTAGTCTCTGAAGAAGAAAAAGGATGTGAATGCAAAATATATCGAAATTTTTAAGGATTTTAGGGTTACTAAATTCTATCTGCAAGCTACGGTTAGTCCAAAAATATTGAAGATTAAAAATATATAAAACACTGACTCTTCCAACTCTTTTGTACGGTAGCGAAGTATGGACATTGAAACAGAAGGACAAATACAGAGACTTAGATCTGCTGAAATGAAATACCTTCTGAAGACTGCAGGATGCACACTACTAGATCACAAAAAAGAGAGAAAAAAAAAAAGAAGACATCTTAGGAAAATTACACATGGAACCTTTAGAAAACAAAATTTCTGATTATAAGTTAAGATGGATGCAACATGTTTCTCGAATGGAAGATCACAGGATTCCCAAACAAATGTTAAGACATCAACGTGCAGGAAGAAGAAGACCAGGGCGTCTACTCAAAAGACTTTTGGATGGTGTTTCTCTTGTGGCCGAAACAGGTAAACAAATGGCCTAAATTCGTGAATGTACTATGATGATGAAATATTAAATATGTATGCTCTTTTCCCCAAAAAATTTGAAAAAAATGTCTTAAAAATAAAGTGAGAAATTGAGCCCAAGGTAACCTAAAATCAGCATATTTGCAATGTAAAATGTATATTAGTCATTACATAGGCAGTGTATCCAACCTATCACAAACATCCGTTAACAATGTGAACGCTAAACTAATCAGTGGTGCCAACTCACCCATTTTCTCACCCTAACTTGCCCAAACTAACTCTCTCTTGCCCATCTAATACTAAATTACCCATTTTCTCACCTTAACTTGACCACTACTGTTGCATATCACAAACATCCGTTAACAATGTGAACGCTAAACTAATCTGTAGTACTAACTCGCCCATTTTCTCACCCTAACTTGCCCAAACTAACTCTCTCTTGCTCATCTAATACTGAATTACCCATTTTCTCACCTTGACTTGCCCACTACTGTTGCATATCACAAACATCCGTTAACAACGTGAACGCTAAACTAATTTGTGATACTAACTCACCCATTTTCTCACCCTAACTTGCCCAAACTAACGCTAACTTGCCCATCTAATACTAAATTACCCATTTTCTCACCTTAACTTGCCCACTACTGTTGCATATTACAAACATCCGTTAACAATGTGAACGCTAAACTAATCTGTAGTACTAACTCGCCCATTTTCTCACCCTAACTTGCCCAAACTAACACTAACTTGCCCATCTAATACTAAATTACCCATTTTCTCACCTTAACTTGCCCACTACTGTTGCATATCACAAACATCCGTTAACAATGTGAACGCTAAACTAATCTGTGGTACTAACTCACCCATTTTTTCACCATAACTTGCCCAAACTAACACTAACTTGCCCATCTAATACTAAATTACCCATTTTCTCACCTTAACTTGCCCACTACTGTTGCATATCACAAACATCCGTTAACAATGTGAACGCTAAACTAATCTGTGGTACTAACTCGCCCATTTTCTCACCCTAACTTGCCCAAACTTACACTCTCTTGCCCATCTAATTCTAAATTACCCATTTTCTCACCTTAACTTGCCCACTACTGTTGCATATCACAAACATCCGTTAACAATGTGAACGCTAAACTAATCTCTAGTACTAACTCGCCTATTTTCTCACCCTAACTTGCCCAAACTAACACTCTCTTGCCCATCTAATACTAAATTACCCATTTTCTCACCTTAACTTGCCCACTACTGTTGCATATCACAAACATCCGTTAACAATGTGAACGCTAAACTAATCTGTAGTACTAACTGGCCCATTTTCTCACCCTAACTTACCCAAACTAACACTAACTTGCCCATCTAATACGAAATTACTCATTTTGTCACCTTAACTTGCCCATTAATGTAGGTTGACTCCTGGGATAGAATCCTCTTATAAGTGAGTAAACATGTTGGCAATTATCTCTTGGGAACATGTGTTATCACATTGGGGAACACGATGCTAAAAGTCACTTCTGTTCTCCGATCCAATATTCACTGGTGGCACGGACATAGCCGAAATTTTGACCGCAATACAATTCACATTAAATGCCGCGAATTTTTGTTGTTGATTTTTTTATATAAAACAGATTTGTCATGTAATATTGACCCGGGGGGGAGGGAGTCAAATGCCCCTAGGTTTACCTTGAAGTGTCAGACAGTTGCGCGCGCGGTATATTAGTCATACTCTGTCCCTCTCTACTAGCCAGTCTGCACGCGGCTGTTGCACGATAAGGTACTTGTTTCTGTGGAACTGTGTAATACAATGAAGGAACCATTAAGTGTTAATGGACACAACGGGTGAGTTTAATTAAACTTTTTTTTTTTCACTTCGACTTAATTGCATTATCCTATCTGTGATGATGGTGATGAAAGTGCTGAACTTCTCCATTAAAACTTAATGTATAATCTGTAATTCTGTTACTACTCGTGGAAGCGTTCTCCGCAAAGAAAAGTTATTTATGAACATAAGCTTAATAATAATAATAATAATGCTTTATTTTAGCTGGCAGAGTTTAAGGCCTTATCTTCCACCCAATCAGCGAATAGTAAAATTATACAAAAAGATACATATTTATTACAATTTTAAGATATTAATAAAGTGTAGACAAAACAAA
Source organism: Diploptera punctata (assembly GCA_030220185.1). Taxonomy (NCBI): domain Eukaryota; kingdom Metazoa; phylum Arthropoda; class Insecta; order Blattodea; family Blaberidae; genus Diploptera; species Diploptera punctata. The sequence continues at coordinate 642,084 of JASPKZ010007206.1, forward strand.
AGACCATGGCAATGTGAGCTAATACTAACAAAAAACATGGAATATAATAAAATTAAAATAATATAAAATAAAGTAAGCAAAACTTCCTAAATTATTGTTTACAAAATGCTGAATATAGTTGTTATGCGGTTAATGTTTTCATTGTGTCGAACTTAAGATATCAATTCAAGTATCCATCAGTAGTTTAGTAATATAGGTCGGTTTTTGTTATTTATTTCCAGCTGTAGATCATATAAAATGTAGTTTGTACATGAAATTTACATAGAAACGTTTGATATATTTTTAACTCTTTATTATTAGTATAGTGTGTATACAGTATAATCTATACTGTAAACATGTAGACCTATTTGTAATTTGTGTTGGTTGAGTGGAAGAGAAGGCCGTATGGCTTTAATTCTGCCAGAATAAATAGAACTTTATTATTTTTTAATTAAATGCCCCAGGTTGTCATTTCGACATTTATGGCGTTCTCTCCCTGGCATTGGCGTAATTATAACCCACTTCTGAGGTTGGGACACCTGGAAGGTGGGTTACGGCTGTCCCGATGATGTGATGGCTGATGATGATGATAGTGGTGCGCCAGGAGTGTCCTTAATCCTGAACTTAACCTAAAGCGAATATGAATGATGGTGATTACATGACATCTGTCTTACAAGTGAGAAAGAAAAACATCACCCAGGGGAAACTTGTCCCGACCGGGGATCGAACCCGGGCCCGGTGCTTGACATGGCAGCACGCTACCTCGAGAATATAGCGGTGGACTTTATTATTATTATTATTATTATTATTTATCATCATTATTATCATCATCATCATCTTGTCTTGTAAGCCCATGTTTCCCTTAACAGATATTTAGGCGCTCTCCCTCTACAGGGAAGAATTTGAACCATACTAATTTAGTTACACTTGTTTTCGTACAGATGTCATTTGAGTGGTCCGTGGTCAGCGTTTCGTCTCATATTAACATCTAGGAAACCAAGGTAGTACTAGGACGGGAAAATTCGGTAAATTTTGCTTAGAGACCTTTTCATTCAGGCTTAAGGGATCTTTTACAGCCTGAAAATCTTCAGACTCGGGACCCACGGCTCAAAGTCCCTCCCGGAGGACTTGCTCTTTGGATTTTTCCATCCTAAAAAAATCCATCGACCCCGGCCGGGTTTGAACCCGCGACCCTCGGGACCAGAGGCAAGGAGCATTACCACTAGTCCACCGCGGCCGATTTTATTATTATTATTATTATTATTATTATTAAATATGTTTTAGTTTAGTAAAACAAGTAGCTGACTTTCTGCATTCTTCTTGTTCTTTTAGTCACTATATGAAAGATTTTTTACCTTAGCATAGTTGGTTAAAGTAATAAGCTTAAAAGCCGGAAGGTGTTCGGTTCAAGTCACAATAGGGTCACATTTTTAAACAGGGCTAAATATTCTGACGACACCATTCCTGTGGTCGACTCAGCCTCTAATTCTGGGGGAAATGCGACTGTCACGCAGAGCTGACAATCCAGCTGCTTGACATTGTGAGTCGATTGTGTAGAAAGTTGACAGCCTTAACATCTCATTACCTATGGTGGAATCAGTTTATCTTTAATCGTATGTTTTTTTTTTCAAATGCCCCAGGTTTGTCTTTCGACATTCCTGGTTTATCTCCTGGCATGGCGTACTTGTAACCCACTTCTGAGGTTGGGGCGCCTGGAAGACGGGGTTACGTTGCCCTGATGATATGAGTGATGATGATGACAATGGTGTGCCAGGAGAGTCCCTAATCCTAAACTTAACCTAAGATGAATATGAATGATGATGATTGCGAGGGCCATATGATTTCGGGAACCGTTTGGGCCTTAAAGTTTTCCTGACATTTGTCTTACAGCTGAGGAAAAACCCCGATAAAAACCTCACCTAGAAAAACTGTCCCGACCGGGGATCGAACACGGGCCCGCTGCGTGACAAGGCAGCACGCTACCCCTAGACCACAGCGGTGGACTTGAATATGTAAGATTTTAAATTAATTGGAATTTAGATTTTATATATTCCAGATGCGTATTTTTTGTTTTAATTTTTAAAAATTTCAAACACCCTCTATATTTGATCATATTTTTAACGAAGTTCGAAATGTGGCATGTTTTTCGTTTTGTATTTATATAAATTAGTATTAATGTACAGTACTGATCTTTTCCATTTGGGCTCAACTACACTCCTACTAGCGCTTGATTTTTCAGTTATATTGTTGTAAACTATAGCTCTTCTTCTGTATTTACTAACATTATCTAATATTTTAAACTTTTTCAAACAATTTTTATAACATTATTAGGCAATTTTGAAGTATTTATTTAAATATGCAAATCACAATATTATGACACTGTTAGACAATATTGTGATGCTAACTGCTATTTTCTCCAAAGAGTATATTACTTAGTCTATGATATTTCTATCGCTGTTTTGGGTTATCGCTGGTTGGATCAGCGTTAAGGAGTGATAAGTAAGTGTACACCCATTTTTAATAAACGTTTGGTAATTTTAATATTATTAATATATTTTTTAACAATTACAAATATTGGTCATTTAAATTTCATAGCGACGGATAGTAATCGAGGATGATAATCGATATGTGGTTCGATTGTGGGTTATCGCTGGCTCTATAAACTCTGTAGCATGCGCACTGTTTTTCTACTGAACTTCGAAAATATTTCACGCTAGTTTAAGTGCAGTTTTTCCTAGATTTGTTTTTATTGAATTGACAGTGTGAATTTTTGAAATCTATTGGTCACTAAAAGAGGTTTTTATGACCTTATGGGATTTTTATGAGAATTACATTTATTGACTGACCAGCTTCCTGACTTCTGTTCATGAGGTCCCGGGTTCGATTTCCGGTCAAACCATAGGATTTTTTCTTAAAGGGAATTATTTCTGTGGTTGCCCATGGCCTGTAATTTAGGTTACGTTTAGGTTAAGGACTCTCCTGGCGTTTCATTATCATTTATCACCCATCGTATAATCGGGGTATCGTAACTCCGCCTTCAGGGTGCCCCAACCTAAGAAATGGATTACAATTCAGCAAAAGCCAGGGGAGAAAGCCAGAAATGTCACAAGAGAACTTGGTGGCATTAGACAAAAAAATTATTAACTTTATAAAAAAAATCGGGTTAATTAAAACTATTTCATTATGTGTCTTAGACTCAAATAACATAAATTTACATAGAGAATTTATTATTATTACTATTATTATTATTATTATTATTATTATTATTATTATTATTATTATTATTATTATTATTATTATTATTAACCAGGACGTCCACTCAAAATACTTTTGGCTGGTGTTTCTCTTGAGGCCGAAACAGGTCAACAAATGGCCTAAATTCGTGAATGTACTATGATGATGATTATTATATTGGTAAGCCACGGGAAGCTACCACAACTATAATTCCCTAGCAAAACAGCAAAGCATTGCATGAAAATGCTATGATTGCAATGAAAGACCTGCCCTAGGGCAGAACGCTATAGAAATAGAACATAAATAACCCATTGAACGCAATAATAGCCTAACTGACAAAATAACGTTATAGATATAGTTATAATACTACAAGAATATCCAGATTACAGTTTGACCCAAATATATTGAAACATTTGAAATGCAGAGGATTGTTCTTCTATCAAAATTAGTTTATATGGTAATAAATCTTACAACAGTTAACATGAATGCATATGTTTTGGAAAAAAAAAAAAAACATAAAACGGTGCTGGCAATCAGTTGCAAAACATTCATAAATGTGCAATTTTAATTTTTTATTATTATTATTTTTATTTTACTTTTTAGCTGTGAAGGAAAATTAATTTGAAGAATAAAATCACGTTATAGCGCTCAAAAATATTACAAAAGTGGGCTCTTAACAGATAAAATGGGTTCACAACTTCCCCCCCCCCAAAATTCAAAACTATGGAAAAGTGTAATTTTTCACCATTGTATTACTTGGCCCGTAATCGTAATAGAGACATTTTTTTCGGGGCTTAAGTAACCTTTTATGGCGCCTATCATGAACATTTTATGCAAAAATATCTATATAACTTTCTGCATAATTCGCTAAACTGTAAAAACAAATGACTCAGTAATATGCTATCCATATGGTCGATAATGACCCCACAGCAAATCTTCAAAATAATTTTTTCCCCTTAAGAGTTGCTCTTTAAGCCACCTATTATTAAAAACCTGTTAACTTCAATTAAATGCCTTTAAAACGCCTCTGAACGTCATGCCACTTCGGTCTGACGCGCCACCGGAGGGGAAAGGCTGGCATGATGGGAAACTCTCGATGGTCTGGCTGCTCGAGCGCTGAAAGTAATCACGCGCTTTACCTTTACATCACATCCGGTAGTATGTCAGACTGAAATAGCCCGATTTTTGAAGGAGTTTTTTTAGGTGTTTGTTTTTTATGTACTTTTGATTATGTGGGGTTGTAGAGCATTCCACCGAGAACAAAAAGTCTAATTTGATTGGACTCCCCGAGATCTGAATCCTGGAACTCCTGAAAGGAGTAGGGGCTATTAGTAAAGGTATTAATTATAAATATTATTATTTAAAATTAATATTCTAGACAAGTTTTTATAGCAACTAGCCCAAAAAATCATAAAAAGTTTATTATATGTTACATATTATATCTTCTTTTGTCCAATATAGACAAGGCGTCTGTTCCTTTTCAGTGTATTGCCTAAATTGTATCATTCCAGCTTTTCTACGGGCGTTCAATATCACTTTTTCCAGTTGGGAATTTATCCCTAGCTATTTTAACTATTCTGTCGTTTGACATTCTATTTATATGTTCATTCCATTATTTCCTTCTATTGTTTATCCAATTTGAAATTTGTTCTATTTGTAAATTTTCTCTTATCTTGTCACTTCTTATGTCATCTCTTAATGTTATGTTTTCTATTGTTTGCAGAACTTTCATTTCATATGCTTCCAGTAGGCATCGAGTATCACTTGTTTGTGGTGTAGACATATTAAATATCATTAAAATTCCAATGACCAAACAAACATTTAAAAATAGTCAACGCGTTTCTATAGCAAAGCCATCATCAAGACTGAATAAAAATGTATAAAAACAAAACATCACATGGCTAACAATTATAAATTACTTATCATTATTAACACAACCCTGAGGCGTCTCCGTGGAGCAAGCGGTTAGATTCTCGCCTCTCACCGCTGGGGTCCCGTGATCGAGTCTCGGTTACTCCATGTGGGTTTCATGGTGGGTGAAACGGAGCTTTGGCAGGTGTTTCTGGGGGTTTTCTCCCGTTTTCCACTGCTACAATTTCATTCCACCATTTCTCCATACTCATCTCATGCCTTTCGTTTCACTTCATTCATCTGCCCCCCCGTGATGATGCGTCAGGCGTGGTTGGCCGGCACCCTAGTCATTCACAGACCTCTGTATAAGGGGTTCATCTAATCTCATCCCTTGACCCGACCCTGAATTGGACATGAGTTGAGGGTATTTAACACAGCCCTATTTTTTCTATGTTTTTGTACATTTCTAAACTTGCTTTGAAACGCGTTGACTATTTTTAAATTTTTGCCCGGTGATTAGAATTTTAATGATATATATATATATATATATATATATATATATATATATATATATATTAACATTTATCAACACCAAGATATCATGGATATTTAACATGTAATATTATAGTTTTGTAATTTAAACTGTATATTATAGGCCTATATTACCATTTTTTATGAAGATCTTATATAGGCCTATATATTTTTTTTCTCAAATGCCCCAGGGTTGTCTTTCGACATTCCTGGTTTCTCTCCTAGCATGGCGTACTTGTAACCCACTTCTGAGGTTGGGGCGCCTGAAAGGCGGGGTTACGTTGCCCCGATGATATGATGGGTGATGATGATAATGGTGCGCCAGGAGAGTCTCTAATCCTAAACTTAACCTAAGATGAATATGAATGATGATGATTGCGGTGGCCATATGATTTCGGGGACCGTTTGGGCCTTAAAGTTTTCCTGACATTTGTCTTACAGGTGAGGAAAAATCCCGATAAAGACCGCACCCAGAAAAACTGTCCCAACTGGGGATCGAACCCGGGCCCGCTGCATGACAAGGCAGCACGCTACCCCGAGACCACAGCGGTGGACTGAATATCTTATATTAAATACAAGATTACAAAGAATTTGACACTTTTGCTCTATTTAAATCCATGGTATGTGACTTACTATAGAAAAATTTACGCTACGTTTCTCTTTCTGTAAATCATCGAACAGCTGTTTTTGTAATCAGGACATTGACCTTTGATTCAATGATAGTACTTCAATGTATTAGTATAACGCAATGCCTTACTATAGTAGAAAGTTAAATAGACGTTTTCATAAGCATTGTACTCGTATTTATGATGTCATTTTAAATGCCGTATGTTACTATTATCTTGTAAACAGAGGTAATCATATTGTATGTACTGTTAGATAAGTAATTGCATCAGTATAGGATTATTGATACACTTCTTATTAAGCTGCGATTGGTATTACATATACTACCTCATAAGTAAGGCTGAAAAAAAAGTATTGGTTATAGGCTAGGCTGCATCGTATTTAGACCGCTATGTTTACAAACTGCACGCTGACACACCCACTCGGGGACAGACTTCTAGTACAGTCCGCTTTGTGTAGGAATTGACTCATATTTGCACAATTTTTGTTTCGGCATTCTGATACAACCACACGTCACGTAAACAGGTCTATTACTGAGGAGAGTCGAACATACAAACTTTCCGCTCCGAGCAGGCAGTGGAGACGCTCGACAAAGACACACATTTTGTAAACAATGTGTACAGAAATTAGTTACTATCCTGATATCGCTTATTTTTTTAGCTCTACTCATAAGTAATGTAGTCTTTTTTAATAAAATTTTATTTGGAATGCTTTCTGACGAGAAAGTACTCTTAAAAGTAGAAAACCATCAGATTTTATGGTCTGTGGCCATCTTTCAGAGAGGTTTGTTATACTGCAATATTTCTAGTTTATGGTTTTTGATGCGAATAATTCGTTGAGACCCACTTCCACAGTTTCAATGTTTTCGAAATTTCACGCAAGAAATTGACCATGGATCGAAACAGATGGTAATGTGAAGACGCAGGATTAGGAGTATGTGCTGGATGTAGTAGCAGTTCAATTCCTTCCGATTCCTGAATTTGTCAAGAGTGTTCGTGTAGTATAGGTTAGATCGGGTTTGAGCCCGCGCCCCTCAAAATTTCATGAACTCGTTCCAATTGTTCAGAATGAAGACTCTGCTGCACCCCCATTTGGAACAAACCCCCAGTGAATCACACCTTCAAAATTCCACCAGATACGCAACATTACATTATTTATGAGACAACCTAATACATTATTTGGCAATTTACAAAGGAAAATTTAATACAGAGATCAGATAGAAATGTTACATTTCCAGGGAAAGTGATTATATTAATCCTTACCGATATTATTTTAGATATCTAATTTGAATCCATAGCACAGAAATACCTCCTTTTCTTTAATAATGACGATGATGATTTCGAACCCATGGGTTCATGGCCGCGTGGGCATAAGCTATCGATACATCTCTGTCTTAAGCTAACGTTTTCCAATTATCCCCTGTATAATCTTCTCTCAAATCATGATTAATGTTATTCTCCTCCCTCATTCTTGGCCTTCCTATTGGGCGATTTCCCTCTGGTTTTCCTATAAGGAATTTGCAAGCCCTTCTTTCATTCCCCATTCATGCAACATGCCCTACCCATCGTATTCTACGAGATTCAATTGTTCTTATTATAATATCTTCTTATATATAAAAATTAATGTTTGTTTGTATATTTGTTTGTTTGTTCGTACTTTATGCGCGGCCATACCGTTGATCCGATTGTGATGGGGTTTTTTGCAAAATGTTCAGGAGAATCCCCGGATGAACATAGGCTATAAGAGAGTTGTGATACTCAACTCCTACACCCTTAAAAATTGCCCTTTGTAGTGGAAAACGTGAAAAAAATTGCTCTTTGGACGCTTAAATAGCTTACGCTGCCTAAACCATAAGAAATACACAAAATTAATATACACAGAATTGAATAGGCCCTATCTCAAAAAGCTCTACAAAAAAAAGTCCGCGACAGCATATGTTTATCTCTTGCAGATAATTCACAAAAACCTTTTTTGTCTTTTATTGATACCAATAGTTCCTTATCTCTTACGGATAACTCACGTTAACCATTTTTGTCTTTCATTGATACCAAGAGTCTCGCGCCGTAGTCGAGTGGTTAAGGCAAGAAGTCTTGGCGCAGAACTACGGGACATACGCTGGTTTGAGTCTCTACGGGGGAAGAAATTTTTCTCATGGATTGTCGGCCAGTATGGGACCGGTTCACAGTGGGTCAGAAATGAAATCTAGCTGTAAAAAAAAAAGACTGTTTTGACTCACTCTCATCAATTTATCTTTTTTTTTCACTCTAATATAATTGTTATATGACGGTTCCTAACTTATCTGCAAAGGAGGGTACAATTCTAATGTTCATGACTGTGTGACGTCATCATTCACACTTCTTGAGCCACAACAGAAGGCTGTAAGAGGTTTTCATGCGAACTTATTTAATAATATCTAATTATGTCCTAATTGCTGAATTTTATGGTAAAAAAGTAACATATTTTTATCGTCCGCCCATGAGAATTGAACGTTCGGGCAGGACAACGTCTGCCGGGTACAACGTCTGCCGGGTACGCTAGTGTTAATATAAAAATCATATAGCTCACTGTTATGAAGTCTTCTCTACTCGCCTATAATTAATAATTTAATAAAAATATATTCCTTCATTCCTTATTATTCAGTAGTAATTATAATTTCGTGTATCGCAGTATTTAAAGTAGCAATAAGTTTACTTACTTCGCTGTAATGAATTTCGTAATTAACTGTGTATAATTGTCAGCAAATTCCTACTTCGTTCTAAGAATGTCAATGGAATTTTACATTCTTTAAAGTATAGTAATCTTACTGGAGTCAAATACTGATAACTGTGATAAGTAATAATAACAGTATGTTCATTCTTATGTTACTGCAATGAAACCAATTAGAGTCGTGACAGTGAGACCTCGGACCTCTTCAACCCAATCGTCTTGGAAGACGAGTTCTATCCACGTCTATTTTATGATCGGCGATTGAAAACATAAGCGAGATTCATTAAATCAAGCTCCGATATTTCTGTAATTTTTGTATGTCCGTTGAGAGAGTGTCCTGTTAGTCAACATTTACAATTAATATAAAAATGTAGCCTACATTGCTTTACTTCCTCTATTGTTGAATAACACTGAGCAACAAAAAAACACCTTTTTTTTGTCTCAGAAAGAAAAATATGTGATTCTGATAGGATTTTTTCTCCTGAATTCAAATATGATATCGGGTTTTCTCCATCACGCAAGGTTTCCGAGATAACAGGCATTTATAATTTCAAACACTTTAATATTTTCTACATTCGTAACTACACAATATTCGAACATTCGGACTTACCTAGAAAGTAAGAAATGACGATTTTCTGCTATGTTTCACCTGTGGAACATCCCTCTTGATGGTCCAACAATAATCGGCCAGCATATTAGGATTCCATTTGCCTTGATATCTCTTTTCCATAGCTGAAATCTCCTGAGTTAGCTCATTTGGTTTTATTTTACAATGAACAAATTTATTTAAAAAATAATTATTTAAATCCATTAATTGAAACTGAAATAAAAAAAAACTGTGGGTGATGGAGAAATTCCGAATACATATTTGAAAACATGATAAAAAACTGCATTAAATACAACTATTGGTACTCATGAGACAACAATCATGTTGACCAGTGTAATTATAGTGTTTAGAGACCAGCCTCATGGGCTAGTGGTCAGCATTTCCGACTACAGTTTATGAGGTCCTGGGTTCGATTCCCGGTCGGACCATATGATTTTTCTTAAAAGAAATTATTCCTGTGGTTGCCTATGGTCTGGAATTTGGGTCAAGTTTAGATTAAGATATCTCCTGGCGCTTCATTATCATTTATCACCCATTGTATCATCGGGATAACGTAACTTCGCCAGTGCCAGGAGAGAGAGAGAGCCAGAAATATCATAAAAGACAACCTGGCGAAAAAAAAAAAAACTGTTTTGAAAATAGAGAAAAATTCAATGTGATCATACTTTCCCGCTTTGAAAAAATATATAGTTGACCATTTAAATCTGAAACGAATGGTTGAACTAATGGATTTTATTAAGTTCATAGAAGCGAAAGTCCGTTACCATGGTGTGATCGGTATAGTCAATTCCTTCCACTCAGGTGTCTGATGTTCGATTTCCGGCCGGATAAGGAATTTATATCTCAATTTTGGTTTAAGTGTGTGTTTTGTGTTATCGGAGTTGGATTCCCGTTAGGGTCAGAGTTTAAATCTTCACCTTGATTTTGGATGTGTTTCCCTTGTCTTGTTCTGTCGTTTACTGTTGTTGATGCTGGTACTGGCGCATTGTTAATCACTGCTATTGTGTGTCTTATGTTAAGAGTTCTTAGAGACGACCGATTGAGGCTATTCACTTACAACTGCCACAAAAGGAGGAAGAATATATACAAATAGCAAAAAAGAAAGAACGGACCAACACGAGAAAGACACATAATTGGGTTGAAAATAACTTTGATTGTTTGACCTTTGCCTGAGATATTCTTAAGATGGATTCGTAGATACTGTGTGCTAATAATATACCATATTTAAGTTCGTGTTTTGTTCTTACAAAGCGTCATTACAATCACGCTACAATTGTCTTACTGGATAAACTGTAAGAAGAAATTTACCTCCTATTGACCCGAAGGAAAAAAACAAAAACACAAACACATTCGAGGGAGGTAATGGAAAACGAAATTATATATTAAGAGAAATAATACTATTATATGTCCTGCGCTGTGGTCTCGAGGTAGCGTGCAGCCGTCACGTAGCGGGCCCGGGTTCGATCCCCGGTCGGGACAAGTTTCCTGGGTGATGGCTTTTTTCGGGGTTTTTCTTCACCTGTAGGACAAATGTCTGGAAACTTTAAGGCCCAAACGTTTCCGAACATCATTCGACCATTATTATTATCATTAACATATTCATTAAGTTTAAAGATTAAGGCCTCTCCTGGCGCATCATTACCATCACTTCTTATCATATATCATCGGGGCAGCGTAACTCCGCTTTCCAGGCGCCCCAACCTCAGAAGTGGGTTGCAATAACGCCATGCCTGGAGAGAATACCAGAATGTCGAAATAACAATGGGGTGGCATTGAACAAAAAAAAAATATATACATTTTTTCTTGTTGCAAGTTAATAAGCATTTTTTTTATTATTTATTACTAGCTAATACCAGACGTGCGCTGCTACGCCGAAATAAATGAAAATGAATGTGCTTTTATGTTTAGTTGAATAAATAAGAGGAAAAATAAATATAAATTTATATCCCGTGTTGATTACCCGGCGTTGCACGGGAATCTACTTATCCCGATCTTCTTGACATAATTTAGCTGAAATACGAAAATTGTGTTTTATGATTAGTTAAATAAGTGACTGGAAAAGTGTATATCGTAATTATTTTTAGATACCCCGTGCTGTTTACCCGATGTTGTCCGGGAATCTATTCATCCCGATATTCTAGCATAAATGAGCTGAAAGACGAAAATTAATGTACTTCTTATGATTAGTTGAATAAGTAAAATGAAAAATAATTATGAATGTATATCGTAATTATTTTAAGATTCCCCGTGCTGATTACCCGATGTTGACCGGGAATCTACTTATCTCGATTTTCATGGTATAAATGAGCTAAAAGACAAAATTCGTTATTGTGAGTTATCCGTAAAAGAATGCCCGCCATGTGCTGCTATGCTTGCACAGGAATCTACGTAGGCCCTACTTGTCTCGATCTCCTTGGCATCAATGAAAAACAAAAATGGCTATTGTGAGTTATCCGTAAGAGATAAACATGTGTTGTCGCAGACTTTTTTGTAGAACTTTTTGAGATATTCAATTCTGTGTACATTAATTTTGTGTATTTGTTATGGTTCAGGCAGCGTAAACCATTTAAGCGTCCAAAGAGCTACTTTTTTTTCACGTTTTCCACCACAAAATGCGATTTTTAAGGGTGTAGGAGTTGAGTATCACAACTCTCTTATAGCCTATGTTCATCTCGGGAATCTCTTTAGCATTTTGCAAAAAACCCCATCACAATCAGATCAACGGTATGGCCGCGCATAAAGTACGAACAAACAAACAAACATTCATTCATTTTTATAAGCAGAATAAACCTACAGGTACTTGGAACTAACGTATTTCCGTTGTCTTATTTTCTGCCATTGGTGCTATTTCTTTTACTAGTAGACACTAGTCGGTTTCGGCGGTCTAGACATACCACGCTATTTCTTTAGTTTCAATGTTGAAACTCGCCCGGGATCGATGCAGTTTTTCAGGGAATAAAATCTTCTGCCTGTCGTCCTAGGAAGGGTAGTAAAATATTTTGCCTGGCGTCCTTCCGAAGGGTAATAAAGCATAAACTGTTGTAATTTTTATGTGTATGCATATTTGGATGTTTTTTAATACCATTCTTATTTGTAGACGCTTTAAAATAAAAGGTAATATCGGGTCTAGCTGTAAGCTATCCATAGTAATTCTGCCCGAATGCAGGTCCTTCACTGCAATCATAGCATTTTCTTGCTATACTTGCAGCTTTACTAGGGAATTGTAGGTGTGGTAGCTTCCCGTTGCTTTCCACACGGGTGAAGGATGAAGATGATGATGGCCACATGATTTCGGGGACCGTTTGGGCCTTAAAGATTTTCTGACATTTGCCTTACAGGGGAGGAAAAACCCCGATAAAAACCTCACCCAGAAAAACTGCCCCGAACGGGGATCGAACACTGACCAGCTGCGTGACAAGGCAGTACGCTACCTCGAGACCACAGAGGTGGACTCTGTAAGCTATGGGCTCTGTGATTTGTGTTTCCGAAGTTTTTTTTTCTGGGTAACAATGTTTTAATTTGATTTATATTATGAAGTAATGGTTAATGTATAATGAATTCTGGTAATACAATTCCAATCTAGCAGTTGTCTTGACAACTGAGAAAAAAACAGGAAAAAGAAAAGCCTCTTTATATTTGGTCGACTCCGAGGTTTGATTCCGGGATTTCCCGTTATACCAGTTTCAAACTACCGCCTGAAATTAGTCGCTTGGTTTTTGTTCCAATACTTTATTGTATTTCCAAATCAATATACATTTTAAATATAGATCTGATCAAAGTTTCAGAACAATACTTTCAATAACCCACTTAAATAACTAACTAACTGGCACAATCGAACACATAGGTTCATGGTTGCGCGGACGTAAGTTCTCCATACATCCCTATCCTATGCTAATGCTTTGCAACCATTCCCTGTATAATCTACTTCCCTCAAATCATAGTTAATGTTACTCTCCCGCCTCATTCTTGGTCTACCAACTGGGCGTTTTCGTTCTGGTTTTCCTACAAGAAGCATCCATGCACCTCTTTCATTACCCATTCGTGCCACATGTCCTGCCCATCCCAGTCTACGAGACTTAACTGTTCTTATTTTTTCTGGCTTCCTAGTAGTCTTCTCCATTCACCTGTCTGTTCATCTCTCTTTGGTCCAACATTTTTCCCAAGAACTTTATTCTCAAATACTTGTAATCTCCTTTCCTCCCTTAAAGTAAGAGTCCACGTTTTACATCCATACAATATAACTGGTCGAATAATAGTTTTATATATTTTCAGTTTAACGGTTTTTTGAAAGGAGTTGGGACGTCAAGAGTCTCTGTAATGCATAATTGCACGCATTTACAGAATTGAACCTATATTTAATTTCTTTGTGCATCTCATTCCTATTTGTGATTATTATTCCTAGGTATTTGAATTCAGCCACTTCCTCAAAATTTCCCTCATTTGTCATTAGCTGTCCATTTCCATTATAATAACCTACTTAATACATTTAGAAAATATTTTTCTTTGGAGATTTATCTCCAAAGCTGGACTGATTGAACGATTATGAGTTATTATACAAGATATATTCAGAATTGAAGCATATAAAAGTCAATTGGAACCTAGCGAGTTGGTTCAGGTAGTAACTTTTGAGACTCGTATTCTGTGGATCCTGGGTTTAAACCACGCTACCGACCAACCTGTAGATTTTTCCTGGATTTTCTAAGCGTTAAAGCAACTGAACTTTTAGAATTCCATTATCAGTACCAATTTTGTCATAATAACTATCTCGTTTTATCAGTAAATTTAAATAATTGAATTTCTACCGAACATGAAAACAAGTGTCAATCACAACAGTAGTTATACACAATCTAGTGAATGCAAGTAAAATATTTTAGACGACACATTATTTTAGATGTTAAACCCTATTACATAAAATAGAGTAGGCCTACATCCAATTTTAAGCATGATAATCACAATAGAAATACACAGCCTAATGATTGTAATTAACCCTTAAATTCGTAATGTATCCTTTTAGATACATCAGTTGGTTTAGTTAATTTAATATTTTATAGACTAAAATATTGGAAGGGCCAAATAGAAAGAATGGAAAACAACCGACTTGCATAAGAGCTAAAGAAGATACACCAATGGACGTGAGAAGAACAAGAGGAAGACCAGTCAAGAGATGGATAGACAGTGAATGCACATCCAATACGTCTTCCTCCGAGGAGTAATTTTGGAAATAAACAGAATGAAAATTCTACAAATATGATTAAGAAGAAGAAATAAATCAGAAGAAAACGAACAAAAATAAACCAGTTAAATGTGTGTCTAAATTATACATTATACATAATAATAATAATAATAATAATAATAATAATAATAATAATAATAAATAATAATAACAGTTATACAAGATTCCGTTTTCATTGCGGTCCGCCACATTCAAATATCTAACAGAAGAAATTTGTGTTTTAGCAATTTAAAGTTTAAATAAATCTAAACGTGACATGAGTTCGGAAGTTAAAGCGTCCATAGAAATTAAACAGGAAAATCACTTTCAGGGGAGCAGGTATTTTTAAAAAATAATTATCTTAGAATTGTGTAAATGATGTTTAAACTGTATGTTTACATTTATTTAATCTTTTTTGACTCTAGGATATCTATAGTTCGCGTGAACTATCAGTTTGAATATTTTATATTGAATGACGTATAGTAATAAGTAATTACTTGAAATGTGCTCTTATAATGTTATTCTGTATGGAGAACATCGTTTTGAAAGGTTGGCAGGTTTAGAAAAACGTCACATTGATGAAGTGCTCGTTAATATATTCCTTTATTGGCAGTGACGTGTTAATAGAAGATATCGAGATATTGAGTAGCTG
The DNA here is from genome assembly GCA_030220185.1 of Diploptera punctata. NCBI lineage: Eukaryota > Metazoa > Arthropoda > Insecta > Blattodea > Blaberidae > Diploptera > Diploptera punctata. The sequence goes on from JASPKZ010007206.1 coordinate 657,480, forward strand.
TCAGTTTTATTGAGTTACGTTTGCTCGCTGAAATTTTTACCTCAGTTGACGGTTCTTTGTAAATCACTTGCTAATTCAAACCAATGCCATCATGTGATGTTTAAATTTACATATTGTACACAGATTTGCATACTTTTTCTGTCTTAAATAGATCTACGTCATATGATTTTTTTTTAGTTCAGAATTTCTGGGTTTATATACTATCATATACGTAGGATAGGTCTGCAGAGGATGTAAATTAATTAATTAAACGGAAGAAAATTACTTTTTGTTTTTATAGACGAGTGGCTGACAACCAATTAGAGAAATGGGATCCAGGTCGTCAGACAAAAATGAACTGAGTTATATGTTGTTAAAATGTTGAATTTGATTATCATAATCCGTAGCCTATTAAAATTAAATAGGCTTATAGAATTGGGTATCGGCCACGGTGGACTAGTGGTTATGCTCCTTGTCTCTGGTTCCGAAGATCGCGGGTTCAAACCCGGCCGCGATCGATGGATTTTTCTAGGATGGAAAGATTCAAGGAGTAAGGGGCTTTAAGCCATGGGTCCCGAATCTGAAGATTTTCAGACTCGTAAAAGACCCTTAAGGCTGAATAAAAATACATCTAAACAAAATTTACCGATCTTAAACACCCTAATATTAATAATACCTTAGTTGCATTCTAGACGTTTCATTGAGTCGGTGTGTTGACCACATGCCACTCAAGACATATATGGACAAATTAGGTATCTAAAATTAATTAGGTCTATTAACTCATAACAAAGGAGAGGCTATGGGCTCAACGCTGGTATACGCCATTGTAGATAGATAAGATTGAGTAGAGTCTGCCGCGGTGGGCTATTGATTATGTTCCTTTCCTCCAGTTACGAGGGACGCGGGTTCAAACCCGGCCGTGCCGATGGTTTTTTAGAATAGAAAAATTGAATATACAAGTTCTCCGGGAGAGACTTTAAGCCATGGGTCCCTAGTCTGAAGATTTTCAGGCTCGTAAAAGAACAAGCCTGAATAAAAATCCTCTGTGAAAAATTTACCGACCGTTTCCCATCAAGTCCGAAGGAGGATCTTATCCGCTATCCGAGATATTAAGTTTGTCAGTGATAGGATATCATACATAATTCTAAAGGGTAAACGGCATGATTTTATAATCGTAAATGTACATGCCCGTAGCGTAGTGGTTAAGGCACTGAGCTACAAGCCGGAGGGTCGAGGGTTCAAGTCCCGTTGGGGTCAGGATTTTTAAACTGACCCAAATCCTCTGGCGGCACTATGGCCCTGGGGTCGATTCAGCCTCTAACGGAAATGAGTACCAGACGCTTGTTCTGGGGGTAAAGGCGGCCGTCACGCAGGGCTGACAACCCGGCTGACATAAAGTGCTGATTGTCCAAAAAAAGTGGGAGCCTTAACCTCCTACTACCCCAAGGGCCTCCGGCCTGTTGTGGGATCACTTTACTTTACTTCCCATCAAGTAATACCTTAGTTACCTGTCTCATCGAGGCGTCAAGCCGTCCTCCTATCACTCGCTGAAATCTATGAGTAAATGAGCATAACTAAATTAACTTGGTCTAAGTTCCCATTAGGAAGCGCCGTAATCCCCGGTACATGAAGGAATGGGCTTAAGAGAAATAATTGAGTATATTGACTTCATTCATTCATTCTGAGAATTTTCCTCATCATTGAGGGTTTCTCCAACCAATCTTAGTAAATAACATGAATTAAATAAAGATATAGGGCCTATAGCCTAATATATATATATATATATATCATCATCTGCATTCATGGATTAGTCTGTTGACCCGTTCCGACTTCAGCCCATCTCTTTCTAGGTCTGCCCACATCTCGGGTGCCTTTAGGTTTGTATTTTGTTATTTGTTTTGGATATCTATCTTCATTCATTCTGTCTGTGCTGCTTCCATTTTTGTCTGTATGTATCTATTTTATCAGTTATATATTTCAAGTTCCTGTCTTATTTCTGTGTTCATGATTCTATCTTCCTTAGTGCACCCTTTAACAGATCTCAAAAATTTCATTTCTGCCGCCGTTATCCTACTTATATATATATATATATATATATATAATGACTACGGTCTTACAGACTATCAGTTTGCTACAAAAAATCACAAATTTCCCTTAATTAAAGTTCTCCATCGTTCTCTGTCCTCTGTGTCTTCATCTGTTACACTAAATTTCCTCATTGGATTTTGAATGTTATTCTTCCAGGTTGTTCTTGGTCTTTCTTTTCTGTTCCTACTTTCAATTTTTCATGCATAGACGGCATTTGGTAGTCTTCCATCCTGCATTCTTCTTACGTGTCCATACCATTTTAGCCTTCTGTGTTCAGTCTCATCCATTATATTTCTTTCTGCATTCTTCCATTTTCTCATTTCTGGTATTTATTCTTCCAGGTTGTTCTTGGTCTTTCTTTTCTGTTCCTACTTTCAATTTTTCATGCATAGACGGCATTTGGTGGTCTTCCATCCTGCATTCTTCTTACGTGTCCATACCATTTTAGCCTTCTGTGTTCAGTCTCATCCATTATATTTCTTTCTGCATTCTTCCATTTTCTCATTTCTGGTATTTCTAATTTTTTCCAGTTGAGATTTTCTGACAGCTCTTCTCCAAAAATCCATTTCAACTGAAGTTATTCTGTTGACATGTTGTGTCATTGTCCAAACTTCCGATCCATGTAACATTATAGTATGGATTTATAAATTAATTTTGTTCTGTTGTTTTTACTCCATAGTATAGAGTTTAATTAGTAGAATGACTTCAGACTTTAATTAGGGACTGGATGACATCCGACTATTAGTATCTAATCAATCTTATTTTCAAAATTAACTTTTTAAGTATTACTCATTCTTGCCGCTGTAAGTCCTGGGTAGCAGCGTGTGGCATGTAAAGAAGTATATGTAAAGTGAAAGTTTAAACCAAGTTAATGGAATGGAAAACAGTTATTACTCATTATTTGCCAGAAATTTTACAGATTCTGTTAAAAACTTAGTTGTAACAATAAGATTATTACTCGTTAATAATTGCATTTTATCTAATCCCTAATTGAGATTCGAAGTCATCTCATATTATTCCTATTCCATTTTAATACTGGATTGTGTTATGACCGTTATGATATCAATAGTAAACAATTTTAACAATTGATAACTCAGATTTATTTTGTCTGAGACCCTGGGTTCTCTTCCTCAAATTGTCTTCCCATGCGTTTCTTCATTTTAATTCTTGCCATTCATACAGAAGTGTCCCATTCAAACCTCTCAAATTTTAATTAATAATAACTAACAAAGTATGCGGAATTATGAAATGAGGCCGGTATTAAACGAAACAGAAACTCAAAGAATTTTCATTGCCACACACTAAAACACCTCTGTATGTGCACCATTAGTAGCACGAACAATATCAAATCTGCATTCTATTTCGTGCCACTTTGTCCAACATGTCCATTGGTACTATTGCAATTGTGTCAAGGACACGAGTTCGTAAATCATGATCGATCTTGTATTGGAATCGCAAACACACGGTCTTTTACATAAATAGAAAACATTTTGAGCTCGTTGCTGAGGAATCGCCGTTTTGTTTTATGTCATTGTCCAACATGCGACAGATGAATTAACTGCAACAATGAAAAAAACAAATCTTTGAGTTTCTCTTTCTTTTAATACCAACCTCATTCAATAATTCCGCACACTTTGAGAGTTATGATTAATTAAAATGTGGAAGGTTTGAATGGGACACGGTGTATTACTTACTTGTCTTGTAAATTTGTTTCCACTTGTCTCCATGTTTCCCGTAATCTTTCTCGTTGTCTTTGCCTTTGATCTTTTACCTTTAGTAGTTGCAATCTTCTCTTTTCCATTCTTTTGAGGTGCTCAAACAATTTTAATATTTTTTTTCTAGATTAATTATTACATTTTCTCCTTTATACTCCGTCCTCTAATTAAATATTTTGAAATACTGTGAAATCAAGGAATAATTATATATGTTTATAAAATTATGAGATAATAAAAGAAAAGCCCAAAAACAGTGAACAATATTTCAACATTTATTTATTTATCTAATGACTGGTATTGTGGCCATAAGACCACCAACCTACAAAGGAATTAACATAATAACAAACAGTAAATGAACAGTTAACAATATCAATATGGTGGAAATTTGACAGCTTCCTCCTAGCCTCCCAGTAAGCGTTCTACTTGTGTTTGTGACTGCAGGCTAAGGCATGTTGTAAGGTGATGTCGGTCCATATATATGTTGTTGTTACATAGTACACAGGACGGTGTTTGCATTATCCCAAGACGATAAGGTGTTTTGCAGCAAGTCGTGCCCCGTTCTATTTTTAGCCTACGCTTTATCACACTATTATCTTTATTGATTTGCATAAATTTTGTTTTTCATATAATTTTCATAGCCCCATTAATTGGATTTGTTTTCCTTCTTCTTTTTCTTCTTTTTGGAAATGTTCGGAAATTTATATTTTCTTAAGGGCGTATGTATTAAAACTGAAAGCCGATCTTGGACTAGTGGTTAACATGCCCGTCTCTGGCCCCGAGTGTGTTTTTCTTCAGAAGCGAAGTAAAGCAATGGGTGTCATGTCATAAATTTATGGCACGCAAAATAACCTTTGGCCTGAGAATGGAGATCTATGAGCAAAATTTGTCGGCCTTTTCATGTCCGGATTTGAATTGCGACGCTAATAACCTAAGTAGTAAACTAGCATTGTTAATTTAAAACTCTACCCATCTAGCTTAAAAATAAAATTTATTTATATTACTCCTCTTTCTCTCCTTTCTTTGTTTTCCAAATCTTTCTCTCTCGTTTCCTTCTCTTTACATCGAAGGATAAATAAATATCCTCAAATCGTGTCCAACTCAGGGTCGGATCGAAGGTTGAGATGAGATGAAGCCCCTATATATAGAAGTCTGTGAATGACAATGCTGCCGAAAAAAAAAACAAAAAAAACCAACAATTCAGGCAATAATTCCAATTAAATTAAATCAAAAATTTATTCCAAATTCAAAATTAAGTAAAAAATGTTGAATCGGGAGACCTTTCCAACACTTAAAAACAAGAAATACACTTTAAATAAAAACAATAATAATAAGAATGGGTCAAAGCGCTCCCAGGCGCTGGTACCATTCCAAAACAAATCAGATACTCTAGTGGATGCTGCCGACCGACCACGTCTGACGCACCCATCACGGGGGCAGATAAACGAAATGCATGAGATGAGTATGGGGAAATAGTGGAATTAAATCGTGGCATGGGAAACGGGAGAAAACCCCGAGAAAAACCTGCCCAAGATCCGTTTCGTCCATCACGAAACCCACATAGAGTGACCGAGACTCGATCTCGGGACACCAGCAGTGAAAGGCGAGCGTCTAACAGCTTGCGCCATGGAGAGGTCTCCATCGGAGAATAATGGACTTAACTGTGATTAGGCCTAATTATTCTACCGGAGTAAATAAAATATTCGATGATATAATCCAAAATACAAATGTTGGTAAGGGTTGCCTGCACGGAATTATATAACTAACTCACTGGCACTATCGAACCCGTACGTTCATGGCCGCGCGGACATAAGCATTCTATACATCCCTATCCTGAGCTATTTTTTCCAATCACCCCTGTATAATCTACTTCCCTCAAATTATAGTTAATGTTATTCTCCCACCTCATTCTTGGTCTACCAACTGGGCGTTTTCCCTCTAGTTTTCCTACACGAAGCTTCCATACACGTCTTTCATTCACCATTCGTGCCACATGTTCTCTCCATCGCAGTCTACGAGACTTAACTGTTCTCATTATACGTCACTGTTATTATATAGTTACTCGAAATAGATTTTCAGGGTGCTTTTTAGTTGAGTTTATCTCGATGATGTAGCGGTAGCTTATCCAGTTTTGGATGCGAGGTCACTAATTTATTCATCGACCAAGATATTGTTTTTTTTTCTCTCTCTCGAATGGAGAAAACTTGTACCGGCTTCCTTCGAAGAGAATGTTAAAAACTATCGGTATCGTATCACGAGACGGATAACGCTTTATAAAAATCCTCTCGTATTTAAAGAGCATTTCTATGACAAAATTCCACTTAACTAATTTCATCGTATCAACAGTTTTCAATACTATTATTACGTATTGCAACGCCTTAAACATCACAATCTTAAGTCTTTTACACTGTTATATGATATGTAGTAGAACTAAAATAAAAACCAATAAATCCACATTATCACTTATAGCAATACTTTTCAATAACAATATTTGTATATTGGTACAATTTAAAGTAAGCACAAATTTCATTCGCTTCGTAGCACTTATCTTTATCGTAAGTTCGCTGATAAGTGTTTTATCTTTCTACAGTATATTATAATTTTTGGTATATAATATTTTGAAATATGAACATAGCCATTGCATGATTGTGTTAATTCCTTCCTCCCACATATCCCTACAAAACAAAGCTTTTGTTGGCTTAACATTTCAGGCAGGACGTAGGGAAGGTATAATGGGGGTTTATTCCCCTATTGATCCAACATGCGAAAATGTGCGAGGGGAAAACATTTGAAACAACCACAATTCCAGGGTCATATAGGGAGAGTTAAATATTTTCTGAACTCAGGTTATCATGAAAGTTTGTATCACTTATTTTTACAGATCTACAAAATAATTATTCGGTGCTACGAGACTTGCGCTGGTTCGAATCCCCATATGGAGATAAATTTTCTCATGAGATTACGTCCAGTATCGTGAGACATTTGGGTAGCTACAATAAGTAGCGGCTCCAAGTTGAGAAAACCAGCTACAACGGCTGAGGGATACGACATGCTCACCACATATCCCTACGCTGGCTGGATGATCGTAAATCCCTGTGATTTAACACATGTGGATGTGAGGCCAGCAGCCGGATGGTAGGCCAAGGGCTTTCTAGACCTATCGCACCATGGAGTTGAATAAAATAAATAATACCAGTTCTACTATATGGACCAAAATCATGAACCATGACACGAAATAACATTAATAAATTGCAGGCTACAAAAATGAGGTTTTGAGATCAGTTGAGTGTTGTAGAATAGAATAGATTTATTTAGCCTGGTGGAGTTAAGGCCATGTGGCCTTCTCTTCCACTCACCAGGACAAACATATGTTTCATATAAATACAAAAAAAAATACAATAATTGTACATACTGAACAATTAATTATCTGTCAAATTGAATAACAATGAAAATATTGTCTAATAATACAATAAAATTAAACACAATTAAAATTAAACTAATGAGATAATGTTACAGAAAGGAATAACAGCTCGAATCTACCATATATAAAAAGAAAAGAAAAAAATACAAAGAAGTAATAAACTATAATGGATTAATCTATCGCTTATTGTACAAGACATTCGATAAATATATTGACAAATCTTAAAACTATTTTTATTAATTAATGAAAAAATAAATTATTAATTTTTAAAAAGTAATATTAGTGAGTTGTTTCTGTTAATAATTTTATTTTCAATTTGTTTCTGAAGGATGATAAAGTTTGGCAGTCTCTGACATAGGGTCGAAGGGAATTCCATGTTCTAGCAAGAGAAACTGTAAACGATTTTGAATAGGTAGTGCGATGAGGAGGGGTATAAAGGTTGTACTAGGTTAGATAAATTTAAAAATGAGGATATAAGAAAATAATTAAATGTAATATATTTGAGGAAAGGATTCATCGTTATAGAGATCGATGAATTGAACACCTAGAAAGAATGAGCTACAGTTGTATTCCTAGAAGAATTTTTTATTATAAACTTAAAGGAAGAAGAGATTGGGAAGACCAAGGAAACGTTGGTTGAATAATATGTGAAGCCGGAACATGGTTAAGAGTCTAATTCCTAATTGAAGAAGAAGAAGAAGAAGAAGCAGAACTATTATTTTTACTTAATCTGTAAATATTTTATAATTTTTAGAAAGAAAAACACACTTTTTGCTGTGTTAAGAACTATACATATAGGGCTTAGCCCTACTATTTCTTCAATCTCGAGATGTCATTTTTTTATATTTATGGTATTTATCTGTGTATTTGTAAATTGGGGAAATATTAATCATGTCTCACAGCTATTGCTTGTTTTTACTCAGAGAAAATTGGAGATGAGTTTACTTGTGAATTTGCATGTCGTAATATATCCGTGGGAAGAGATGGTGTGATACATTTATCAGGAATAGCAGCTCTCTCGTGCGTTTGCGAAAATGTTTACACTGGTTATAAAATGACATTGCCCATCATTTATGTGGTTACGCCCAAGGAAAAGTTCGCTTGGTGAAACTTCAATACGCTCTTGTAGATTTACTATTGTAACTTATAACTAGCCCAGAATATTACAATAATTCTCTTTTAACATTTACTCAGATCAACATTTTTAACATTTATTGTTATCACAATTGAGGTTATGTATTAAAAATGTTTTAATTAATAATATAAGTACCATGTTTATCCGTCTTCCTCAATTAGAATTGATTTTTATTCAAAAAACTTCATTAATCATTGAAATCATGAAGGCCTTTCAAAATATGTTTCATCTTCGGCAAATAGTACCAAATTGCATACTGCTGAAGATGAAACATGTTTTGAAAGGCCTTAAGGATTTTAATAATCAACGAAGTTTTCTTAATTAAAAATTAATTCTAATTGAGGAAGACGGATAAAGAAAGGTATATATATTACTATTTTAAACATTTACTCAGATGTCTACCGCTGTGGTCTCGAAGTAGCGTGCTGTTTTTTCACGCAGCGGGCCCGGGTTCTATCCCCAGTCGTGACAAGTTTCCTAGCTGTTTTTTTGTCGGGGGTTTTCCTCACCTGCGCATCATTACCATCATCATATCATTGGGGCCGTGTAACACCGCCTTCCAGGCGTCCCAACCTCAGAAAAGTGTTACAATAACGCCGATACCAGGAGAGAATATCAGAAATGTTGAAGTAACAAACTGGTGGCATAGAATAAACAATATATTAACTCAGATTTTCTTTAAATTCGAAATTGTCTAAAAATAGTTGAAGACCGAGAAAAATCCTCCCCATTTGAATGTGGATTTGACCCTAAAAATTCTGCCCGATTACCGTTTTCCCTGTCACTTTGGGTCCCAATCTTTTTCGTTCTAGTAGTAGTATTTTATTTAACGACGCTGTTTATCATCTCTGGTCATCAGCGTCGAAATTAAAAATTTAACATGAAAGAACCAACCATTTTCCTCAGGTGCCTCTTATTTCAGATACGAGGTTTTTACACGAGCCATGAATCTAGGATACAAGAACCATGACTTTACTTTTCTTTCGAAAGAAGCTTTACACAGGAATTTTAAGACCATGGAATTAATCAATATAGCTCGTTTGAACCCTCGAATTTTGAAACCAGAAGTGAGCACTAGTCTTTCGAGACTGGCTTCTTTCTGTAATGTATACGTATGACATGTTTATTACAGGAAATATTGTATTTAAAACGTGCAGGTTTTTAAATTGCCATGCTTTTTATTTTAATTTTCGTAAAACTGTTTTAAGCATTTAATACATGTTCTACTAAAATAACATTAAATTAAGAGGTAAATTATTGCTGAATTTTTTTAAATAGCTAAATGCCATTATAACATTAGAATTTTTTAAAAAATAAAGTAGTTTTTCCACAATCAGTGTATCCTCAATAACTTCTTTAAATGCTGTTATATCAACTGTCCGGGGTTAAAATTAAATATACTAAAATGTGATCATGCCCCCCTCCCCCCGAACGTGTTCTAATACACTTCTAGGAAGATACACCCTTCCGTTTGAGAAACACTGGTCTATAATATAAATTTATGTTCATATTAACTAGAAAATTGAACCAATTACTATCTTGCAAATTGTTTCCTCATTTCTATTGTTCTATAGTAAAATAGAGCCTTGTTTATATTGCAAATTATGTACTTTTATTTTTTTAGATAAATAGGAATACAAGGTGTATCAAAAATACTTTAAAACTTTACAAGCTTATAGAAATTTATTGAAACAAAATATAGATTATAGTAATATATTTTCATGGTAATTAAGCATATGTTTTAATTCTGTAATTAACACTAAACTAACGCAAACAGTTCACATTTCCTGTTTTTCAATGTAGAACGAATTTTTGAAACTGTACAATATTGAACCTTATAATTTTCCCCATTTGCCAACCGACTTTTGAGCCCCACGGTGGTGTTGAATTGGTTTTTCTATTGGTAAAATAATTTATACAAAAATAAAGTATTTTTGTACGAGTAAGAACTTTCTGAACTAACCGCAAGACAAGATCTCAAAATCTCAGTGTGCTTAAATTTTATATTTGTTTACGTTTACATGATTTTTTCTGCTGACTTACATAAACCTATATATATATATATCATCGGTTGGTTAATGCCTATATATATATATATAGATAGATAATCGGTTGACTAATGCCTTTGACATCGTCCGATTCCTAATAGCCAATTTTGTCGGTCCATCCAATCTCCTAGTTGTAGATGTTTCTCCTTTTTGTATAAATATATTCCCTGACTCCACGAAGTTTTAGGTCTTCCTCTGCCTCGTCTTCCCTAAGGTTTCCATTCCAAAACACATTTTGGTAGCCGATTCTCTTCCATTCGCTGGACATGTTCGTGCCATCTTAATTGCTCAGTTTTAATGTAATCTAAAATAGTGTCTTCAATCTTTATTTTCTCCCTTATATATATAGAACTATCAAGCAAGAGGAAGGCGTGATGTTGGAAGACCTAGAAGACGTTGGGCTGATGCATTATGAAGTCGGAACGGGCAATTGCCTAATCCCTGGAGTGATGATGATGATGATGATATATATAGTCCACCGCTGTGGTCTTGAGGTAGAGTGTTGCCTTGTCATGCAGCGGGCCCAGGTTCGATCCCCGGTCGGGGCAGTTTTTCTGGGTGAGGTTTTTATCAGGATTTTTCCTCACCTGTAAGACAAATGTCAGGAAAAGTTTAAGGCCCAAACGGTCCCCGAAATCATATAGCCATCATCATCATCATCATCATCATCATCATTATTATCACCATCATTATTATCACCATCATCATCGTCCTTCACCGGTGTGGAAAGCAACGGGAAGCTACCACACCTACAATTCTCTAGTAACGCTACAAGCATAGCATGAAAATGTATGAGTGCAGTGAAAGACCTGCCCTCGGGCAGAATTACTATGGATGGATATATATATATATATATATAATAAAATGTTAAAAAGTATGACATTGTCATAAAGAGTTATAAGAACCATTGTTGTCAAAAAGAGATTAATATAATATGTGCATATATTATACATTCGAAACATCTGTTCGATTCTATTATTCATACACTTGAGACACAATTGTACAGATTTGAAAATATCATATTTAAAACATATGTTAATAAGCAGAATATATAGAGAATTCAATATACTTTAATTTGCTATATTAAGAGCATACTGTAAGTTTGTGTTAGGAATATGAAAGTTTTGTTAAATATAATTATAAAAGAAAACATAAATATTAAGAATAAAACCTACATCAGTTAGGAAAAACCAGGTAAGTCTTCAAAGTAATTTTTACAGGAGAGCAAGAACTAGTTCGATGACTTACATTAAGGAGTGCATACATCGAAAATTCAATGCTTAATAACACCGTCACTATTCGCTTGACGACTTACCCGTTTTTACCGAACGTACATCGGACCAAAAGCGATCTGGAGATGTTAATAACTCATTTTCGACCAAAAGTTGACTTACTCGGTTTTTCCTAACTGATGCAAAAATATTGACCATCATTGTTATTCAGTCCACCGCTGTGGTCTCGAGGTAGCGTGCTGCCTTGTCACGCAGCGGGCCCGGGTTCGATCCCCTGTCGTGACAAGCTTCCTGGGTGAGGTTTTTTCGGTTTTTTTCTCACCTGTAAGACAAATGTCAGGAAGCTTAGGCCCCAACGGTCCCCGAAAATCATCCGATCATCATCATCATTCTTATCATTATCATCACCATCATTCACAGGTGTGGAAAGCAACGGGAAGCTACCACGCCTATAATTCCCTAGTAAAGCTGCAAAGCATAGCATTAAAATGCTATTATCGCAGTGAAGGACCTGCCCTCGGGCAGAATTACTATGGATGGATGGATTGTTATTCAGATAGATTGATATATTTTATTTCATATGAGAAGTTTCATAATTTGATAGTGTTTCGGGCTTGAAGAATTTTGTATATACATGTATTTCGTGTTTGTGTCTCTGATATTTTTTTTCTCTAGAAATGTGTGAAGTCAAAAATGATGGAATATAAGTAAACAGTAATACAAATTCTGTTCACCGTAAGCTTTGAAGGGTGAAAATAGATTTACCTCGATGAACGATAAGAACTTTCCTTCAAGTAACTATTTTAGTTTGACACGTAAGAGAAGTTAGGAGTAGCTATGTCTGCCAGTTTTAAAACATTCTTTAGTTCCCATTATTAGGTAGGTGCTGAAGCCAGCCAAAATAATCGACAGAAGATAGGAAGACAAAACAAATAAGAAAGGGTCACTTTTTAATGAAATAGCAGAAAGCGGAAATGTGTCTATATGTACGTGTTTCTAATGCCACCAACTGCGCTATACGTGCGTCGGGTTCCGTGCTAGACGTTAATATGATACATTTCTAATTTATGTAATACTTCGGCAGACCATTTTACGCAGATGATAAAGCCTATTCTTGTATTGTGTGTAGGGAGAGTGTAGGATGAGTGTTTATGTTTGTGTAGAGTAAAAAAATATCGATAGACATCAATGTGCACACTGACCTGACGATCTTCACTATTTATTGTAGCGCCAAGCCAACAATATTAAGTTATGTATCAACAATATAAGAGATAAGAAACAGGATCAATATAGGAAAGTATGCTATATCTGCCCTAAATGGAATAGTATGGGACAAACATATCTTCAAAGAAACAAAAAAAAACTATTTTTAATACAATAATCAGAAGCATTATTACCTATGGAGCTGATGTGTGGGCTTTAAATGCACAAATGAAAAAAAAAAAAAAATTACTCGCCACTGAAATGGACTACTGGAGACGTGCTGCAAGAATATCCAGGAAGGATAAAATCAGAAATTCATATATAAAAGAAAAAATGCAGGTACAATATTCAATATTAGATTTTATAAAGAAGAAACAATTAAATTGGTACGGACACATTAGAAGGATGGAAGTAGGAAGACTACCTAAGATAATCATGGATTGGGAACCACAGGGAAGGAAAAAGAAGGGTAGACCAAATATTACGTGGATTCAGGGAATCAATGAAACTAAGAGGGAATGGGAAATAGAAGAAGATATATGGATGAACAGACAAGAATGGAAAAATGTGTTGAAACAAATGTGTAGTTAACTGTGAACATGGGTACCGGAAAAATGTATATTCATTGTAAAAGCCGGAATAATAAAAAAATCAACAATATAACAGCGGGAATATTTGGCGCTAAACTGCATGATACAAAATTTGGATTAGTATTTATGAGGAACTAATTTCATAGCTATTTGTTGCAAACACAGAATCTCTAATAGGAATGATGGCATTTACACTTATATTTAATAATAAAGCTATATTTAAAGATTTGGCACTAAAAATGTATACTTCATGAGCGATTGCAAGAGATGATATAAAAAAACCTTTTTAATGGCGCTTAGTCGGTTGATGCATAACGTCGTCCAATTGTATTTACGAATTATAATAATGAATCATTGAAAAAATATTATATATTACAACTTCCTTTTCCCTGTACCTTGTCTGCTTTTTATTTTACTTTTCTCTCGCCGGTAGGAAGAAAGTAAAGTAATTATCTTCTTCCTGCATGTATCCGGAGATATATCCATTTTATCTCCTATTTCCCTCCAGGCATCTCCTTTCAAGGAGTTTTAAAAATGATCCTTATGTTGAGGATCCCACAATAATTGCTTGTTTCTATAAAGATCAATAAGTTTTAACATGTTTCCCTCTGACCACTCCATACTTAAATAATAATGTGCGCGCCGAAAACAACGAACCTCTCACGTACCAAATCTAAACAGCGAGCCATCAAAGTGTTCGTGGAAAAAACCGACAATGAGTGGATCGTGGTGCGCGGCATGTGCGCGGCGCGCGCGCACCTTAAAACCCCGTACAAATCTGACGAACATGGTGCGCGCGCGCAAGTGTGTACGTACCTTAAAGTGTGCTGTATGAGGGATGTTGATGTCGATGAAGAGAAGGGAGAAGATGAAACCCGGTGCCGGCACGTAGCCTATTCCTGTCGAAAAGCACCAAGGTGATAGCCAGGCTTAACGTTCCCATCCGACGGGCGAATCGCTATCAACAGTACCACGTGCCTTCTCAACATATGTTTTGCGCAGGGATTTGCAATTTAACGCGGGAATCTGGAGCATGATCTAGCGATTAAAAATCATGCTCCATCGTTCCTTCTGGCCACGAAATTGAAAATGGCGCAATTACATCAATTTAATTGAACAATTAAAATTTTCAATCCGCCGGGTATTCAGCAAGGCCCCACATCAGGAAGCATTTAAAATCTGGTATACATGTCATTGTTGTATCATTCAAAAAGTGGATAAAGATTTATACAATGCGAATTTCAAGGTATAATTTGATATATGTCAAATATGTATGTCCTTAATAGTTGGTCTTTATACAACAAAGAATAAAGGCCCTAAATCATCCCATCATTGCATGCCGATATTTCATTTAACATTGGATGAACAATGTATAGAAACATTAGTAACCAATAACAGAAATATTTTTAGTTTGAGAAAATGGCCCCCTTATCTCAAATTGCTAGTCTGAAGCACCTCAATAATCAAATAAATTTCTTCAATTCCAAAACACTCTATATTAATATGTACAGGAATATCCTGACACGCTCTTGGAGAATAACCAGCAAGGCACAATAGGATACATTGTTATATCTTAACATTAGCTGTGTTCGAGCTGTACCACTGTTAAAATTAGGCATAAATATCACGAGCGATTTCCAAATCATCTATAAATTCACAAGTCATTTCGTTATCTAGAGGATTTGGAAATCAAGAGTGGCATTTGTTAGGACTATTTAACGAATAGAATTAAGCTGTATACTAAAAATTCATCATTTAATATATAGTTACCAGCATTTTAAAATATTACATATTTAATGTAAACGGCGATGTTTCAAAACAAATCAGATATGTGTGGTTATGTTTCCCTGCAACTTGATCATATTATTTATTGCCAAATAGGATCGCAATATTGTAAGAATGCACCCTAGTGGAGAAAAAATTAAACACATCTGTGTATTATAACCTATATTATAGGTTATTAATTTATTTTTTTAGTAAGCAACTCAGTAAAATCGTTATTTAAAAACACAATTATTGAACACACAATTATCAAATGTGTAGCTCGAAGGAAACTGTTCATTATTTGCTATTTTCAATGTATTTGTTGGAGAGTCAGTCACTGCAAAATAATGATCTGACCTTTCAGAATATTAAAAAAATAGGAGCCTTCTGTATTACAAAAGCATTAGCCGATAAAGAGCGAAGTGAAACACGACTGTCATTGGTTCTAAAACGAAATTCATTGAAACGTGATTGGTCGTTGACTCTCATTTGGGGCATGAGTTAAATAATCCTTGAACTTCATTTTTACGTCTGTTTTGCTTCCTCAATATTTGTCATTATTCATTCGTTAACATTGACTATTTAAATTGTATAAGGAATATTAGTTTTACAAAATAAACGAAACGTTAATGCGTTATCATAGAATATTAATTTTGTCAACTGTACATGTTGTTATCATCCTAAGGCCGTGCATGTTACTTGTGACGATGCTGATAAGTGATATCGTTTTAGAACCATATGGTCTGGTGTTAACAGATTGTGCTAAGACCGATGTCCTTCTGCTGCGATTTAATAATAAACATACTGAAAGATAAACGTAATGCTATTCAATGACGTAGGTTAAGTGCTTCTTATAATGCATTAATGGAAACAACTATCTTGAGATATCTGAAACATTTAAACGTAACACATCATTATGAAAATTCAAATATAGCCAGTTGGTTTTCGTATCAGTCTTTAATAATGATACAGCATAAGCGACTACTTCAGATTTTCTCTTGGAATTTTTGACAGTGTATGGAACCGTTGCCCACCTAGCATTTTGAGATGTTTGGATGTCTACTCCAGATAGTGAAAACCCAGCTATAGAGAATGAACAACATGACATTCTAACCACATGTCATTTCTGTGATTGTATAATCGTCCATATGTAAGCTTGACATAATTATGTGAATGTAAAATCAGCAGCCGGCTAATAGGCCTTCTGGACCTGTCGCGCATGGAGTTTTATTATTATTTTTAGTATATTATTTTTTCTTCAAGTTCTTCCATTCGTCTGATATTAGAATTTTATAAACTTTAATTAAATCTAGCAATACTGCAGTTATACACATGTCCAACTAATTAATACTTCACTGGCACTATCGAACCCGTATGTTCATGGCCGCGCAGACATATGCTCTCCATGCATCCCTATCCGGAGATATTGTTTTCCAATCATTCCCTGCATAAGCTACTTCCCTCAAATCACAGTTAATATAATTCTCCCACCCCATTCTTGGGCTGACTGCCGGCTTTCTACGTTTTTCATGCCCCTCTTCCATTCCCCATTCGCGCCACATGTCCTGCCCATCGCAGTCTACGAGACTTAACTGTTCTTATTATAATAGGGCCTATATGTCTTCCCATAAAGGTCATCTAGCTGTTATGCGGTCTTCACCATTGGTCTGTCCATCTGTCTTTGGTCCAAACATTTTCCAAAGAAGTTTTTTCTCAAATACTCGTAATATTGTTTCCTCCCTTAAAGTAAGAGTCCATGTTTCACATCCATATAGCCTAATATAACTGGTAGAATAACATATATATATATTATAATTAAATGTTTAACATTGAGCAATGCAAGCTTAATATGGTATCATAAGAAAAATAAATGCCTGGACGGGATTCGAACCCGGATCTTAGAGATCCGGGTTCGAATCCCGTCCAGGCATTTATTTTTCTTATGATACCATATATATATATATATATATATATATATATATTTATTTATTTATTCAGTTTATTTATTTGAGATAAGGTGGGACGATGAAAGTCCCTTTAATGCATAATAGCATGCATTTCCAGAATTGAGCATTTAATTTCTTTCTGCACCTAATTCTTATTTGTAATTATTGTTCCTAGGCATTTGAATTCAGCCACTTATTCAAAATTTCCCTCATTTATCATCAACTGCCCATTATCGTTATATAATATTTTCTATATGTGAACATATTTTTAATTTTATTGATGTTTACTTCCAGTTCAAATTTCTTAGCGTTACTCAATAGTGTGCGCATGTTGGCCCTTAGTATCTCCTCACTGTAACATCATCAACATAAACAAAAACTTATTAACTCCATTGAGTTATAGACCTCCTTCAGCATCTAAAACTTGATGGCATGCTCTTGTGTAAAATTGAATAGTAGAGGAGATAATGCATTTCCTTGCTTTAACCCATTGTGAATTTCAAAATTATCTGAAAACTGTTTGCCTAGACGCACCCTATTCCTTGTGTCATTTACACACGTTCGAATAAGCCTAACTACTTCTTTTTTTTTAGGAATTACGAATTCCAGCAAGTTACTATATAACTTCTCCCTCTTAAATGAGTCGTATGCTTCTTGATATCTACATATGTCCAACACTTCAAATAATACATTAATAAATAATATTAACCAATTATATTTTTAAAATTTCAAAGAATATTACTAAAAGTTCAGCATTTAAAGGGCATGATACCTTAAGAACAATAATAGTAATGAGTGATGCAATTTTAGAGCAAGTGAATAGTATTAAATATCTAGGTTTCAATTTATCATATGTTAAAATTGAAGTTATTAATGAAAAATAAATAAATTTGTGTAATCTTATGTGTGGCATTATTAAAAGAACCTTTAAAATATAATAAAAAAAAACAAAAATGAAATTTTATAAAGTAACGGCTGTTCCTGTATTGATGTGTGGATCAGAATGTTGGACGATAACTAAAAGACAAGAACAAAGATTAAAAGCAATTGAGATGAGATTTCTAAGAAATGTAGCAGGATATACTCTGCTGCACAAAAAACTAAATGAATATATAAGAAAGGAACTAAATATTTTGAAACTTACAGATCGAATAGTTAAATATAGGAACGCCTGGAAAGAACATGTTGATAGAATGCCAGAAGAAAGATTTCCAAAATTATTGCTGAATTTTAAACCACACGGAAGGAGAAATGTTGGACGCTCACACCGAAAATGGTCTGAACAATTCTAGCTTTTATGAAACCGCAACGAGC
This sequence comes from Diploptera punctata, assembly GCA_030220185.1. NCBI lineage: Eukaryota > Metazoa > Arthropoda > Insecta > Blattodea > Blaberidae > Diploptera > Diploptera punctata. The sequence goes on from JASPKZ010007206.1 coordinate 675,912, forward strand.
CAACGGTCTAATCCTTGGATGATGAAGAAGAAGATGAAGAATATTAACCATGATTTGAGGGAGGTAAATTACACAGGGAATTATTGGAAAACATCTGCAAATACTAGGAATGTATGACGAGCTTATGTCTACATGGTCTTGAGCCACCGGCCACTGTGGCTCACTGAGCCACAGTGAGTTAGTTCTTGAAAAATAATAATTTTTTGGCCTTTTTTATTTGTCAACAACTTGATATACCGGTATGTATAAAACATTAAAACAATTGCAATTACAAATTTACAAAACAATTACCGAAAACCTCTTGCGTTAAAAATACACTCATAGATGTTAGAAATTGTGTATACCTGTAAGCAGGGGAAATGAGATTCTTGCCCCGGGATATACTGCGAAGTATAAAGGATGCTGGAACTATGACTCATCATCCGCGAAGTTCTTGTTCAAGAGGACGTTGATCAAGAAATAAAATTATGTAGTGGGTCATGAACTCCATACTATTAGGAAGTGCATGTCCTATTATTCGCAGAATTCCAAATTGTAACTACGTTCAAGTTTTATCTGTACATACAAATGTCATCCACAGGTGTAAAACATTCTACCCTCATGAACTTTGACCTTTGAAGTCGCTGTCAATTTAAACTGCATTAAGGTTGACGTTTCGGTACTCTACTTTATTAGATGTAAAATATAGTTATGGAAATAACATTTGAAGCTGTTAGATTGTAATTTCGTGGTGCAATGGAACTGTTCATTGGTTCAGAAAAGACACCACAGGGTGAGAAATGCAGACGTATTTCCCCTGCTTAACGTAACATTTCAACTGGATTACTGTTTTATTATTTCAAAGCTTCAATAGATATTTTATTTATTATAAATCATTATCTTAACATGTAGTAGTCCTTAAAGAACTGTTACGGTCTTCAAAATGATTCTTGGTTCCATCTCTTCAGAGGTCATCCTATTGGCCTTCTTCCATTTGACATATAATTTAATATTTCCCTTGGTATCCTATCTCTGTGCATTCGGTAAATTGTCTTTAAGGGCAGGTGATATACCTAATCTCCGCAATGTTATTTTATATATATTTAGGTACACATTGCTAGAAAAGTAATAGACCTAGCCTTATGAAACTTGGTTGCATATATTTTATTCATTCCGTACTTTTGTAGCTTTTGAATTCCTTTTCCAGAAAAAAAAGTTAGCTTATATATTTTTTATTTGCATATAGGGTATATTTGTTTTTTAATTGATTATGTACATGTTACTTAGAAACTATAGGTCCTAGGTACATGCAATTTTTACCAACTTTGCAGTAGTATGTGCAGAGTATATTGTGCTTTTATAAAATTCATACTACACAATTTTAATATTTCGTATAAGTAAAAATAATAAAATTATATATGCAAATAAAAAAAACTTTTTTCTGGAAAGGAATTCAAAGCTACAAAAAGCATGGAATGCATAAATTATATGCAGTCATATGCATATTAAGTTTGAGGCTAGATATCATACATTTTCTAGTAATGTATACCCAAATATTCTAGGGCATTCATAAGTAATGGCGACACTAGGCCTATTGAAAATCAGCGATCCTAGTGGTGACCGTTGTAATCTTGTAGTATGTTATTGAGAAGTCTTTGTTGTATAAATCTGTAATGTTGAAAGTCTCGAAATAGCAATATTTTGTGAATGCATTCACTGTTCCTCACGTGTAGTAAGTAATACCGCTCTAAAAAGATGTTCAGTAGAATTTGTTTAGAAGGTGGAATTGGGGAGTACTCGAACATCCACAAAAATTCATCAGACAGGAGCCTTTGTAACTATAACTTATTCACAAAGATCAAAGAACCTCTACGAGGCATTCAGTTTCAATCAAGAATTGATATCCAGGAAGCTCTAAATCGTTCAGATGAGAGAGATAACCAGAAAAGGTGCTACATATGAAGGGCGCCATCTTCGAAGGATTTGACAACGTATAGAAGTTCGTAATGTTAAAAGTATCCTAAATACATTTTTTGTGTTGTTATAACAGAGTTGTCATTACTTATTGAAAGCCCTAGCAGCTAAAATAGTTTTGCGGAGATAGAGTGTACCACCTATCCTTATTTCACTTATTTACAATGTTGGTATACTCGTGAAATTTCTTGCTATAGGGAACGAATATTATGCACATGCAATAGTGGTAAAGTAACTTGAGCTTATACTGTACACTATAATAGCCTATATTACGATATAATGGTGGAAGGCATTGTTTTGAGTTGAAATGCATATGCCCGAGTCGATAGCCGTGATTTATTGTCGACAAGATAAAAACTCTTTTAGTATTGTCCTTGACTATTTAACTCATGCCCCAAATGGGAGTCAATGACCAATCACGTTTCAATGATTTCTGTTTTACAACCAATCAGAGTCGTGTTTCACGAAATATTTATCAGTGTTAAATTTACCATATTAAAGAAAACTCCTCCTTTTTAATATTCTGAACAGGTCTGACCATTATTTTGCAGTGACTGAGCCTGTAAGAAATACGGCTACCAGATTGTATATATAGTGCATAGATGTCAACACATAGCGCTTGCAGGAGTTAATATAAAAACATTTGTAGCAATTTATTATACCACCAAAAAAAGAAACCACTGTTTGCACTTTCTTAAATGTATTTTTTCCCAGGTAATAATCCAGAAAAATATAATTGTCATATTTACATCATACGACATCAGAAATGAATTAATATACAGTTTGATGTGTTTCATTTTTTCTCCACTAGAGAGCATTCTTACAATATTGCGTTCCTTTGGCAATAAATAGTATGATCTGGTTGCAGTGATAAACAAAAGAAGCAGATGAAGCCTACCTATCGTTTCTCATTTGTTTTCAAACATCGCCGTTTACATTAAATATATAAATATTTTAAAATAAATGTAGTTAAATAATGATTTGTGAGTGAACAGCTTAATTTTATTCGTTAAATAGTCCTAACAAATGCCACTCTTGATTTCCAAATTCTCTAGATAAATTCACTCCTTACTTCGTGAGTCGTGAATTTATGGATAATTTGGAAATTACTCGTGACATTACTTATGATAAATACAAATGTGAAAAATGTCATATTTAATTTCACTAGAGAATATTATTTAATTCGTTGCTTTTAATTGTGTTTTTTTATCATTAACTGACTGGCACTAGCGAACCCGTAGGTTCATGGCCGCGTGGACATAAGCTCTCGATAGATCCCTATCCCGAGTTATTGTTTTCCAATCATCTCCTGTGTAATCTGCTTACCTGAAATTATGGTTAATGCTGTTCTCCCATTTCATTATTGGTCTACCAATTGGGAGTTTTCTCCTGGTTTTCCTCAAGAAGCCCCCATGCACCTCTTTCATTTCCCATTCGTTCAACATGCCCTGTCCATGGCAGTCTTCGAGATATATCTGTTCTTATTATATCTGGTTTCCTATAAAGATCGTGTAGCTCACTTTTAGTAGACTTCTGCATTTGCCTGTCCGTCTCTCTCTCTCTTTGGTTCAGAATTTTTTCCAAGAACTTTATTCTCAAATACTTGTAATCTTTTCTCCTCCCTTAAAGTAAGAGTCCTGTTTCGCATCCATATAATAAGAATGGGAGAATAACCTGTTTTATATATTTTCAGTTTGTTTTTTTGTGAGAAGTTGGTAGGACAAGAGTCCGTGTATTGCATAAATAGCATGCATTTCCATAATTGAGCCTATGTTTAATTTCTTTATGCATCTCATTCCTGTTTGTAATTGCTGTTCTTAGCTATTTGAATTTCAGCCACTTCTTCAAAATTTCCCTAATATGTCATTAACTGTCCTTTTCCAATATATAATTATTTCTGTGTGTGAACATATATTTAGTTTTATTGATGTTTACTTCCAGTCCAAATTAGAGTAGATATAGCCTATTAATATTGCGTGTGTATGCATCCATTACTAGAGGTGATCATGTTTTTACACGCTTTATATTAGCTTGACCTGTATCTGTCTGTCTGTCTGTCTGTCTGTCTGTCTGTCTGTCTGTCTATCTATCTATCTATCTATCTATCTATCTATCTATCTATCTATCTGTCTATCTGTCTATCTATCTATCTATGTAACGGAATCTTTCAACACGATTTTCACCAACTTAAAATCATTGGATCGATTTGAAACTTTGTATACTTGTAAAGGATCCGTGACAATACAATAATTTCATTTTTTTTCTAAAATCCTGGCCAGAATCATCAGAAAATAAAAAAGTGTCTTTGTGTCAATGTAACGGAATCTTTGAACACGATTTTCACCCACTTAGAAACATTGGATCAACTTGAAACTTTGTATACTTGTAAAGGACCCGTGGCAATACAATAATTTCATATTTATTTTCTAAAACCCTAGCCAGAATCATCAGAAAATGAAAAAAGTGTCTTTGTATCTATGTAACGGAATCTTTGAGCACGATTTTCACCCACTTAGAAACATTGGATCGACTTGAAACTTTGTATACTTGTAAAGGACCCGTGACAATACAATATTTTCATATCTGTTTCTAAAATCCTGGCCAGAATCGTCAGAAAATAAAAAAAAAGTGTCTTTGTATCTATGTAACGGAATCTTTGAGCACGATTTTCACCCACTTAGAAAAATTGGATCGACTTGAAACTTTGTATACTTGTTGTAAAGGACGCGTGACAATACAATAATTTCATATTTTGTTTCTAAAATCCTGGCCAGAATCATCAGAAAATCAAACAAATGAAAACTGGTATAATAGGTTGCGGACTTGTCGACTTTTTAGTCAATCGTTGTAAGAGCTCAGTTGGTAGAGCGGTGAACTCTAGTGGTATATAATTTCAGTAATCCATAGGTCGCTGGTTCATGCCTAATATGGCATGAAAAGAAAAATAAATGCTTGGACGGGGATTTGAACCCGGGCCCCTGAATTGATATTTCAGGACGCTCACTTACGCTACCCAAGCAATCCTAGCACAAACATTTATTTTTCTTTATATATTTTCATATAATATATAGGGCCTATAGACTATTTTTTTTCTTATATTTTAATACATACGTGTCTGCATAATAAATAACTTACAACCCATTTTGTTTTTGCAGCTTTAAAGCAATAATAATAGTAAACATCATTATTTTAATAATAGTATTGCACGCCGTAGCGTAGTGGTTAAGGCACTGCGCTACAAGCCGGAAGGTCGAGGGTTCAAGCCCCGGTGGGGTCAGGATTTTTAAACTGACCCAAACCTTCTGGCGGCACTATGGCCCTGGGGTCGACTCAGCCTCTAACGGAAATGAGTACCAGACGCTTGTTCTGGGGTAAAGGCGGCCGTCACGCAGGGCTGACAACCCGGCTGACATCAAGTGCCGATTGTCTAGAATAGTGGGAGCCTTAACCTCCCACTACCCCAAAGGCCTCCTGAGGCCTGTAGTGGGAATACTTTACTTTATTAATAATAATAAAGATACTGCTTTGGTAGCATTTGATCATGTGCTTAGTATTTACTTTGCAATTTTATGATACTGCAGCATTCTGTTTTATTAGAGAAAGTGATGGAATTTGAGATATGTAGAAGGTGGAGTATCGAAGCAAATAAACCAAAAAGTAGTTTCATAAACTGTTATGCGCAGCCTCAGTGCATTGTCAATAAAATGTCATTGATTTTCGGATGGAGAACTTGGACGCTTATATAGTCTGTTTGGCAAAATGAATTCCATCACAAATTACTTGAAAACCTATATAAACAGCTGAATTAAGTTTTATGGAAATTTGCAGAGAAGATAATCTTCATACGTAATCCTATACGTTATAATGCAAAGCGAAATTAAAGTGTTCTTGAAAAAAAAAATTGAAGGCTAAGCATTTACTGATTGTGAAAAGTAAATTTATGTTCAAGATTATGGTAAATGTACCTGGAAAATAGTGGTTAGAATGACGATTTTATTTAAAAAACAAAAAACACGTGTAGTGTGAAAGCAATTCTTCACACTCGTGATTTTCATCCACGCGGAAAAATCTCGCTTTTAGTCTAGTTGAGTAAATGAATAATAGTGTGTGGCAGCTATGCCAATGTGCATAGGTTTGTGCTTTTAGAGTTCACATAATCATCATCATCAACAACAAGGATTAAGCCCAATGGCCTGTTCCGATCTCATAGGTCGAATTGGTCCTTCCATCTCTTCAATGGTCTTCCCTACAATCTTCTTTCTTTTGGTTTATAATTATACATTCTTCTTGGTACGTGCTGTTCATTCATTCGTAATTAGAGTTCACACAATACACATATTTTTTGGTCATGCTTCTTTAAAGTCGCTTTAACATTACCGTAATATCGGATCTGGAATCTTAGGTGGTAATCAGGGCATTATTTTTATTTATTGTGTGGAGTCGTGCATTCTTGTAGCATTTTAATGATTATTATGAAATGGGATTATGACATAGCCTAAATTATAATTTAACATTGTCAGTGTTTTAAAAATAAACGGTTTTACGTTAAATATGTTTTTTTAGGTGTTATGATACAATTTGTATTTCATTTCAAATGTCGTTTCTTGTATGGATTGAAGTAGCCTTAATTTATTTCTCTATTTAATATTGCAAATGGGGACTACACTAGGGGAGTCCATAATATTTTCAATGTAAAAGGGGACACGTACAAAAAATTAAAGGAAAAACCTGAGACATTTAAAAAAAGGTGGGACCTTGACAAAATATAAAAAGAAATACAGTTGTTTTATTTTTACCACGACACTGTTGCCAATACAAATTTAAAAAAATCAACCACTTACAAATAAAAAAAAACCACTGAAGTCATTGTTTATTAACGTTTAAAAAAATGTATTTATCGCTGCAAGGGGTATAAAAATCCACTATCTAAATCTCTTTCATCTAAGTTAAAATTGTATTTCTCCACCGCCAAATTGCCAGAATCAACAGGAAATCTCCAACATTGGCTGCACTAGCCATGGATTGGCAATTTGAAAAAGTACCAGTTACCAACGTATGAGTGTAAAAAACAAAGATTATAGACCAAACAGTGCATGGTGGTCATACAACTGGCGTTTACTAACGTTCTTATTTATAATTGCATATAGTAAAGAACAAAACGAAAGTCGCCATTTATAAATACATTAACAAAGCATCAACCTAAAAGCGGGACATTTGAGCATCCCCAAGAAAACTTTCGGGACAGCGGGACATTTAAAAAAAAAAAACAGGACTGTCTCGGGAAGAACGGGACGAATAGACACCCTAGACTACACATGCGTAAAAGTGAGGTTATAAAATTAATATTTTATTGCACGTATTTCTGATATATGCATTTTACTTTTATTCCATATTTTTAATATCACTTATTAATTTCAACATTATATACGGGTCAGTTTATCCTAAACAAATTCCATGGGTTACTTTTTGTATCATTGAGTAATACCTGTAGTTGGGTTATAAATAATATCATGTGATATAACATATACAACTATTTACGATACGTTGCAAGAATTATTTTTTTTAAAAGAATTTGTTTCAAAGTCTAGCCTCAACTATATTTGGTCGTAAACATCTTAACTAATCCGTAAAATCTCACTTTCAATCCTTGCAACATAAATAAGTGTCTGTAGTGTGATTTTATTTATTATACAGTTCTTTGTTACGTTTATTAATATAGATAACTAAGCTAAGTAACTCACTGGCACTATCGAACCCGTTAGTTTATGGCCACGAGGACATAAGCTCTTCGCACATCCCTATCCTGAACTAATGTTTACCCACCATCCCCTGTATAATGTACTTCCTTCAAATCATGATTGTTATTCTCCCACCTCATATTTTTGGTCTACCAATTGGGCGTTTTCCCTCTGTTTTTTCCAAAATGTCCCTCTTTCATTCCCCATTCGTGTCACAAGTCCTCCCCATCGCAGTCCACGACACTTAACTGTTCTTACGTTTATTAATATATTTTGTAAAATTTAAAAGGGGGATATGTGGATGGCGACCACAAGGTGCCCAAGCTGTGCAAAACATTTCTTCCACTTACTTGTGTTTTGCACTCTTTTAACTTTACTATCTAACCTCTCTTGTTTTTTTCAACCCCAATGCTATTAGGGCATCCGAGGGCTAGGGAGTCTTTCCTTTCTTCCATTTCTTCTTTCCTTTATTTTCTTTTCTTCTCCAGAAAAGCCTGGCCAGAGGCTATAATATGGCAGCCCCATCACTGGTCTTGCCTTCCTTTGGCCAGCAACCAATCGAAGGGACTATTATTATGCTTTCAAGTCTTATACGAGAATTTTCCGGAAGAAGCTGGAGGGAAAATTTTCTATAGGATCGTAACAGGCCTTGGCCTAATACTTGGAAGGAAGAAGAAGAAGAAATAATTTCATATTATTTCAAAGGCATTTCTAGCTTTGAACTAGGATGGTATTTTTAAAAAAGTTTCCGCTTCTTATGGGTGGCAAAGTAACTTTAGGCGGAGAAAATTATAGGTCAATAATAAAATTAGTAGTCGGTGCAAGTTTACCTTTAATTTAGCTATTTAAAACATATTTTTAATTTCTTAAATAACCATAGAAGTTAAATGCAGAATATGCAACATTCTAAAAATGTAAAAAAAAATAGTGGAAGAAAATAATTTGTTTCACAAAAAAGTCGTGTTAAGATGGCTGGAAATGGTTACCCAGGTATGCGTTGAAATTTACAGAAAATTATACGTTCTTGTTACCTGGATATTTGGCTGTTAATAGGAAATATATGTATATTTTCAAGCAGTTGTTTTTAAATAGCGAGTTGAGTTTTAAAGATGGGGTAACGTAATGCCATGTCGTCACGAGTTGAACAGGACTCTACGGACTGAAGTTTGTGTTGCAAATGAGACTGGATCTTCAAGGGATTAATTAATTACGAAACTTCTGGAAACTGACGTGAATGTTATAGCGGGCTAAAGCATAGGAATTCCAATTATATTGGAAGTTGCAACTTAAACGTTTGCCTTAAAAAAATAAACTTTAATTACAAATAGGAATGAGATCCACAAAGAAATTGAACATGGTCTCAATTGTGGAAATGTGTGTTATTATGCTCTACAGGGACTCTTGTCGTTCCAACTCCTCTCAAAAACTTTAAACTGAAAATATTAAAAAAATGTTATTTTTCTTGTTATATTATATGGATACGAATCATGGACTCTTACTTTAAGGGAGGAAATGGGATTACGAGTATTTGAGAATAAAGTTCTTAGGAAAATTTTTGGACCAAAGAAAGATGAACAGACAGATACATATAGAATATTACATAACAGTGAGCTACATGACCTTTATAGGAAATCAGATATAACAATATCAGTCAAGTCTCATAGACTGGGATGGGCAGGGTATGTGGCATGAATGGGGAATGAAAGAGGACCATATAAGCTTCTTATAAGAAAACCAGAGGGAAAACGTCCGGTAGGTAGACCAAGAATGAGGTGGAAGAACAACATTAATGATGTTTTGAGGGAAATAATTATACAGAGGATGATTGTAAAATATTAGCTCAGCATAGGGATGCATGGAGAGCTTATGTCCGCGCGGCCATGAACCTGCAGGTTCGACAGGGCCAGTAAGTAAGTTAATTAGTTAGTTGATCATATATGCCAATGAATTGGAACTATTTTAAGTCATTTAAAATAAAATTTCAAACTGACGATTATGAAATTATATGAGTGAAGTTGAAACATTATAGCAAGAAAATGTAATCTACAGATCTAAGTTTTTGTCCAAATCGACTTATTTTGGTTATAAATAACAATATTGAAATTTCTTCACCATTCTCTGCTGATTTATAATTGTGTGTATTAAGTAATTTCAAATCTGTCAACTTGAATATTCATCGCTGACAACATAAACTTGTTTATCGGAATCTTTGACATTCTCTTCGGCATTCGACGGCTAGAGTGTCGTTTCCTGTGAAAGGGGTCAGTTAGAGTCGATAATTAAAATTACAGTATTCATAGTTTACTTATCTTCAGGACAGGGAAGTAGAGAGAAAGCAGGGGCAGAGAGAGAAAAGACTAGCTTGCGACTTTATAAATGCTAACATGGGAACGACAATCGACGTCGAGCCCGTTTGCTACAGAGTGCCACAGAGAATGTCGTAGACCCCCCTGTATATGGCAATTACAACTATTTATGTGCGTATTCATGGTGCTACTATTGACACAGTGTCCCTAATTTCACAAATTCTCTCTTAAATCACTATAATTTAGACTTATTGAGAATATAAGTCTGTAAAATATTTTATTATTTTTAAGTGTTTATATAACGATGTTTATTGGATCACATATCATGGTGTAGTGCGTGTTTTTAAAGTTTTCTTAGTCTACAATTGTACTGAGCGTAATAACACTGGCTAATAAAAACTTCTTTCTTTTATAAGAGGAATTAAATTTACTAACCTAAATTGCCTTTTTCAATGAGATCGCATAGGCATGACTAACAAAACTGATTTCTTTCATAAGAATTGAGTTAACTAAAACAACAAAATCGACTATTAGGACTGGAGATTCATCTGGAACTCGCAATTTGAAAATTGCTTATCAGTGTCATTTTCTGTTTTTTCGCAATGAAACTGGATACATATGATTTAATTAACGTAGAAAAGGTCGTCATATATTCGGTAAATAAGCAAAGTCGGATAGTACATTCGGCTTGCTGAGGAATTGGTTTACGCGACACCTGCGAGACGGACTTTTAAAATTAGGTTGTAATAAAATATATATGAATTATATCTATCAGTGTTAAAGCTATGTCCACCGCTGTGGTCTCGAGGTAGCGTGCTGCCTTGTTCACGCAGCGGACCCGGGTTCGATCCCCGGTCGGGGGCAGTTTTTCTGGGTATGATTTTTATCGGGGTATTTCCTCACCTGTAAGGTAAATGTCAGGAAAACTTTAAGGCCCAAACGGTCCCCGAAATTATATGGCCATCATCATCATCAAGCTACCACACCTTCACCGGTGTGGAAAGCAACGGAAAGCTACCACACCTACAATTCCCTAGTAAAGCTGCAAGCGTTGCATGGAAATGCTATGATTGCAGTGAAGAACCTGCCTTCGGGCAGAATTACTATGGATGGATGTTAAAGCTATACATGTCTTATTTGTACAGATTCAGTATGTGTAAAATGTGGCCAAAAATGCACGCTTTCGCTATAGAATTACAACAAAGAAAACCCAACAGAATCTCATACAAAACGAGAACGGTAAAAAACTATGTTCAATGAAAAAAATATGATTATCTTTCTGAATTACATTAAAAAAACTGAATATGAGCCAGTATTAATTTTTCTTGTGAAACCATGTTTTATCATAAGCAATGCCACGAGTGATTTCCAATTTATCTAGAGAATTTGGAAATCAAGGGTGGCATTTGTTAAGCTGTTTAGTCACAAACCATCATTTAAATATAGTTATTTTAATATATTTATATATTTAATGTAAACGGCAATGTTTGAAAAAAAAATGAGAAACGTTATTTTCACTTGTTCATCACTGAAACCAGATCATATTATTTATTGCCAAAGGATCGTAATATTGTAAGAATTCACCATAGTGGATAAAAAGCGAAACGCATAAAATTGTATATTAATTAATTTCTGATGTCCTATGATGTAAATATGGCTATTATATTTTTCTGGAACGTTAATTCCTGAAAAAAAAATACGTTTAAGAAAGTGCAAACAGTGTTTTTTTTGTGGTATAATCAATTGCTACAAATGTTTTTATAATATCTCCCGCAACCACGATAAGGTTACATTCGTGCACTATATATACAATCTGGTAGCCAAATGCATTCATTGCAAAATAATGCTATGACCTACTTAGAATGTTAAAAAGGAGCTTGATTTTTCAGTGATAAAATTAAACTGATAAAATCGAGGTGAAAAAGAACTGTGATTGGTTGTAAAATCATTGAAATGTGATTGGTCATTGACTCCCATTTGGGGCATGAGTTAAATAGTCAGTGTATTAATATTAAAATGGTCCACCGCTGTGGTCTCTGAGTAGCATCGCTGCCTCGTATGCAGCAGGCCTGTATTCCATCCCCATTCGGGACAGTTTACTGGATGACTTCCCCCCCCGGGTTTTTCCTCATCTGCAATGACAGGTAGCTTTTTGTTCCAAAGGTCAGTGAACATCATCCGGCCATCTTAATCATCGTTATCAATTTAAACATATTTAGTGTGAACGAGTATGTGAATTGTGTGTTTTTCTTTATATTGTGTTGTCTCTGAGGAGGTCCTGACATATTGAGCTGTTCTCTCATAAGAGGTGGCCTCCATATCCTTATGTGGTTAAAAAAGTTTGTTATCCACAGTTTAAAATCCCTCTCCCGACAGATCATGCCACTCTAAGGCCCGTGTGGGATGTAAAAAATGCCTATAAGGCGAGGGCATAAACTAAACTGAACTAAATAATAATAATAATATCTTCTACCGTCACGGTTTAGACCATTTCTGATCTGTTCCGGCTCCATATTATAGTTGCTCGCTCCATATTTTAGTTGGTCGTCCACGACTGCTATGTCCTTGTGAATTGTAATTTAACATCTTATAACGAATCCTCTCTTCACTCATTCTACTACCATGTCCAAACAATTTATTTCTATGTTCTTCTATTTTTGTTATCACACTAGTTATTTTAATTCCTCACGAATATCTTCACTCCTTCGTTTGTCCAAAAGAGTACATCCTATCACTTATCGTTAGGTATTTCATCTCGGCTGCTGCCAGTCTTTTTATTAAACTTTTGGTAAGAGTCCAACATTCCGAGCCATACAACAGAACAGGAATAGCTAAAATTTTGTAAAACTTTAAGAGTGTTTCTTTACGAACTTCCTTCGCTAATGTTCTTCTAATTTTAACGCAAATACGTTGAAACATATTAAGCTTTCTATTAATAACTCTTGTCCGATCATTGCCTAGGAAAACTCCTAAATAATTACAATCATTACTTGTTCTATTACAGAATCATTTACTATTATTTTGGCTCTTATTGGATTTTTCTCATGGAATGACATCACTTTAGTTTTACTTGGGTATATTTGTACGTTATATTCAGCAGCAATTTTACCCAATTGAAAAATGGCTCTTTGTAAGCTGTCTTCATCCGCTGCTACAATTGCCTGATCATCTGCAAAAAGGAGTGTATATAATTTATTATTGTCAAAACTAAAGTTATTTAATAAAATATTTTGCCATTTTGTCAAGACTTCGTCAATATATAAATTAAATAAAGCCAATGACAAAAGGCACCCTTTTCTCACTCCTTGATTTATCTCTATATTGGCCGTAGATTATCTATATTAATGTTTGTTATAGTTGTTCCGGCATACAAACTTTGAATTGCTCTTATTATGTGATTTGGAAGACCTCGTTGTTTCATTATATCCCATATTTTATTTCTGTTCAAGCCTTAACGTAATCTGTAATACTATATATATATCGGTAAATTATATTCTTTTCTTTTCTCAAGCAATTGCATCATTGTGAAAATACAGTCACAACATGATCTGCCCTTCCTGAACTCATGTTGTGGTTCTAAGAGAAATGTTTCCATTAGGGCCTATATTATTTACTCTATTTCTCAAAATGTTTGCATATATCTTATAACATGAGTTCAACAAACTAATTCCCCTATGGTTATTACAATCTCCTTTATTTCCTTTCTTGAACAATGGAATGACTAACGCTTCTTTCCATTCGTCGGGAATGCGTCCTATTTTCCAACATTGGTTATAGAGGTTTATTATTTTTTTATGTAAAAGATGATGGGACCAAGTTCTAAATTTAATAAAACTATTCCCGGTGCTTTTCTATTCTTGAAGAAGAATATTAAAATGTAATTAGTAGTTAACTTTTTCTGTTATCACTTATTAATATATAGAGACTAAATTAAGCCACTCTTAGCTCGAATGACTTGTCCATTAAGGCTGTCAGCTTGAATATGATATATCTGTCAGATGTTCGTCATATAACAAAGCCTGCTTTTACTTCCTCTATAATATCTGAATAAAAGATTCTTAAACTGATATGTGATCTTGCAAGTAGGTTTTAGTTTACCTGTATACTTTCACTTTTACTGACATAGACTGAGAAGTGCATTCTATAGTTATTTAATAGCTACAAAAGATGCATGACGAAGAGTCGTATTTTCGCCTTGCTCACGGGGTCTGAGACCTCGGATTTTTTTTCTGCATGTAAACGGAGCATAAAGTCATGGTTTGCGGAGCAGGATCTGAAGGATAACAAACGTGGCGTCAAGTTTCTTTCACCTCCGTTATTCAATAAAAAATAGCACACATTGTTAAATAAAAACAATACTGTAACATTACGAATAAGTTTTTATAGGCTAAATCGTTTTTGTACAGTAAATGCTAGAGAGATACTAGTGTAGGCCTATTCTGTAATAGTAAAAATTGGAGAAAATGTTGTTTAGGAATTAACCCTTAAATTGGCAATCTATCATATAAGATGCATAATTTTATTCAATTAATACTAGCTGATTGTTTGGCGTTACCCAGGTATTTATTTATTTATCCTAATCGTCTTGGCACAATCAGCTTATCGGCCCCGAAATCTATGGATTGGACACTATTCTCTGTCAATTTTGGAATTTTATTTTTCACCCCTATTCAACTTTTATCCCAAACTTGGAGTTAAACGGCATAGCGTCGGCCGGCAACCAAAACCTCGTAACTCCACAACAAAAAAAAAAAAAAAACTTAACTGGTTTATTTTTAAGTCAAAATATATTCTTAAATTAGTTTCTGAAAAGTGTTACGCCGGAGATGCGAGTTCTTGGGTCTGAGATTAGAGCAAACAAAACCTCGCTATTCCTTCCGCAAGAGATGCAAGTTTTTGGACCTGAGGTTAATAACTGAGGAAATGCATGGTTTTTTGTAATCATTAATATATGGAAACAAAATTATTTCGGAGTTACAAGACTTTAACTACCCGCAGACGATGCATTTGCTTATAGAATATTTAAAAAATCCAGATTTTACTCTTGAATGGAGTTCGAGGTTTTGATCGCCGGCTGACGATAGGGTATATCAATATTCGATTCCCGGTCAAACCATAGGAATTTTTCCTTAAAGGGAATTATTCCTGTGGTTGCCCATGATCTGGAATTTAGGTTAAGTTTAGGTTAAGAATTCTCCTGGCGCATCATTGTCATTTATCACCCATCATATGATCGGGGTAACGTAACTCCACCTCCCAGGTGCCCCAACCTAAGAAATGGATTACAATTCTACCAATGCCAGGGGAGAAAGCCAGAAATGCCATAAAAGACAACCTGGTGGCATTAGAAAAAAAAAACACCTCAGTGTCTCCAAAAAGTATTGATTCGACACTAATATGGATCCTTATGGTTATTTTTACATGTTACCTCTTCCCACTCCCATGGCAATATTAGGAATCAAACTTAGGCTTAACTGTCATTGGGACTATGAACAATGAGCTTGGCATCCCGAAAACTATTGATTAGACACTAATAACGGTAATTTTAGACATTATTAGTCGCCCCATCTCTCCCTAAGGTGCTAGGTATAAAACTAGGACTTACATGACATAGGGACTGTCACCAATGAAGTTACATAACCCGACACCTATAGATTAGACAATAATCTCGGTCATTTTGGACATATTCTTTTTCATCTCTTCTCACGCCCCCACCCAGGCGTAGGAGGGTCATACTTGGGGCAAAACGTGACATCAATCAGATGGTGACTGAAAATAATGGATTTGACACTAATCTTGGTCACGTCATTTTTTTTCAACCCTCCTCATCCCCTCACTTCTTGGGGATGCCATGGATCAAATTTGGCATAAATATCATCGGGACTGTCATCAGTCAGCTTAGCAACCCCGAAAATTATAGATTCGACACAATCTCTATTATTATTGACTTTTATGTCCTCTTCCTAGGGCTGTTAGGGGTCAAACTTAGGCTTAAATGACATGTAATTTTCATCAATCAGATAAGCGACCCCGAAAACTATGGATTGGACATCAATATCGGTCTTTTTAGGTTATTTTTATATTTCACTTCTTACACCCACAGCTTTCCCAAATTGTGAAATGTGTACTGATATGGTTGCATTTTCTTCAGCTACTTTTCCAGATTGTAATTAATATGTGTGCCAAGTTTGGTTGAAATTGCCCCAGGTGTTATTCTTCGTCTGGTTTAACTCTGCAAGAAATTTGTGGAGAGAGATAGTTGTGCTCACCTCTCTTACTCGCACCAGTGTTGTCGGTGTTTCTTCACCAGATGTTAATAGGAGTAAAGGGGGAAGACAAAAACTGACACAACAGGGTGGGTTCTTTCTTTTATAACTGGCGAAAGCGGTCAAGGATCTACCTTTATATCTTCATCTCTCTCTTTGCCAAGTTAAGCCAGATATACAATAGTGAGTTATACTGACCATAACATACGCAAATACATTCATGGAGTAGTCTATCCCGAGGAACTAGTTGCCAAGGTCGTATCTGGTTCAGAGGTACGCAGATTTAAACCCTACCAGGATAGATTTTTTAAGGCGGTATATGTTAGTAGACTTCGGAAGAGAAGTAAAGCCGTGGATCCCGTGTCATGATTTACAACACATGAAAGAACCTCATGCCTGAAATTAGAGGATTCTGAGCAAAATTTGTTGGTTCTTTCACGCCCAAATTTGAATTGCAACGATAATGACCTAATGCATTGAAGAGTGTTGTTCAACAAACTAATGCCTATACCCTCACTCAGGAGTTCTTACTTAACTTTCCAAATTCCTCATGATGCTGAGTGTGCAGCGATATCGAAACTTACCCAAATTCCCGGAGAAAATCTTCCCTCCTATATGAGTATTCCAACCAACTGCGCCTTAGACCGCTCGGCCACAATGCGCGAATTTTATAATTAACGATTAACTTATAACATAGGATTATTTTTTCTAAAGTACAAAAACAGATATCGTTCACTATACCGTATTCGGCCTTAGTTTGTTGTACTGTAAACAAAGTCACAAGAGGTATCCTTCCGCAGGCATCTGTGATTGGTGGAGCGATGGTACTATTTTACGCCCCGTATGATGTTTAATGTATTCAACACGAGCGGCCATGTTGAAATAACTGAATATTCCTCTTCGTCAACTGACATGCGCGAAATGGTGTTATATTTAATTTATATAAATTTATACTTACTGTTCATCATTGTCATTTTTTCATATGTTATATTGTACATTATTACTTTATTATTATTTATGCCATAATTTTGTTCATACATAGTAGTTACCTAATATATATAAATTAATGTTTGTGTGTTTGTTTTTACTTTATGCGCGGCTATACCGTTTATCCGATTGTGATGGGGCTTTTTGCAAAATGTTCAGGAGATTCCCGGGATGAACATAGACTATAAGAGAGTTGTGATACTCAACTCCTACACCCTTAAAAATCGCCCTTTGTAGTGGAAAACGTGAAAAAAGTAGCTCTTTGGACGCTTAAATGGCTTACGCTGCCTAAACTATGACAGATACACAAAATAAATGCACACAGAATTAAATATCTCAAAATGCCCTACAAAAAAAGTCCGCGACAGCATATGTTTATCTCTTACAGATAACTCACAATAACCATTTTTGTCTTTCATTGATGCCAAGAAGATCGAGACAAGTACGTAGATTCCTGTGCAAGCATAGCAGCACATGGCGGGCATTCTTTTACGGATTACTCACAATAACGAATTTTGTCTTTTAGCTCATTTATGTCAAGAAGATCGAGATAAGTAGATTCCCGGGTAACACCGGGTAATCAGCACGGGGAATCTTAAAATAATTACGATATACATTTATAATTATTTTTCATTTTACTTATTCAACTAATCATAAGGAGTACTTTAATGTTTGTCTTTCAGCTCATTTATGCCAAGAAGATCGGGATGAGTAGATTCCCGGGCAACGCCGGGTAATAAATACATGGGTATCTAAAAATATAAATTTATAATTATTTTTCCTCCTACTTATTCAACTAAACATAAAATCACGTTAATTTTCATTTATTTAGGCGTAGCAGCGCACGCCGGGTATTAGCTAGTATTAGGCACGGCGTAGCGTAGTGGTTAAGGCACTGAGCTACAAGCCGGAGGGTCGAGGGTTCGAGTCCCGTTGGGGTCAGAATTTTTAAACTGACCCAAACCCTCTGGCGGCACTATGGCCCTGGGGTCGACTCAGCCTCTAACGGAAATGAGTACCGGACGCTTGTTCTGGGGGTAAAGGCGGCCTTCACGCAGGGCTGACAACCCGGCTGACATGAAGTGCCGATTGTCTAGAAAAAGTGGGAGTCTTAACATCCTACTATCCCAAGGGCCTCCTGGCCTGTTGTGGGATCACTTTACTTTATATAAAATGTAGAACTATGTTTTTATCTACGCTGCTGGACAACGATGTCATTAGGTTCATGTGGCCAATGAAATCACACTTAACTACATGTTTCTGTTTACATTACAACATAAACTAAGGCCGAAACCAGTATAGTTGATAAATAATTGGTATATCGTACATTTGATTCCGGAAATAACTGCAGGTAAGAAAGCAGCTTGGCCGCCTACGAAGAGCAATATGAATTTCTAGAGAAAAACAAAACAGGTTTATGCTTAGCACTGTTGACCTTATGTAACCACCAGAGAGGGAACGACCACTTAATATAGAACAGTTTTATATAGAACGTCTCTTTACTTTCATCAAGGTGTCCTTGTTCATGAATCTATCCTTACCATTAAACACAGAGACAGAAGTAAACATTCTGAATATTTGACACAATTTATTTTGTTATTAATATTAGGCGATAACACAGAGGAAATTAAAAATAGAATCGCACAAACAAAACAAGCAATAAATGCTTTAAACTCTGTTTGGTGGAGCAAAAATATTACAAAAAATAGAAAATTACAAATATATCAAACCATAATTCAGAGCATTTTAACATATGGTGCTGAACTCTGTCAAATTCCTACCAGGGAAATGAAAAGAATTTTAAGTACAGAAATGGATGTTTTAAGAAGATAGCTGGAAAATCTAGAATGGATAGAATACGAAATAAAGAAATAAGGGAAATTATGGGTGTAGAAGAGGAGCCGGACATCATAGACATTATAGAAAAGAAAAGATTACAGTGGTATGGCCATGTCAAAAGAATGCCAGAACAAAGATTGCCTAAAAATTGTTATGGAATGGATCCCAATAGAAAGGAGGAAGAGAGCAAGTCCGAAGAAAACTTGGATAGAAGGGGTACAAGCAGCTCTGAATATCAGAGGATTGGAGGAAGATCAATGCATGGACAGAGAGGAATGGCGTTTGGTTTCCGGAAGATGGCGGCATCTGCCATGATACCGGATGATGATGATGATTAATATTTTTTTATTCTTGGATTTTTTTATTCTATAATTACAAGCAGGAATTAGGCGAAGGAAGAAATTAAATATAGGCTCAGTTCTGAAATGCATAATATTATACATTAAGGATCTTTTGTCATCTCAACTTCTCTAAAAACATTAAACTGAAAACATATAGACTATATAAAACTGTTATTCTTCCAGTTATAGCATATGGATGCGATATATGGTAGTTAATTCTATAACATTAGGATGTCAATCTAAAATAATCGTTTTATGATATTATTCTATCCCTTGTCCACCGCTGTGGTCTCGAGGTAGCGTGCTGCCTTGTCACGCAGCGGGCCCGGGTTCGATCCCCGGTCGGGGCAGTTTTTCTGGGTGAGGTTTTTATCGGGGTTTTTCCTCACCTGTAAGATAAATGTTAGGAAAACTTTAAGGCCCAAACGGTCCCCATCATCATCATCATCATCCTTATCATTATCATCATCATCACCATCATAATCATCCTTCACCAGTGTGGAAAGCAACGGGAAGCTACCACACCTACAATTCCCTAGTAAAGCTGCAAGCATAGCATGAAAATGCTATGATTGCAGTGAAGGACCTGCCTTCGGGCAGAATTACTATGGATGGATTCTATCCCTTGAATAGAAATATTGATAAAATCCCCTTCCATCCTTACTTTTCCATTAAATACACTTTTGTATTTTTAATTCTCTGTTACTTTCAGGAAGAAAAAAATTAGGAATATTTGAGAATTTATTTTGGACAAAAATAAAGATGAACAGATAGGCCAATGGAGAAAGCTATATAAGAGTAAGCTACATGATCTTATTGGAAAAACAGACTTAATAAGTATTGTAGACTGTGAAGGACAGGACATGTGGCACGAAAGGGAATGAACGAGAGGCATGGAAACTTGTAGGAAAACCAGAGGGAAAGCGCCCAGTAGGTAGACCAAGAATGAGATGGGAGAATAATATTAAATGTGTTTTGAGGGAGGTGAATTATACAGGGATGATTGGAAAACATTAGCTCAGGAGAGGCATGTATGGAGAACTTACGACTGCACGCCAATGAGTCTCCGGGTCCGATAGTGCCAGTGAGTTAGTTACATATCTTCCCCGGGCATTTATTCCGTCCACCATTCCTTCAAGGGTTTCTTCAACAGAATTTTTCTTCTTAGTGAGAGGCCCAACAAATTTATATTTCTTTATCGTTTCCATCATCATGACCATCATCCTTTTACCCACTGTCCATTTCGTACTTTATACTTTCCACCAATTACGTATTTTAATAGTTCCAATCGTCTTTGCTCATCGCCTCTGGGTCCAGGTACCCATGCATTGCCACACTCTGAACAAACCATTCGTTAATCTCTTCAAATCATTCACCAGATGTCCCCAGAAAATATTTATTTTCCTGTTAAAAGTTTCTTTCACTGTTTTGCGCATGCCTTTTTCGGTTTCTCTCCAGTAACTACAGTTACATAATCTCGCCCTCCCGACTTTCCTGTATGGAAGTGAAATATGGACTATAAAAAAAAAGACACCTCAATGAGAGCTGCAGAAATGAGATTAATGCGCCGAACTGCTGGACTTGAAATGAAGATATTTTAAAGTAACTCCACATCCACCTACAGAGACAGATGGCTGCAACATTATTTCAAATGTCACAAACTAGGATCTCTAGTGCTATTCTTCAATATCGTCCAGGAGGACGATGATGACCTGGACGTCCACAAATACGACTTTTAGACCCTGTCTAATTGAGACCGAAACAGGTCAACATTGGCCTATATTCATGAATGGTGTATGGTAATTGGTTATAATATATATATATATATATATATATATATATATATACTAGAAGTCCCGACCACGCGTTGCTGTGGCTAAGGTGTACGTTAAAAATATAAATTAAGTTGCTGTCTTTCAGCCAGATTACTTAAAACTAATACTTACACACGAAATTAATAATATTGAAAATAAAATAAACACTGAACACACTTAAATTATGAAATAATCAATATTTGTAATTCAATTGAAATTCGCGGTTGCAACAAAAAGCACAGCCATCTGGATCTCTCTTTGTTAAATAATAAACCAATTACCTTACCAAATTACCTTACACCGCCATCTGTTAGAATCGTATGGAACTCACAGATAATTATAACTATTTGTTAAATAATAAACAAATAATTTGCAATAAAAAATAATGCGACTATAAATTTAGTTATAAACTACCCTAAGTCCCAAGTTGGATCAAACTGCACACAGTGTGCAAAATTTTATTAAAATCGGTTCAGTAGTTTAGGATTACATCGCGGACAAACAGCGTGACACGAAATTTATATATATATATATATATATATATATATATATATAATATAATATAGGAAGTTCGGGTAATGTGGATCCTTCGGTTTGAGTGGTCCCTGTTAATATATTCTTTAAGAGGTGCTGCCCTCGAAAAAAAAAATTCTGCCCCTCATCAACTTTGACGAGTTGAAGGCCAGTTTCTTTTATTCTTTTTGCGAAGAAGGGTTTATTTGTGATATTTATGAAAACTACTATTTTAAAAGTTTTCTAGCTAAGAATTAATTCTCAATTTCTGCTATTGAATATCATAAATATTGAAAAGTCTCCTAAATATATCATGTATATGCTGTTTTAATATACTGACGAGTTTGGTTTGATATGAAGTGACATGGCTGCTATATAAAATAATTAAACATAACGAAGGAATTCGGTTAATGTGACTTGGGTCCATATTACACGAATATATATTTTTTATCAATGAGGATGCTATTTGTAAAAACCATGGACTTATTTAATTTTATTTAATATTCTTATAATTTTACTAAATCCAAAAACCGTCACTGTCTGCCGATGAATGTCGTGTGAATGTTATCAACAATATTTTTCTTAAAACATAAAATAAATATCAACGCTTTTTTAATTATGTTCACTCATAAATACTTTCAGAATAATTTGTGCCTGTATGTATAAATTGAATAAATGGACATAAAAATAGTCTACAAGCTAGGACACACTCTGGGGTCCTCTTTACCCGAATATGGAGGTTAAAGTGGACTTTTCTTGTAATGTAAAGAAAGTTTACAAATTATGAAGATGTTTCTATATTTGAATAAAATAACAATTAAATGATAATCACTGTAATTAAACAAAATTCAAATCCCTTAATTAAAAGAAGAAAAAAATTCAAAATAGGGGTTCACATTACTCGAAGTTCCTATATAGGCTATACTTACTTACTCACTGGCACTATCGAACCTGTAGGTTCATGGCCGCACGGACATAAGCTCTCCATACATCCCTAACCTGAGCTAATGCTTTCCAATTATTCCCTGTATAATCTACTTCCCTCAAATCATAGTTAATATTATTCTCCCACCTCATTCTTGGTCTACCAACTGGGCGTTTTCCCTCTGGCTTTCCTACAAGAAGCTTCCATGCAGGTCTTTCATTCCCCATACGTGCAACATGTCCTGCCCATCGCAGTCTATGAGACTTAACTGTTCTTATTATATCTGGCTTTCTATAAAGACCATGTAGTTCATTGTTATGTAGTCTTCTCCATTCACCTGTCTGTTCATCTCTCTTTGGTCCAAAAAATTTCCTAAGTACTTTATTCTCAAATACTTGTAATCTCCTTTCCTCCCTTAAAGTAAGAGTCCATGTTTCGCACCCATATAATATAACTGGTAGAATAATAGTTTTATATATTTTCAGTTTAACGTTTTTTGAAAGGAGTTGGGACATCATGAGTCTCTGCAATGCATAATAGCATGCATTTCCAGAATTGAGCCTATGTTTAATTTTTTTGTGCATCTAATTCCTATTTGTGATTATTGTTCCTAGGTATTTGAATTCAGCCACTTCCTCAAAATTTGCCTTATTTATCATTAGCTGTCCATTTCCATTATATAATGTATTTCTATGTGTGACCATATATTTAGTTTTTTATTGATATTTACTTCCAGTCCTAATATATATACAGAATTTTAATGTTTACACATCTTTCTATGCCTAAAGTTTTATTTTTTTCTTCTCCATCCAATCCATGTCCTCCAGTCCTATATATATAACTAATGTTCGGTCTTCTCTACTCGTCTCTCTCCATCCAATCCATGTCCTCCAGTCCTATATATATAACTAATGTTCGGTCTTCTCTACTCGTCTCTCTCCATCCAATCCATGTCCTCCAGTCCTATATATATAACTAATGTTCGGTAGTGTAAATATACTGCATAATTAAGGTTGTTTCGTGATTCTGCTAGTGATTTTAACCTTGCACAAGAATTATCACGTGGATATGTAAGTATAGCGTGACAAATGTAGAATAAAAAGTATGATTATTTGGGCCAATTTTCAAATGAAAAGCTTCAAAAGTAGGCAGCATCTTTGATCTCTCCACGAGATCTTTAGTGCTTAAAACGCGTTATGTAGACCACGGAAAGGTAGCTAGCTGTCACGCAACGGAAATATGGTATAGAATCTTACAAAATATTATCAACTTATCCAAATCAATGAATAGCCTATCACATTTATTTATATTTTTCTCGTATAATAGGCATAATTTGATTTCGTTTCTTGGATTTATTTCATGTATCTATTAGGATATTTGTATTCATTATCATTAGGATATTTGTACGTTCATCACTTTGTATTATTATTATTATTATTATTATTATTATTATTATTATTATTATTATTATTGTTTTTATTATTATTATGTGGAACTTTTGTATACCGTAGCGTAGTTGAGTAATGCAATATGCTACAAATTGTAAGATCGAGGGTTCGAGTTCCTGTGTGTTCAGGATTTTTAATCTGATCCATATCTTCTGGTGGCACCATGACATTGGGCTCGAATCAGCCTCTAATGGAAATGAGTACCAGGCGCTTATTCTGGGGTTAAAGGCGCCAAAAATAACTACCCGGCTGACATCAAGTGCCGATTATCTGGAAAAAGTGGCAGCCTTAACTTCCTACTACCCCAGACGTATCCTAAGGCCTGTAGTGAGATCACTTTACCTTTTCAACTTTTGTATAATCTAAAATTGTCCACCGCTGTGGTCTCGAGGTAGCGTGCTGCCTTGTCACGCAGCGGGCCCGGGTTAGATCCCCGGTCGGGACAGTTTTTCTGGGTGAGGTTTTTATCGGGATTTTTCCTCACCTGTAAGACAAATGTCAGGAAAACTTTAAGGCCCAAACGGTCCCCGAAATCATATGGCCATCATCATCATTTATATTAATCTTAGATTAAGCTTAGGATTAGGGACTCTCCTGGCGCACCACTATCATCATCACCCGTCATATCATTGGGGCAACGTAACCCTGCCTTCTAGGTGCCCCAACCTCAGAAGTGGGTTACAAGTACGCCATGCCAGGAGAGAACACCAGGAATGTCGAAAGACAACCTGGGGCATTTGCAAAAAAAAAAAATCTAAAATTGTACTATGCTGGTTGTATTTTAATGTCCCTAACACAGTTATTCATGTTTGTGTGGGAGACAAGGACACATGTCCTTAAGTTTACCAGGCTAAACACTTAAGTTACACAGCTACTAATTTATACGTTATACGATTTTATATCACGCAATTTTAATTGATAAAATACACATTATCTCCATGAGTCAGACCTACCGTACATTATCTGTATACTCATAAGAGTCTTGATAAATTTTACCACTAAGGGAGAAGAGCAAAATTACTTTATCAGTAGATGGATGGATGGATAGATAGATAGATAGATAGATAGATAGATAGATAGATAGATAGATAGATAGATAGATATATAAATAGATATATAGATAGATAGATAGATGGAAAGCTCTGCGGTCATCACTTAAGTGTTGGCGGTGAGCAATCAATTTTGGTTCTCCTTAATAGGTAGAACCCCGGGTTCCTGTAAAATACATTAGCCCCGTATAAGTAGGACATAAATATATTGACCAAATATTTGTGTTTTTTGAAAGAAAAAAGAAAAAAAAATTGTATAGCCTATCCATGGCGCGAGAGGCCTAAAAGGCTCTTCGCCTATCTTCCGGATGCTGGTCTCACATCCACGTTTTAGTCAGAGAAGAGGACGATCATCATGCCACTATAGTGAAGATACATTGTCAGCATGTCGGATCCTCCAGCAGTTAAGGTCTAGCTGGTTTCTTCAAACTGGAACAGGCAGTTTATTATTGCTACCCAAATTCCTGTCGATGCTGGTTGGGCACGGAGGCCCCACAGATTGGCTAATATTAAATGCTAAAATTTCTTCCCTCATGTGGACTCGAACGAGTGTTCGTTCGATAGCTCTACGCCAGTGCTCGTGCGGTAAGCTCTGCACCTAGAAGCATTTGACCGCTTGGAAACGATAGTTACTAAACTTCGTGAATCGGATAAATCATATTTCCTGTTTACTTACACATTACCGTAATCACATTTTATTTGAAAACTTTTTAATGGTTCATATAAACATCGTAATCGCCTTTTATTTCTTACGTCTAGTACGGTTATTGCTATCGTTTCAATAGCCTTCCAAAAGTATTTCTGCGAAAGTAATTGAGTATGTGATGAATGCAAGTTCAATCTATGTATTAAATGTGCGATGTTATTTATTTCTGTAAGTTTGAATGTGATCTATGACATATTCTTTTATTTCTTGAAGGATGTTCTCAATTTTCTTTCTTCCATTTTAATAGAACCTGCTGTCCTCGTTGCGGACTTAGTTTTGCTAGCTAGTATTACTTTTTTATTTTTCCCCACAATCTCCATGCTTAACTAACATATTACTGTACTAACAAACTCACTGGAACCCGTAGGTTCATGGCCGCGCGGACATAAGCTTTCCATACATCTCTATCCTGAGCTAATGTTTTCCAATCATTCCCTGTATAATCTACTTCCTTCAAATCATGGTTAATGTTATTCTCCCACCTCATTCTTGCTCTACCAACTGGGCGTTTTTCCTCTGGTTTTCCCACAAGAAGCTTCCATGCACGTCTTTCATTCCCCATTCGTGCTACATGTCCTGCCCATCGCAGTCTAACTATCTAACTAACTCACTGGCACTATCGAATCCGTAGGTTTATGGCTGCGCGTACATAAGCTCTCCATACATCACTATCCTGAGCTAATGTTTTCCAATCATTCCCTGTACAAACTACTTCCCTCAAATCTTGGTTGTTATTCTCCCACCTTATTCTTGGTGTACCAACTGGGCGTTTTCCCTCTGGTTTTCCTACAAGAAACTTTCTTACACGTTTTTCGTTCCCCATTTGTGCCACATGTCCTGCCCATCGCAGTCTACGAGACTTATCTGTTCATATTACATCTGGTTTCCTATAAAGACCACATAGTTCTGTTAAATAGTCTTCTCCATTCACCCGTCTTATCTCTCATTGGTCCAAAACGAGACGTAACTGTTCTTATTATATCTTGTGTAGTTCACTGTTATGTAGTCTTCTCCATTCACCTGTCTGTTCATCTTTCTTTGCTCCAAATGTTTTCCTAAGAACTTCATTCTCAAATACTCATAACCTCCTTTCCTCCCTTAAAGTGCTTAACTAACATATTCAAGCATTATTTTGCCTTCTGTTCCGCACTAGGGAAAGTTTAAGCAGTTTACAAAATTGTATCAGATATAAACATCTCAACCTCATGATAATTGTAATAAGGGCACCTTATAGCGTAGTTCTGTAAGACAATATGCAGAATATACTACAAGCCTGGATATCGCGGGTCTGATTCCAGACGCGGTGAAATTTTTAAACTAGCTTCCTAATATATCTGTGGCAGCAATAACAATAAGCCCTAGGATTGACTCGGCCAATGACTTAAATGAGAATCAGGTGCATCTTCTGGCGGCAAAGGCGGTCATCACTCTAATTAAAATACGGCCATTTTGTGCGTAATTAGGTGGATTTATTTTTCTTTGGTTTTTTATTTATTTATTTTACCTCTCCTATGCAGTTACGCTGCTACAGAGCAGGTTTGTTTAATTATTTATTTAATTTAACTTTTAGCACACACTTATCAGGTACAACATGAATGGATGACTTTCTGAATTAACGGTTAACATGATGCCAAAATACAACATTAGGCAGGAGACCCATGATAGGGATTTAATATTCCCTACTCCACTGGGAATCGAACAACTGGGCTGCCGGAAAGAGACTTAGCCAACTGTACCACACCGGCGGGCGAGATATCCCCAAATATATATTATTAACGTAAAGTTTAAAACGAATGGATGTTTGTGTAAAAAATGTCGGTTGTATTATAATCAGTAGGCTTATATTATACTGTCGATGGGCGTGGAGGACGTAAAAAAGGAAAGCAATATTACTCAACCCTGTTAGTTAGGATTTATTATTTTATTTGACGACGTTATTTAGGTCACAATTCAAATCTGAGCATGAAAGGCCAGACACATTTACCTTAGAGGGTTGACTTTTTTACGTGTCATAAATTTACGACACAGGACCCACGCATTCCATGCTCAGTACCTTTTGTCATGAAGAAGGAAAACCTTTTGAAATTATGACATAAAATTATTCATAAGTAATGCCACGAGTGATTTCCAAATTATCGATAAATTCACGACTCACGAAGTGAGGAGTGAATTTATCTAGAGAATTTGGAAATCAAGAGTGGCATTTGTTAGGACTATTTAACGAATAAAATTAAGCTGTTTACTCACAAATCATTATTTAACTATAGTTATTTTAAAATATTTATATATTAATGTAAACGGCGATGTTTGAAAACAAATGAGAAACGATAGGTACGCTTCTACTGCTTCTTTTGTTTATCACTGCAACCAGACAAATACTATTTATTGCCAAAGGAACGCAATATTGTAAGAATGCTCTCTAGTGGAGAAAAAATGAAACACATCAATCTGTATATTAATTCATTTTTGATGTCGTATGATGTAAATATGACAATTATATTTTTCTCGATTATTACCTGGGAAAAAATACATTTAAGAAAGTGCAAACAGTGGTTTCTTTTTTTGGTGGTATAATCAATTGCTACAAATGTTGACATGTAAGCACTATTATATACAATCTGGTAGCCGTATTTGTTATAGGCTCAGTCACTGCAAAATAACGGTCAGACCTGTTCAGAATATTAAAAAGGAGGAGCTTTGTTTAATATATGATAATCCTAACACTGATAAATATTTCGTGAAACACGACTCTGATTGGTTGTAAAACAGAAATCATTGAAACGTGATTGGTCATTGACTCCCATTTGGGGCATGAGTTAAATAGTCAATAAGATTTTCTTCCTGATTTAATTTATCGTTGAAGTGAAAACGGATACAATATTTTTCACTAAAAGTTAATTGGACTGATTAACTAAATAACTCACTGACGCTATCGAACCTGGAGATTCTTGGTCGCACGGACGTAAGTTCTCCATACATCCCTATCTTGAAATAATGTTTTCCAATAATCCATTGTATAATTCACCTCCTCAAAATCATGGTTAATTTTATCCTCCCCCCTCATTCTTGGCCTACCTACGGGCGCTTTACTTCAGGGTTTTCTACAAGAATTTCCATGCCCCTCTATCATTCCCCATTATTGCCACATGTCCAGTTTATCTCATTCTGTGAGACTTAATTATTCTTATTACATCTGGTTTCCCCTAAAGATAATTAGATCGATTGCAGCCAAAATTAATATTTAAGCGAAACTATATTAAACCCAGTAGTTTGTCTCAGATAGAAAACTATGTGATTCTGATAGTATTTTTTCTCCTGAATTCAAATATGATATCGGTTTTCCTCCATCACGCAAGGTTTCCGAGACAGTTTTTTTTAAAGCACTTTAAATTTTCTACATTCGTAACTATAGTCTCTCTGGTTTAACTTTACGAGAAATTTGTAGAATGAGACAACTGTACTCACCTCTCTCACTCACACCAGTGTTGTCGGTGCTTCTTCACCAGATGTTAATAGGTTAAGGGGGAAGAGGGAAACTGACAACAAGGTTGGTTCTTTCTTTTTGTATCTAGACTAAAGTGGTCAACGATTTACCCTTGTATTTCCATCTCTCTGCCAAGTTAATTAAAATTGAAATAAAAAAAACTGTGGATGATGGAGAAATTCCGTATACATATTTGAAAACACGATAAAAACTGCATTAAGTACAACTATTGGTACTCATGAGACAAAAATAACATGAAATATAACCTGAAAGCAAAATATAACATGAACATCTCAACAAATAAAACCAAATCAATGGCAATATCCAAGGATCCACGACGTGTTAAATTAGAAGTAGAAGGGAAAAGTATAGAACAGGTCATGATTCAAATATTTAGGAATAGTAATTAATAGCAGCAACAGAATAACAGATGAAATCCTCCATCAAGTAAATAATGCAAAGAAAATATCGGGATGTTTAAACAATACTGTTTGGAAAAATAAAAATTTAAGAATAGATACAAAAGTAAGAATTTACAAATCTGTCATAAGGCCAGTTCTAACATATGGTTGTGAATGCCGAACAGAAATCCGAAATGAAAGTTTTAAGGAAAATGGTAGGAAAATCACTGAGAGAGAAAATTTTCGCAGCTCTGTTATTAGAGAAGAATGTGAAATTGAACCTATAAACCTCTGGATAAATGATAGAATACTAAATTGGAACGATCACATAGATATAATGGAGAACAGTAGACTAGTGAAGAAAATACGTGACTGAACACCTCAGCAGAAAAGGCCTTTAGGAAGACCACAACTACGATGGAAGGATGTCACCATACTCCGGACCTGTGGTGAATGAACACGCAACAAGCTGTCAGCTTTCATGCGTAGAGGAAGAAGAAGAAGAAGAAAATGAAGATGAGACAAAAATCATGTTGACCAGTGTAATCAATGGAAGTTCATGAGTTAAACAATACTACTTCTTCGTAGTTCGTTTAAATGAGGAAATTGACGTAACTTTACTGAGAAATGTAAACCTATATGGTTACAATATAATTAGTTGGTCTTGGAAAAAGTTGGTCGTGTGCCAGGCCAATATTAAATTTAAACACTAGTGGTACCAGCCTCCTCTATGCTTTTATGAACATTCTTTTAGCTATAAAACAACCCTAACAAAGTATCTGTCTGTTCCAATTTTTCTGTGTATCACCAGGAAATCTACACTATTTAATTTAAACATATTAATAAATAGGATCTACTTGGTTATAAAATTGTATTACACATAGTCAATAAAATCCCAAATCACCAAATTAAAAAGTTAAAAGTTATAGCGACGCTATTGAAACGCGTTGAGTCTTTTTTTAACTTTTTAAGTTGGCGATTTGGGATTTTATTGAATATGTGTAATACAATTTAACCATGGATATTATTTGGTCAAATGTTAATTTATCTGTTAACAATGACTGTTGTTAACCTTAGTTGTAGGGCTGCTACCTGTCATCCATAAATAGATGAAATGTGTCAACAGGAATTAATTTTATTTTTAACTGAAGTTATCCTCAGATATCTGAAGTTTGCAATATACTAGCTTAATATTGTTAGAAATGGTTAGTTTTCACAGTCGTTAAAGTGCTAAATGTCTAAATCGTATAAAAAGATAATTTTGTATCAGAATCACTAAGCATATAATTTCGATTTTGAATGCGCGATAAAAAACCTAAATTCTCTATAAGCTAATCGTCATATTACTGACTGATTGGTACTATCGAAACCATAGGTTCATGACCGCGCGGACATAAGCTCTCCATATATCCCGATCCTGAGCTAACGTTTCCCAATCATCCCCTGTATAAACTACTTCCCTCAAATCAAAGTTAATGTTAATCTCCCACCTCATTCTTGATCACCTACTGGGCGCTTTCCTAATGGTTTTCCTATAAGGAGTTTCCAAGCCCTTCTTTCATTCTCCGTTCCATTTTTTGAGGAAATAATGATTGGGGAAAAAGAAGAAAATATCGGAAAAGCTTAACGAAAATTATTCACCATTCTCATATGATAAAAATAATAGTGCAATTAATAAATAATAGCATGTGTGAAAACGGAAAGCTGCTATATAAGAGCTCAAGATGAAACAGTATAGGGTTACACAATATATATATATATATATATATATATATATATATATATCATGGGAACTTTGCAAGACGTTTGGAGACTAATATTCTCCTAATTTATGTGAACAAATACTGGGTTAAGGATGATTATTATAATAAACCCGTTAAAATTAATTGTATATGCAATAAATAAATAAATAATATATATATATATATATATATATATATCCACCGCTGTGGTCTCGAGGTAGTGTGCTGCCTTGTCACGCAGCGGGCCCGGGTTCGATTCAAGGTCGGACAGGCTCCTGGGTGAGGTTTTTTTTCGGAGTTTTTCCTCACCTGTAAGACAAATGTCAGGAAGCTTAGGGCCCAACGGTCCCCGAAAATCATTCGGCCATCATCATCATCATCCTTCACCGGTGTGGAAAGCAACGGGAAGCTACCACACCTATAATTCCCTAGTAAAACTGCAAATCATAGCACAAAAATGCTATGATTTCAGTGAAAGACCTGCCCTCGGACAGAATTACTATGTATATATATATATTCCCTTGGCATAGTAGCCTACATTACTTTTTAAAATGTATAGCGAATCCATGACTTTGAATTGTATACATAAAGTTTTGTTTACCATTCTACTTTACGGAACTCTTTCAGCCTCTAACAACTACTAGTTACACAATTGAGTTTACTCTTATGATAATTTGTCAGGATATTTTAAACGTTTATTTTTTAACATTTTTTTGCGCGTGGACTTTATCTAAAACGAAGTTTGAATTAGGTTCAATAAAAAAAAAAGTAATTTCCTTAATTTAGTTACTTGACAACAAAATGTAGTACCTTGTGAAGTGATAATATTCTTCTGTTAATTAAATTCAAACGTATCAATTTCCTTGACATCTGAGGAAAGTCTAGAGAAAATGTAGTCATCTTGGTCTACAGGAGTTTCAATCCGGAACCTTCCGAATACGAATCTCAAGCTCGTGCGAGCCGAATCGTTCAGTAGACCATAGTACTTTATGATTGTACACTGCATTGATTTTTTTTTAATTTCCACTTTAGTCAATACTTTTAAAATTCACGGGAAACCACAGTTTAGGTTATTGATTAAAATATTAAAATTCGTACCTGTTGTGTCAGTCGTCCTCAACTAAAACAAACTTCTGTTTGTAAAAATCGTCAAATATTGTAATCGATAATACAATGTGCATCTTGCACTGAGGAAATATTAACTACAAAATAAACATCTTAGAAGGCATTGAAATCTTAATAGAAACAAAAAACGGAAACATGCTGAACGAAAACACGCCCGACGACCTGAATACACTGTATAAAACATACTAATATCTTCAGTACCATTGTAGATGCTGATGATAGAAAGGCCTACATTTTTCATGTTTGACAATGTTTTATAATAGTATATTGCAATGCGAGGTTGGGAAGTGGTTTTTACAGAAGCGAAGAAATGTTTAAAAACCGAACGACAGCGAGGTTTTTAATTTCCGAGATTCTGTAAAACACTTCACAAACTTGAATTGTACATTTTTTTTTTTTTTTGCGCGATGGTGTTTCCAAAATAAGTAATACTAGAACAATAACATCTTTGTTGGAATTATTTGCGTTCATTATAAACAACTGACTAACGTTAAGAGTGTGGGCAATGTTTATTAGTTGAGACTACAGCAGACCGTGACACCAATCAGTGATAAAATGGCAGCAAGTGCGTATTTGTTTTATATTGTTTCAAATAAAGTTCAATTCATTTAAAATGCAGTGATTTGTTTCGTATAATGTATATTTACTGTACCTTTTTGATATATTTTTGTGTATACGTAGTATACATTAAGGGCTGTTTTATTTCCCACATTATTTATTATATTTAAGAGTCCCACCACCATACCCCTGGGTTTCCTCGGGCTTATTGCCCATATCCCCAGGTCTGCTCTTGTCCCTATTTATTATCTAGGGTTGTATCTTTATTTAGTTCATTATACTTTTACAGAGTGCGGCTAGTTGAAACTTAATCTAAGGTGTTTACAGTTATATTACATCATGGTTTCTTAATCTAATTTTGTTTCTAATACAATATAATAATAATATACATAAGATGGAAGTATTAATCTCCCACACGTGGTTTGTAATATGTAATATTAGAGTATAGTTATTTCAGTTGGCAACTCCGAAATGTAGGAAGTTGAACTTTCAATCATGGTCGCCATTGCTGTAAGTACAACAAAACGCACTATCGCGCAAAAACATAAATTTGTTTTAGTTGGGGACGACTGATGCAACAGGTACGAATTTTTTGCGTCCAAATACTTCCATAATTTAAATTAAATTGTGTTAAAATTAATATATAACCTAACAGTGGAATATTAATATTCGTACATGTTGCATCAGTCATCCAATTTTTCTACAGACGGCTTGTCTGGAAACATTAACTAACTCACCGGCACTATCGAACCCGTAGGTTCATGGTCGCGCGGACCTACTCCACACATTCCTATTCTGAGCCAATGCTTTCCAATTATCCCCTGTATAATCTACTTCCCTCAAATGATAGTTATTGTTGTTCTCCAACCTCATTCTTGGTCTACCAACCGGGCGCTTTTCCTCTTGCTTTCCTACAGGAAGCTTGTCTGGAAACATTAATATCCATACAAATGACCATCATCATCGTCATAGTACATTCACGAATTTAGGTAGTTTGTTGACCTGTTTCAGCCTCAAGAGAAACACCGTCCAAAAGTCTTTTGAGTGGACGTCCTGGTCTTCTTCTTCCTGCAGTTTGATATCTTAACATTTATTTGGGTATCCTGTGATCTTCCATTCGATGAACATGTTACATCCATCTAGACTTACAATCAGAAATTTTGTTTTCTAAAGGTTCCACGTGCAATTCTTCTAAGATGTCTTCATTTTTTTTTTGTGATCTATTAGTGTGTATCCTGCAGTCCTCCGAAGGTATCTCATTTCAGCAGATCTAAGTCTCTGTATATCCTTCTATTTCAATGTCCATACTTCGCTAGCAAACGAAAAAGTTGGAAGAGCCAGTGTTTTATATACTTTTAGCCTTGAATGTTTTTTGGACTAACTGTGGCTTGAAGGTAGAATTTATTAACCCTAAAATTCTTTAAAAATTTGATATTTTTGCATTTAGATCCTTTTCTTCTTCATATGAGATATTGCATCCTAGATATGTAAAATTATTCACCTGCTCCAAAATTTTATTGTCGAGTACAATTTTACTTCTGACAGGATCTACAACTTGAAATGCCTTAATTTTTGTTTTCTCTGTAGATATATTCAATCCATATTCTTCTGTAATTTTGTTAAGTTCATACAGACCTTTCTGCAGATTATCTTCTGAATTTTCAATTATTATTTAGTCATCTGTAAACAATAGGATGTTTAATAATGAAGTAGTTATAATATTGGTGAATACTGATACTACTGCTATAAAACACACATTTTAATTATAAGAATGCTTTTTTTTTAAGTTCAGTTGAAAAAATCAAGTGCCTGAAATTAAACTTTTGTGCATTGGATTATTTTGTCTTAACCATGGTTGATATACCAAGTAGGTGCTTAACGCTTCTTTGTTAGTCCAGGCTTGACGGGTTCTCAGAGTGGGGGCGTTGACCCAGTTGTTTCGAACACTCACGGAAAGAAAGTTGCGGATTTACAGTGCAATATTGAAATAGCGATATTGCACAAACTTCCTCCACTCTATTACAGATTTATCGTTGGGGTAAATTATTACGTCGACAATTTTTATATGCAGGTATGGTGGTGGTAATAATAATAATAATAATAATAATAATAATAATAAAAACAATAACAATAATAAAAATCATCTTCCAAACAAGCTTAAGGCCCAAAGCCTATTACGGTTTCAGCGAAACATTCTCGGTCCATATTTTTCTAGGACTCCCAAAGATCTCTTCCCTTGAGGACGGTATTGAAGCATGACTTTTGGAAGTCTATTACGATTCATTCATTGCATATGAGTTTTAATAATAAAGCCACACAAGCAAACACGTCTTCACTCGATTAGCAAACTCCTCTAACTGACTACGCGTGGCTATGCAGTGACTGAGTCATAAATACAACAGCGCACTGTTGTCTGCCAAGCCCAGTCTTATGTGGGACGCACGGTACCATTGGAATCGCATAAAATCCCCGATTTAAGAGACCCCTGTGGCATCCGAGGAAGACCTACTGATGCGGGTTATGGCTGCGGAGGATGTTGCCGGACCAAGGATTGGTATTAGTCATTCAAAATATCTCTGCAGGCGGAAGAATTACGAAGCTCTGTTTGTTGCTACACGTGACGTCATATAAGGCAGGGTACACTGTCAGCGTCCCACGTCCCATTCCCCTCTGCACTCATAGATAACAGTGTCACGTGTTCTATCCCTACATAAACATGACTGTAGTGCCCTCCGTCAACAACTGCGCTTACTCCTTAAACGGGTAATAATCGTGTTTATTTGAACATGTCTCTGAAAGTAAATCGAAAGTAATGACATTCAACGGGAAAGACCATATGAGGTGTAAAATCAGTATTAATAACAGTACAATACAACAGGTGAACAATTTTAATTATTTTGGATGCAACGTATCATACTGCCAGAATGAAGATATTAATATTAAATTAAATAGATTTTACAGAATGTGTGGCACTATAAGACGGACACTGAAAAATAAAACTTTGAGGAGCACACAACTAAAATTTTACAAAATTATGGCAGTGCCTGTCTTAACATATGCAAGTGAAAATTGGACTCTTAACCGTTCAGGCAGAAGGAAAATGGAAACTGCAGAAATGAAGTTCCTACGTTCAGTAGCGGGTGTGACAATTTTGGACAAGAAAAGAAGTGAGGATATTAGGAAGGACTTAAATATTTTCAATTTAACAAATAGAATTGACAACATGAGAAACAACTGGTATGAACATGTCAAGAGAATGCCTACAGATAGAATCCCTCAGCTCTTACTAAAGTACAAACCAATAGGACATAGAAATGTTGGACGCCCATTTACTAGATGGGAGGATTCATTAAATCCCACTTGATGTGAAAACAGGTCAAAAGGCCTAATTTCATGAAGAAGAAGAAGAAGAAGGTATCTGTGTTGACGTAGAGAGAACAACACGTGTTGTGGTATTTTGCATGTAACGGGTAAATGGTACATTTCCAGACATGAACACCTATACTAAACGTTACCACTACACGCCCTCGAATTCTGTAATGGGAATTTAGTTACACTCTGCATATGAGAGTTATTTTATTTAAATATTAACTACTACTGCTTTGTATTGCAAACGTTGAATTGACTGTCATATAACTGACTACCTGTATCAGATCTCCCCTTCCTTGTATTTTAAATTGTAATTGTTTTGTGTTTATCAAATATATTTAGCACACTTTCAAACGTGAACTACTATAGACAATGATTGACTCCTCTTTGTGTAAGCGATATAGAAACGATTCTGGTATGTCACATGTTTATCTTCTACCTCATGGCTTCAACAGACTCATTAATTTGCTGCTAAATATAGTTCCAACATATGAGTCTTTTGATCTTAAGAGATTCTTTCTTTCACACACTGCTTATGTAATAGATGCTTCCAGAAATATCTAGCCTACTGTGAAAGTATTTTGCCTTCCAATTATAGGCTAACCCAGCATTTAATATAACATTTTTTATTATGTTTATATCTAATATATAAAAATCAATGCTTGTTTGTTTGTTTGTTTGTTTGTACTTTATGCGTGGCCATACCGTTAATCCGATTGTGATGGGGCTTTTTGCAAAATGTTCAGGAGATTCCTGGGATGAACACAGGCTATAAGAGAGTTGAGATTCTCAATTCCTACACCCTTAAAAATCGCCCTTTGTAGTGGAAACCGCGAAAAAAAAAGTAGCTCTTTGGACGCTCAAATGGCTTACGCTGCCTAAACCATAACAAATACACAACATTAATTTACACAGAATTGAATGTCTCAAAAAGCTCTACAAAAAAAGACCGCGACAGCAGATGTTTATCTCTTACGGATAACTCACAATAACCATTTTTGTCTTTTATTGATACCAATAGTCCCTTATCTCTTACGGATAACTCACGATAACCATTTTTGTCTTTCATTGATACCAAGAGTCTCTTAGCCCTCTTGCTTGATTTAACAATTACTCTAAAATTAAAACCTAAACCAATATTATTTTATTAGTGTCTTGGAGCTGACTAATAGTCTGCAAGTTTATTGTCGAATTTTAATCCAGGCCTTCTGAATACAAGTTTCTCTTTTGGATATGAAAATAAAGTAGCCTATAGTTAGGCACATTTATAGTAAGTAAGAAAGTTGCTACCGACGATGAATTATTGGAATAACTTAGAGTTGGATAAAACAAAATAATTTTAATATTGGATAGGTATAGTTCTATATAAAATTCCCAAGTAAAGCTGCAAAGCATAGCATGAAAATGCTATGATTGCAGTGAAAGACCTGCCATCAGGCAGAATTACTATAGAATAGGATATATTCTTCAGCAGTTTAATACTGCTATAAATTAATTACATTTTTATAGCAATGAACATCTATTTAACATACATAGTATATTTTTATAATATTCATGATACATTATGCACTATAAAACTTTACTTCTCCGATATTAAAATTATTTTTTTCAACTCTATTTCAATAATTCATCCTCGGTACTTATTCCAAATGGGCATAATTTTATTTTCCTATTCAAAAGAGTAACTTGTATTCCGAAGGTCTGTGTTAAAATTCTAGGGTCGACATTACACTTGCAAACTATTAGTAAGCTCCAAGGCGCTAATAAAATAATATTGATTCAGGTTTTAATTTAAATGCAATTGTTGTTAAATGAATTAAAAAGTTAATGAAAAAAGAACGGATAAAACGTGAAGATGAAAATCGGTTCAAATTCGAAATATGGTAGTTTGTTATCAATGTTTTAATCACCCGGTATAAAACTATAATTATTAATTATGCTGCCCTTTGAATAACTTACGTTATAATTTTTAGCATGATACTTACTCACTGGCACTATCGAACTCGTAGGTTCATGGTCGTGCGGCACATAAGTGCTCCATAATCCCTATCCTGAGCTAATGCTTTCCAATCATTCCCTGTATAATCTACTTCCCTCAAATCATAGTTAATGTTATTCTCCCATCTCATTCTTGATCTACCAACTGGGCATTTCCCCTCTGGTTTACTTACAAGGAGCTTCCATGCACGTCTTTCATTCCCCATTCGTGCCACATGTCCTGCCAATCGCAGTCTACGAGACTTAACTGTTCTTATTATATCTGGCTTCCTATAAAGAATATGTAGTTCACTGTTATGTAAGTCTTCTCCATTCTTCTGTTCATCTCTCTTTGGTCCAAAATTTTTCCTAAGAACTTTATTCTCAAATACTCGTAGGCCTAATCTCCTTTCCTCTCTTAAAGTAAGAGTCCATGCTTCCCATCCATATAGGCCTAATATAACTGGTAGAATAATAGTTTTACATATTTTCAGTTTAACGTTTTTTGAAAGGAGTTGGGTTTTTTAGCTCGATAATTAACAGAAATTGATTAGAATGATGATTAGTCATGATGCTTTTTGTCAAACAAAAGGAAAGTTTGTGATTTTGCAGCAAAATGATAAATTTAGTACGTGAAAGATAAAAAAATCCAGCAGCATCCCTCCTCAAGGTATTGAGCTGCGGCAAGGTCCGGCTCCGGCGTGCGCATTCGCAGTAAAAGGTCGTGGAGTAGCCTATATGTCAGTAGAACTGTACTGTAGTGCCGGTCTGGGGGTGCACTCAGCATGTGCCCGTGATGGGGCACAAGTTGCTCCCACAACTCGATACCATTTTGTAACCTCACTAAAAAAAAATAACTCTATTCTAAAAGGAATGTTACGAAAGTCTCAGGAAGTGGAAGATACGTATTGAAAGTTTTTAACTCGTCCATCTGCACCTTTTTACATAATGATAGTAGAGATTTTAGTAAAAAATAAAATATATTCAAGCCTAAATATATTTTACTTAAATTCTTCCAGTATCTTATACTTTAAACATATATAATGAGTCATAGACGTAATGGAGTTCCTTATATTTATGGAATGTATTCCAGCAGTTAGCCTGTTGTGTTTTGTGATTTCTTTTCTTTTTTTTCTTCCTAATCAAGTTCCTGAAATCTAGATTGAGATAAAACTGTTTTATAACTATGATAAAACGGTTTGTGTGTGCTGTGTATTGAATTACATGAAATTGTGGATCTTTCTAAATGAAGATATTGCGTGATAGTTAATAGCTAGTCGATATTACAGTATTTTATTTTCTCAAGAGCCAAACTTAGCAATTTAGAAGTGTATAGTGTGGTTTCAATCAATATGTCGAATTGTGCGTGTTGGGTGACTAGTGATGAAGATTTTGACCAAGATTATAATCTGTGACGCACTTACACGTTGTAAGGAGAGTTCGATAGTTGTGCAGTAATGCCCCACCAGCCTGCTCCTACAACAACGTCATCGCCACCCTCTTCTGCACAAAATGGAGTCGGCGGTGCCAGGAGGAAGAAGTGCGAGTTGCACCCCGATGAATCGGGGACGTCGTCTTCATCGCCGGGACCAAGTTCCCCGACAGTCACCAGATCCTGTTGCCGCGGTCGCGGTGACAGGTCAAGGTTAGGTTCTCCTTTATCGCATGGAGATAGCGCCTCCGTCGCCAGTTGTACTGTTTCGCGATTCTTTCTTACGACAGTGAACTAAGTTCACTCACTTTGGTTTAATTTATTTTCTGTAGATGCGCAGTTTATTTTCAGTGTGACGTCACTCGTTTTTGCCCAGAGCAAATCTCATCTGACGAGTTTATTGATTTCGCTATGACGTCATGGATGAGAACGCCCATAAAATAAATTCGCGTTGATGATCTTAATAAACTAAAATTTAATAAAAGATTCTCTTCTCCATTTAGATTGTTGATTGAATCGATGATGACTTCATCCTTGACTACCACCAAAACATTTGAGGGGTAAATTAACTTATATATAATAAAGGATTGCTCGTTATTAGTTTAGCCAATGGCATGAAAGGGTGACCAACATTATTTCATTTTATTAATTCATTCTGAGGACACGTTTTGTCACATTTAATTAACCCAAATTTAAAGTTCTTGTTTATTATATATATATATATTACTTTGATGTAGCCAAATAAGTAAAATTATACAAACAATTGGACAGAAGTTAGTAGTTTTCGTCACTAATTAAAATTAAACAATTACAATGCATTATACAAACAAAATTTAATTTAAGCCTCTGTGTTAAGTTTTGATCCAAGTAAATCCCAAAAATGTTAATATTACAACATTTTTGTTCCTGATTTTATAACTGCATTTTTTATGTTAATCTCCGGAAATTAAATAAAATATGACTTCCACCATTATAATTTTAAATGCTGTACCAATAAAAAAAAATAGTCTTTTATCTGACAGGAAACACATCTTTTCTGTTACTACATTTTTTAGAAATTGTATTTTTGTTGTTCATTTTAATATTAATATTTAAAAGTTCTTTTGTAATAATTTCAATTATAACCCGGGTTCGATTCCCGGTCGGGACAGGCTCCCGGGTAAGGTTTTTTTTTCGGGGTTTTTCCTCACCTGTAAGATAAATGTCAGGAAGCTAAGGGTCCAACGGTCCCCGAAAATCATCCGGCCATCATCATCATCGTCCTTATTATCATCATCCTTCACCGGTGTGGAAAGCAACGGGAAGCTACCACACTTATAATTCTCTAGTAAAGCTGCAAAGCATAGTGTGAAAATGCTATGATTGCAGTGAAAGACCTGCCCTCAGGCAGAATTACTATAGATGGATGGATTGAAGTTGAAATATCTGGAGACTTAAAATTTAAAATAACATTCTATTTACCTGTAATTTATAGGATATGATGTGAGGTAAAAATAATTCTATTTTAAATTAAACCTCACAGTGATATTTCCTATATTAGTTCAATCTGGAGATTTTTTTTACATATTCGAGCTGTCTGATTGCTGTATGTTACAGTAGTGAAAAGACAGTTAAGTCAGAAATAGAATATTGTTTATTATCCTTGTTTACATAATTCATGTGAATAGCCATCATTTCTATTACATAATATTACATTTGGAGAATGTTTGAATGGAAACTCGTTTAAAATTGTGGATACAAAATCCAAGAACATTATTTTGATACTGAAAGGAGAAAGGTTCTAGCTTTAATTCCTACTTTAATATATTATCATGTAGTTCTACGATAGCAACCTTATCATTAGCATTTTATACACCTTTTTATGTTTAATATTATCTTATTTTGGGCAACCAAAATTCAAATTTTACTGTGTATTTAATTTTATTTTCTGTTGTGTTGGCTACATCATATATAATTACAATATAATTTTCCGCTTTTAAAAACAGTTGGTCACCCAACTGTTTCCTCCACACAATAGGAAATATGGCATGTTTAGAATTACACAGTTCCATTCTGATAATTACAAATTTAGATGGATTTAAAATATTCAATTAATATTTTATTCATATGGTCACTGAAAGCACTGATAATTAGTGTTTTACCCCACTAATACATATATGATAGTGATTTACTGGACTAATGCATATATGAACCTTGTTGTGAATAATTACTGAAATAATATAAGATATATTATATTCTTTTTCAGTATATAATTTCAATAGAAACTTGATATAATGCAAGAGTCCAAACTCAAATTGTATCTTTTAAGCTTAATGTAATATAATGGATGTATTTAAGTTCGTGAATTCATCAAGTTATTGACAAATAGTAAACAGTATTTAAGTATATATCCTGACATTTACTAAAGTGTAGCTTATTATACCATAAATATATCAGTGCTATATTCACATAAATACTTACAAAAATTTCTCTAGTTTAATCAATTAAAATTGCAAGTAAGAAATAATGAAACTGACAAATTTATTTTGTTTGGGAAATAAGAGCAATCAAAGATAGACCTAAATTTAAACTTAAGTTATTTAGAATTACATTATATCATGCTTCTATTTTTATTGTATTTTGTTGTAATTTATTATTATTTGTTGTGATAATTTGATTGTTTACGTATGTAGGAAATGTGCAACTTTTCATTTCTCTATAACATGTTTTCTATTTAACTTTTCAGTTTTTAATTTAATATTTAACTATATTTTCCTTTTTTTTACTTTAATAAATTATTAAGATTATGAAAGATTGTGATAGGCATTGAAAGACATCCTTACTTGAATGTTTAAAAGAAAGACTTAATAATAGTAAATCACATGAAAAATTTAAACTCATCTCTAGAGAGAAGAAAAAGTAATTGCATGATAATTATAGAGTATGTTTGGTAAATTTTTAGGAGATGTGTACTTTTTTATTTTTGCATGACATTAAAATATACAGAGTGTTTCAAAAAGACGTGATAGCAATATTGTAGCTTAAAAATCTGATACAGGTAAAGAAAATCCTTTGTTGAATTCCTTAATAAATACCCTTCAAAACAAAGAATGCCCACTTGAAAATTTGCATCTAAGATTTGTTATAGAGTTTGCATACTTATTCATATTTAGGCTGGAGTCTTGATTTCATTCAGTTATAATGGCTTCCTTTAGCTATCAAAGACTTAATAAAGTTGCAAATACTTTTCATTTTATCCGCTGACTTACTTGACTTCGTATTTCCACGTCTTCTTTATTTTGAGATAAGGCTTTTTTTGAGAATCTTTCCTATTGTGATCACACAGTGTTTTCCTATTTCCATGAATTGGAGAAAGAAACCGAGACAAACTTTTACATAATTAAAACATTTTGTCTGTTCATTCTTACCTCTTAGAGTTGTTTTTGTCGAAGATATGTTTCAGAGCTTCTTAGCCCCATCGTCAGCGATTACAGACTCTGTACTCACTGATGATGGGGCTAAGAAGCTCTGAAACATATGTTTGACAAAAACAACTCTTAAGTGGTAA
Organism: Diploptera punctata; assembly: GCA_030220185.1. Taxonomy (NCBI): domain Eukaryota; kingdom Metazoa; phylum Arthropoda; class Insecta; order Blattodea; family Blaberidae; genus Diploptera; species Diploptera punctata. Next base: position 719,432 of record JASPKZ010007206.1, read on the forward strand.
GAATAAACAGAAAATGTTTTAATTATTAAACAAACCTCTTAATGTTACTTCCTATTGTATTCTAAAATAAAAAAAAAGTTTACATACAACACCTAACCATTTTCATCTGCATTCAATAAATCACAAAAAATATCAGTTACACAATTAATGTTCACGTGAATATTAATATAAAAGTGAAGATATCGGAAATTAATTATATATTTTTAAACTGGGTGTGTTTTTGTTAAGTATGTGTATGTTCTTGGTTTCTTTCAATATTTCAATTTTTTTGAGGATATTAATTCATGAGTTGTTATTCTCTCTGTGTATTATCAATAACACATCACTGATTGTATTGAATTGGTGATCTGTTTCTATTAAATGTTTGGCAAAACTTCATCTCTCCTCATTATATTTAAAAGTCCTTATAATGTCCTTTAAATATAATTAACATTTTAAGGACTTTAAATATAAGGAGGGTAAATCAAGTTTTGCCAAACATATATTAGAAACAGGTTACCGATTCAATACAATCAGCAATGTGTTATTGATAAATAATAACTTGAGTAGTAATATCCTCGAAGAAATTGAGATATTAAAAGATACCAAGAACATACACTTATTTAATGAGAACACACCCAGTGACCTGAACTCTGTATACAAAATTCTGACCAGCAACAGTTAGTACCATTTCATCAGCAGAAGATGGAACATATGTTTCCAAAATTCACCGTGTCACATTCAAACCTCCCACATTTTAATTAACCACAACTCTCAAAGTATACGGAATTACAAAATGAGGTTGGTATTAAAACAAAGAGAAACTCAAAGAATTTTTGTTTTCATTGTTGCGGTTAATTCATCTGTCGCATGTTGGACAATAATGACAAAACAAATGGTGACTCCTCAGCAACGAGCACAAACTGTTTTCTGGTATGTAAAAGACCGTGTGTTTGTGACTCCAGTACAAGATCTTCATGATTTACGAACCTGTATCCTTGACACAACTGCAACAGTACCAATGGACATGTTGGACAGAATGTGGCACAAAATGAATACAGGCTTGATATTGTTCGTGCTACTAATGGTGCACATATAGAGGTGTTTTAGTGTGTGGCAATGGAAATTCTTTGAGTTTCTGCCTTGTTTAATACCAGCCTGATTTCATAATTCTGCATACTTTGTTAGTTATGATTAATTAAAATGTGGGAGGTTTGAATGGGACACTCTGTACTTTACAGCATTTAATCTAGTTGAGGATGACTGAGTTCTCAGGTACAATTTTATATTTTTAACTTTTACTAAGTAATTAAGCACTTTTTCATTGAACCTACTGGCCAGGAATAACAACATTCAACTCATGGAGGCTTTTGCCAGCATTTTTCCATTCAGGGGACTGCTGTTGAATATGTATCTTGCGTGTACTTCAAATTTTGAGTTAAAAATCATCAGAGATACCCTTTGAAGAGGGCATAACACTTTGGGAGCATCTTTCTACTCAAATGGCTCAAGGGAAGCTGCAACCCCCACAAACCTATTCGTACCAAAATCCATCATCTCCACATAGGTCAACCACTGTCTGCTCATCTTCATCATAAATCAAACCAATCAACCTCAATCAAATTAACAAAGGGTTAAGATATAGTATAAAATTAGGACTTTCACTGGTGCTTTTCATTATATATAAGAATAGATTAATGAACAAATGGAGGAAAACACAACGAGGATATATACCCATCAATAGGAACCTCAAACTCGATGCTATTCTTTTTGCAGTTGATTTAGCTCTTTTCCGAAAATGATTTGCAACGATCAATTTATAATTTACAAAAAATAGCTGCCAAATTTAATATGGAAATATCAATTAACAAAACTAAAATTATGGCATTTCATGGGAAGGACCCCATACAAAGTAAAATCTGTCTCCAGAATAAAATTTTAGAGAGATCTCATCAATTTAAATATCTTGGATATTATCTCTCTATCTAGTATGCTTTATTTTCGATTATAACTACTGTATCCGTAAAGTAGGATACCAACAGACAGATGCCCGACATTGTTATAGCATTTGCAACAGAGATGGGAATTTGATGGACCATTTTTTGTTTGCTTATTAAGCACAATTTTTAGAATTGATTTTAATAAACTCAATGTAATTATTATTATTTATTACTGAGAATTCTCCTCAACACAGAGGTTTGTCTCCAGTCGAACAATATCAAAATATAAAATAAGTTACAATATTGACATCTAAAACACACAAAGTTAGATATTACTTTTCAGAACTCTACACGGTTTATGATGTTTCACCATTTGTCTCTATCTTGTACATCATCCTTCACTACACCAAATTTTTCCATTGACATATACACAGTCTGTATCCAGGTAGTAGCAGGTCGTTCTCTTCCTCCTGTGCTGTTAATTTCCCATTCTTGTACAATCGTGGGTATTCTTCCTCCTCCCATTCAACATAAAATCTTTCTGAGGCATATTGTTCGGTTTTTTAGCATTTTAATTTTACATCAGCGAGGAGCTAGCCCACTGCACAACTTCCTCCTGGGAGGATTGGGTATTTGATTTTGGAGTATTCTCCTCCTAGATGGGAGGCCTTCACTCTGGCTTTGAGGCCCATCTCCCTAATTTTTTGTTAGGGTTTCTTTCCTTAGTCTTTGACAATCCAATGTCATACTTCAAGACAGTAATGCCCGTTAGTCTGCGGGCGGTATTTCATTTCCCTCCTACCACCCATATCTGGGAGGCTTTTCCCTATCCATCACCTGGGGATGCACCATCTAGGGGTCCAGGCTCCCCATTCTAATTATATACGACAATTATATAAGTTACAGGATATAAATGAATTAAAGTGAAGAAATTTACCTGGTTATACAATGGTTACAAACAATTTGAAATAGATAATTCAAGGATTATGACAAAATATATATGAGTTATTAGTTAGTCATTTATTATTTAATAATCATAATCCATTATTGAAATGCGATAGAAGTATGAAATGGCATGATGTCACTTAGGACCTTATTTAGTGGTTGAATTAAACCTAGCTACGAGAGCTAATAAACTATAAGAATTAAATGAATTGTGATTTCTTCTTACCTCATACTTCTATGTTTTTTAAACACAGCACTGCAGTATCGGCGACCCATTGTCACCATCATCAGCTGTTTTCACGACTGGCAAAAGAAAAAATTGACAGTCATGTAAACAGCTGATGATGGTGACAATGGGTCGCTGATACTGCAGTGCTGTGTTTAAAAAAACATAGAAGTATGAGGTAAGAAGAAATCACGATAAATTCAATTCTTATGAATTGAACCTCATAATGTTAAAAATTCCCAAATTTAATATATAAAAATAAAACTAATAAACTATACTTCTAAATTTGAGCTTTTTCAGATTATGTAGAATTGCTGAAAATAATGAGGTATTCTGTAAAAACTATTTTTTTTAGTACTGTTGAATACATCATATTAGTTGGGTTTCATTCATCCTTTATTAAGATTTGAAGCATGTAAACCACCATTTAAGTTTTATACTTGGTTATGAATATAAATAAAAAAATTAACAACTGTTAAATGAAATATATTTTTCAGAGACACTGGAATACCTAATAAATAAATAATCTTTTTTCATCTGACCTCATATTTGTTGGTTTCCTGTAGGATGTGTTTCAAAACATCTATGTTTTTTTCTTCAGCTTCTCAAGACTGTCTGGACAAACTGAAGATAAAACATAGACTTTTTAAACATGTCCTAAAAGAAATCAACGAATATGAGGTAAGATGAAAAAAAAATATTTATTGGGAAGAACCTCCTTCTTCTTCTTCCTTCCAAATATTAGGCCAAGGCCTGTTATGATCCTATAGAAAATTTTCCCTCCAGCGTTTCATAGGACGGCCCAGTGATCTTCGTCCTCTTGGTATATAATTATAAACAGCTTTGGGGATCCGATTTGAACTCATTCTTTCTAGATGATGTTTCCAATTTAGTTGGTACTGTTTAATATATTCCAAAATTGGCGTAGTCTTCAATTCTTTTAAGATATCGGTGTTCCTTTTCTGATCCCATCTGGTGTAACCCGCTGTTCTGCGCATGAATCTCATTTTACAAGCCGTTATTCTGCTTTCATGTTGTCTTTTTTTAGTGTCCATGCTTCACTACCATAGGTCAACACTGGTGTAACCAAAGTGTTATATAAACGTAATCTGGTGTTTTTTTGTACAAGGGATGGTTTCATAACTTGATTAATAATTCCCAAACTTTTATTATAACTAGTAGTTTTTTCAGGGATATCCTTTTCATCCCAGATAGAGAGATAATATCCAAGATATTTAAATTGCTTATATCTCTCTAAGATTTTATTCTGGAGACAGATTTTACTTTGTATGGGGTCCTTCCCATGAAATGCCATAATTTTAGTTTTGTTAATTGATATTTCCATATTAAATTTGGCACCTATTTTTTTGTAAATTATAAATTGATCGTTGCAAATCATTTTCAGAAAGTGCCAGAAGAGCTAAATCGTCTGCAAAAAGAATAGCATTGAGTTTGAGGTTCCTATTGATGAATTAAAAAACTCATTTCGTATTATAAAATTGTTTATCTTCATCTCCTCTATAATTGGATAAATGTTTTCAGTTTAATTGATTTATACTCTGTATTCAGTACTTGCCTAGGTATCAGACAAGTAAATACATTCATATTTTTATCCGTCATTTTGAAACACGCGTCCACTATATAGTAAGAAGTTAATTTAATCGTGATTGGAATTAATTTCATCAATATACAGAATGTTCTGATAAAATGTTTCCAATATTTGAAGAGGACATAGTGTGTGCCACTGAAGCCCTTTTGAAATATGAATAACTATGATCAATATGCATGTAGAAATAAACAAGAATTTGAGATATACTTTCCGAGTTCAAATCCTGGTGTCGATAACCAATTTTTTCTTAGTCTTTAGGGTAAATACTGGGTTGGAATTTCATTATCATAATCCCTTTCACTATTAATCATTAGAATTTATCATTAGTTGCATTTGCATGAATCACATGAATATAAACAAATAGGGATATGCAGCCACTTGGTATGTATACAAATATCCTATATGCGACTGACATCTCAAATTTAAAAAAAAAAAGTTCTAGTCCAACAATTTATAATGTGAGCTCTTTGGCAAATGAATGGAGGTCAAATTGAGCAGTTTGTGAAAATAAAACTACAGAATTTATGATATAGCCAGGATAATTTTCAACTCCTAACACTGAATAAATGTTAAATGTAGGATCCAAATAAATCTTTTTTACCTCTATTATGCATTTTAGAACACTACTTCCTCTCTATATATATTGAACATTTTTAGAACATGATGTATTATAATATGATAGAAAATTAGCTACCCAGTTTCACTAATTTCTGGGGCATGCACACTTTAATTAGGAAGGGCATGGTTTAAGAGTGAGAGAAAGCACTGAAAATCCAACACAAAATGTTAGACCTAGTTTCTTTAGTTTAGAAACAAACTAGATTTTTTAAGTTATGAATACAAGGGTTGTAAAGAAAGTAGTGGTATAATCGCCTCTCTATGATGGTTGTCCGTTTATACAAAAGCAGGTGCCGCACGACAATGTTTGACAATGATTAACATGCGGAATTATTATAGTGGCGGTAGTCGGCATCTTTGTATTTAATTATATATAACAGCTGTGGGAAAACAAAGTGAGTCGCTGGACACCATCATAGTGAGGCAATAATAACATATATATTTCAAATATTTTATTGAAGTCATGAGCAAAATTCTATTATATGTCTTTAATATAATGTATTCACTGGTGAAATTCTAGACATTCTGCAAAAATATGTAAAAGTACAAAGTCTCAGCAAAATGGCATTTGCTGAACACAGTAATCGAGTGCCATACAGATGGAAGCTCCAAAGTAATATCAAGAAAATTAATACTTACGAGAAGTTATTTCATGTATACATGGAATCTAATTAAATTCACAAAGACTCATATCAGAAAATTGTTGAGATGTTTCAAGACTTCTCAAAACCACATGTGCAAAGCAACACTTCTGGTATTGGAAGAGAAAAATTATACGCTCAGACTGGGGTTTGAACCCAAGACCTTTGGCTTTCTAGGCCAATGGTCTACTGCTGAGCCATCTGGGCACTCCAATCTAAATGCAAATTTTTTTCTTATACATTGTTAATTCCTGATTGCCAAATGCTACGAGCCTTTGCTTCGATTATGCAAATGGCGGCTTCTATTTTAAGAAGACATTTTATTGGGAATTAAAACATTACTTTATGAAGCCAGCAGGGCTTCTCTTCAATTGTAATTTGTCCTTCAGTGAGAAATGTTTAATTAATAATAAAACTTCTTCTGGTACATGATAGCAAGCAACATGCATGTGGACATTTTTGCCACAAGCTAGATAAAAAGTTCTTGAAGTAGTGACACAGTTCTAAATAAGGGTACTGCATGTTTAATGATACATCTTGTAACAGTGATGAATTGTTGCCCCAGGGTTCATGTAAACCTTGATGACATTATTGTGGATTCTTCTTATGGTCCTTCGATATTTTAATCAAGGATACCCATTCTGCATTTGTAAATATCTTATAGAGCAGTTAGATTATATTGCCCATTTCAACTGCTCAAATATGCAAAAAACCAGCTGTACCAAGCAATTCATGCCATAACATGAATCTGATGCCCATCCACTGTCTGATAATGAAGCATGATTTAAATTAAATAATCCATTCGGAATAAATAGACATATTAATAAAATTACATTCCTTCCATGTTTTTTAATTGAAGATACCTTTGGATTTATTATTTTAATTATTTTCTTCTTCCATCCAAGTCTTAGGCCAATAGGCCTGTCACAATTTCACTGATGAGTTTTGTATCCAATGTTTCCTTGAATTATACAATTAACAATATGACATTGTAACATTGTCATGAATGTTACCACTACTTTGTTTACAACTCTGTAACAAAAATTATTTTTAACAAATGAAGGCAAATTTTTATTAATAAATAAGATGAGACTATAGCAGTCTGAATAAGCTGAAGATAAAACAGAATTGTTTTGAAATATGTCCTAAAATAACTCAACTTTTACGTGGAATATGCTACAGACCCACCTTATTTATTAACAAAACCTCATAATGTTACTTCCTATTGTAATTTGATAACAAATTTTTATTCTTGCAAAAAAAAAAAAAGAGTATATATGATATTGGAAATGGATAGTGTCACAGTTACGTAACTTTTTATTCTCTACATTCTGAAAGAATACCGATCACTGCAGATGAAATATTGCTGTACTATTCAATACTACCGATAGAACTGTTTCCCTAATAGTAGAATCTTATAGTAAGGCAATGTCAAACAATATTGACTTTTAGGTAAAATTTTTTATCACTCACCTCATATTATTCTTCTTCTTTAACTATAAACTATGTTCCGAAACTAGTTTACCTCATATACCTCATTATTCTTCTTCTTTAACTATAAACTAGTTTTGGAACATAGTTAAATAAGAAGAATAATATGAGGTGAGTGATAAAAATTTTACCTAAATGAATATACCTCATAGTGTGAATTCCTAAAATAAGTAATATTGACTTTATTTTTCTAAATAGAGTAAAATTTTAACTGTTTTTACTGTTTTAAAGCTTACAGGGATTTTTTATAATTGCTTTGGGTCCAAGATCAGTTTGAAATTATTTTGTTCATCTCCTTCAAGCTGACCTTGTTCACTCTTTACTGTTGAATACCATTCCAGAATTTGATACGATAGTCTATCTTCTGACATTCTCTATATTTGGTGATACCAGTGAATTGGTATCAATTTAGAGCATCTGTAATTACATTTGTTTTAGTTCTTTCCAAATTTCTTCATTTCATATTTTTCAAAGCCTTTTCAGGTTTGATTTATTGCCACACAGAGACTCTACTGAATTTTGATTGCAATACATTTTATTTATAATATTAAGATGAGTATTTTTTGTTTATATAAATTAGTTGTGTGTATAAATATATATTTATTTGTATTTTCAGACTAATGAGTGGAAGACCTGCTACCAGAGTTTTAAGGTCAAGGACGGGAAGTACTCCAGAATCACCTCGGTCTTTGGATCCAAAATCTCGTCTCACTGGCAGTCCTCTGAGGCCACCAAGACAGGTACTCAAGTTCATATATATATATATATATATATACATATACAGTAAGCCTTCCTGATAGCATGCTCTCATTTAATATATGTTCCACATAACATGTTTATTTTGCCCAGTTTCTGCATAGTGTCCAATTGTTAAACATCATTTTTATGTTGAATTAAAATCTCATAAGATGTATTATTTTGTGAAATATTTTCAGTTCCGATTTATGATCAGGGAGACCAAATTTCAAACCTTTATTTAACAATTGTGGTTATATTATAATTTAACATCTGAATTCTTAAAATCTACGGATATCAACATGTTTACCAGGTCAAAAGAACATAATTTATATCACAAGATAAGAACTAATATTAGTTTTATTGGTTTAGATATTGCATTTCTTAAAAATTATAAAAAATAATCTGTGTTTCCAAAATCATTCAAGTTAAGATATCAAACAGCTGTAGAAATAGAGAGAGTATAACCAGATTTGCAAAACAAAAATGGCTAGATTCGGAAATTCAAAACCTTTACTCTAAAATAAGTAAACTTGAAATTCAAGCATGTAAACTTTGGAAATTTGTAACTTTTGACCTTAATGATTTGGAATTTCTATTATGGTATGAATTTCAAAGAAACATATTTTCTTCCATAAATAGTAAAACACAAAAAAGATTTCTTCTCAACAATTTCAATTAAAGATAAAACTTCTGTGTCACAAAAGTAAACCTATTGTATCTACTAATGATATCAATATTGTTGAAAATCTTTCTTCACAGACTTTTAATAAACAGAACTACAAAAATATTTTCAGCAATGCATTGATGGAAGTAGTGTAAAAGTAGCATTATTTATATACAGTACTCAGCAGCCTTATAAATTATTGATTTACCTGCTTCTGATTTTGAAAAGTATTACTATTGACTTTTAAACTTACAAACTTTTGGTTGCATGCACATTCCTTACTTTCATAATTTGTTACACTGCCAATCCTGTTGAATTAGAGGTTATCATGCTTGCCTCCGGTTTCAAGGTTTACAGGTTCAAACCTGGGCAAGGTCAATGGATTTTTCAGGGTGTAAAAATCATGAGCTTCTTAAGAAGGGAACTAAAATCATAGGTCCCACATTTTATGGCACGTAAAAGAACCTGAAGCCTGAAAAGAAAAGAGGCCTGTGAACATAATTTGTTAGTTCTTTCACACTCAGATTTGAATTGCAACATTAATGACTGTAACCTGTTAAAGAGTATCGTTAAATAAAAATAACATACTTTATTTGAGGCAATCAGAGGACAAGGGGTACAAGAGACAAAAAATTAGTTTGGAGAAAATTAAGTTTAAAGATCAATGAGAATATAAAATTCCAGGAATATCTGACAAGTCTCATAATTGTGTTTGTGTTCCTTATATATTAGTCTATTTATTTGCAAAATATGAACAGATTCAATATAAACATTAGCCATTCTATAACTTTTTTTTTCATTAAGAGTCACTTGTATCACTTGACCTCCAAGCAATATTTTGAAATAAATTATCCAAGGTAAGTAGATTCATACCAACGTTTTTATTATGATTGGAAATATGTACTTATCCAAAGAGTTACATATTACGACAAGATTAATTGACAAAATTAGTCTTAAGTTCATTGCACTTAAACCTGCATTCATTAATACATTCTCTTACCCACTTCTCAACATGAATGTTTCCCTTTCCTGTCTGTATACTGTTTGCCTTCATTCTTTCCTCTTTTTGCTTTACTTTTTAACCAATTTCCTGATTTACTAATCCTCTTTCTACCAATGTGCAATATTGGAGCATCTTCTTCTTCTTCTTCTGTAGGTCCTGTAATGCCAGGTTCTTGAATGCCACCTTCATTGGAATCAGTTAAGAAAACAAAAACAACACCAGTGATTAATCTTCATATTTAAAAAAAAAAGTACCTTTATTATAAACATTATTAGATTGCAAATGTAAATGATATTATATCTTTAGATTGTTAAATAATTTCCAATTATCTCAAAATGTATTGCTAAAAAGTAGTATTTTATAATATACAATTGTGAAATATAGATAAAGTAGTTAAAATATTTTACTTCCCATGAAGGCTGAGGTTAAGTTCATGCTCATGTTCATCAGATTCTGATTTAGACATAATATTTGATAAATCAATAAACCTCAAATAATCACCAACATTATTTTATACACTAATAATACAATAATAATCTTCATAAGTAATGCCACGAGTGATTTCCAATTTATCTAGAGAATTTGGAAATCAAGAGTGGCATTTGTTAGGACTATTTAACGAATAAAATTAAGCTGTTTACTCACAAATCATGGTTTAACTATAGTTATTTTAAAATATTTATATATTTAATGTAAATGGCAATGTTTGAAAACAAATCAGAAATGTGAGGTTATGTTCATTCACTACTGCTTGATCATATTATTTATTGCCAAATAAGATCGCAATATTTTAAGAGTGGAGAAATAATAAAACACATCAAACTATATATCAACATTACGGGTTATTCATTTATTTTTTTAGTAAACAACTCAGTAAAATCAAGGAATCTTTTCATTATTTGCTATATTCGATGTATTTGTTGGAGAAAAATAATGCTTTGACCTGTTCAGAACATTAAAAAGGAGGAGCTATCTTTGCTCACAAAAGCAGGAGCTGATAAAGAGAAATTGATAAAGAGTGAGGCGAAACATGACTGTCATTGGTTGTAAACAACATTAATTGAAATGTGATTGGTCATTGACTAGCATTTGTGGCATGGTTAAATACTCACATAAAATTTGTTAGAAACATTAAAAAATACAATGCTCTAAGCTTGAGTCCACCTAGCTGTTGGAAGCCAAGGAGTACAACTACAGACATACCCCTTGTCCTCCAAGTAGAAGAAATGTTTCTCTGAGTGATTTTCTAAGACTCCACTATATGTCAGAACCTGTCAACCACACACATATACCTCTTGGGCACCAAACAGTTTGACATATTAGCTAACCATTTTTGCACTTAACTCATTAAAAAAAAAATGTCACTTGTGCCCCTTGTCCTCTGACTGCCTCATTTTACTTGTCTGTTACTTGTTCTTCCTTAATATCCTTTTGGTACTTTTTAGAGTTGTTTTCACATTTTACTTACGTGTATATGTGTCTTCTAATTGATTATCTCCTCCATAACACAATCACTACCATGTACTGTATAGATTATAAAAATTGCCAGTTCAATTTTTAAAAAATACATCAAGATCAACAATAAAAATTGATTTGATTCCTACTCTATAAATAAAACATCTAAAAATCTGTGTTGGTCCCAGTGAACTAGTGATTTAGCATATTTGTCACTGGTATCGAGGTTGACGAGTTCAAATTACTTAAATACTTGTTCATTTTACTCCTTTTTTCACTCTTCAAGTGTTGTAAAGAACTTTTGTGCCATTCTGTATATAATTTTGTGTGGTTCAGGCAACTCCATGTTCAGAGGCAGAGGATGGCAGTTTGAGGCTAGATCGTGGTTCTTACCAGAACATGTATCAGGATATTGTAAGCATTAAGACCATGCTTCTCAAATTGAAGAGAGTCTTACAGGAGGTAAGTAACTTCTTAATTTCTTTTAAAATGCCCATATGAATAGCATGTCATTTTCTCTTATTGATGCTGATATAATTTTTTTTCCCCCAATCTGTAACGTGTGTTGCTTGTCCACAAAATTAATGTTGGTTGTATGTACTTGACATGTCTTACAAATGCAATGTTTACATTTTTAATTCTCTACTTGTACTCATACATATTTACACCATTCACTGTTTGATGTTCTATTTTTCATTCTATCATTCAGTCACTTTGCATGTGATAAGCTTTCACACAAGCAATGATGCTGATGAAATCTAGTCAAAGTTCATATTATACTTATAATGATAATCCATATAATGATAATCCAGTTCAAAAGTAAAATAAATAATAATAATCAAATAAGAGAGGATACATTTTATTTAAAAATTATTCCTTATGAGTTCAGTGAATTTAAATTAAAGTAGATTAGATTCATATTAATATTATCTTCTTTTCCTTCCTTGGTGCAAACCGGATATATCTCCCTCTGGGCCCTAGTTTCTTGACTTCGGTTACAACCACTTTTGAGGAAAACTAAAGGATAGCAAATCTTGTCAAATTCACATTAAACTTGCTGATTATCCCTACATGACCATAATCCTGTTCAAAAGTAAAAAAAAAAAAAAAAAAAAATTAATTGAATAATAGTGAATAAATTTTATGGAAGATGTTATTGTTTATGAGATCAGCGAATTTAAATTAGGGCATATTAGAATAATATTAGACCAACCTCATAGGCTAGTGGTCAGCATTTCTGACTACAGTTCATGAAGCCCCGGGCTCAATTCCTGGTCAGACCATAGATTTTTTTCTTTATAGGGAAATTTTCGTGTGGTTGCCCATGGTCTGGAGTTTAGGTTAAGTTTAAGTTAAGAACTCTCCTGACATTTCATTATTATTTATCACCCATCATACCATCAAGGTAATGTAATTCCACCTTACAGGTGCCCCAACCTAAGAAATTGATTATAATTCCACCAATGCCAGGGGAGAAAGCCAATAATGTATAAAAGACAATCTGGTGACATTGGAAAAAAAAAAATCTTCTTCCTGGTTATAAACCTAATGTATCTCTCTCTGAACCAATGTTGAGGAAAATTAAATGTATAACAAATACAGCTAAAATGTGATTGATTGTTCCCAATTTTATTGTTTTCCCAGATTCACTGTTGAAATAGTACAGTCCCTGTATTAATCACATTTAAACCATGAGGAAAAAACCTGCATTTATAGCTCCTCGATAGATCATTCTCCTACATTTATTGATTTGAATTTTCAGTTTAGAAATAAGAGGGTGGATCAAATATAAACCTGAATTTGTATCTGAAGTCTCTGGTAGTGAACTGCAAAGGTTGCAGTTTGGAGGGGAAGTTGGTGGGGTTGTCTGGAGTAGGGATCTTGATGTGTCGCACTCCGAAGAGCGGCTGCTTGCTTCAGTACGCCATGAGTGAGCAAGAGGTACACATGTCTGTTGCACAACGCATTATTATTAAGTTTTTGGCGAAAGAAGGCACTAAACCTTCTGAAATTTTGTGAAGGCTCCATGCGCAGTTCGGGGAAGCAACCCTTTCGAAGACGCAGGTGTATGATTGGCACAAAAAGTTTTAGCGGGCCGGGATTCAGTGGAAAATGATCCCCACCAAAGATGGCAATTAACAAGCATCACTGCAAACATTCGTGCTGTACGGGACCTTATTGAGGAGGATCGGCGCATAACAATTTCTGAAATTGCTTCACACGTTGGAATAAGCTTCGGAAGTGTTCAAGCCATCATCAGTGATGAACTCAAATTCCGAAAATCCGATCCGAAATGTGATTGTGCTGCATGACAATGCAAGGCCACACACTGCTTGGTTGACACAAGAAAAACTGACGAAATTGCATTGGACACCTCTGGAACATCCTCCTTACAGTCCAGATTTGTCGCCCTGTGACTACCATTTATTTGGGCCACTGAAAGAAGACCTGGGAGGAAGGCGGTTTGGTGACAATGCAGTGGTAGAGGAGTTTGTGCGCAACTGGCTGACTACACGTCATCCCTCATTCTTCAAGGATGGCATAAAAAAGTTGCCAACTCGATGGCAAAAGTGTGTTGGAAATGCAGGAGACTATGTAGAAAAACGAGGTGGTGGTTTTGTATTTTTTTGTTAATTCAATAAAATTGTAAACAATAATTCCGCTTTATATTTGATTCACCCTCGTATAATTCCAGATTGTGTGCCGGTTTGCTTGCCGGTGAGCTATAAGTCCTCAGGGTTCTGTTACAGAATAAATTTGTATCAGATGATGAACAGGTTTTAAGTATTAAATAAATAATTATTTTATTTCAATTTTATTTTAAATTGATTATAGAATAACTATAAACTTTTACACTTCATAGTTTGATAAAGCAAGTAAAGATGACTAAAAAATGAATTTAGATTGGGAGGGTTAAAAAAAAGTTCTAAGTTAAATTATTCATTTAAAAATATATCTAAGTGTTGTTTTAAGTCCATTGCTAGCTGATTTTCTAAGCAATGTGAGATTTATAGATAGTTTGATGTTCACAAAGCAAGTAAGCAAGTGCAAGTGAGATTTTTAGTTTTCTTTCGTAAGAAGGGAAATTATGTTTTGGCATGTTCTTCTTTAATTGCCTTGTACATATTTTTGTAAGAATATTTCTTACTGGTGCTTCAATTGTAGGTGGGAGAAAATATACAAAAGCTGGGAATCTCTAGTTTCGAAAAGGGTACCATTTTATATCTCCCTGACCTTTTTAGTCTACTAGCAAGATTCAAAGTACTGACCTTCAATATCCAGAGGTGGAAAGTGTAGTAGATTCATTAGCTTGTGACAGTTATTTGACATTTAACTGACAGTTTAATTTTGAATATAGACCTCTTTTGCATTAAGCTAATTTTGAAGGTTTTGACATTTAACTATTTGTCTTTTATATCAGGTATTTATTAATAGGAACTACAGATTTAATTTTTTCCTTCTTTATTGTTAAAATGGTTTTGTTCATTTAAGGAATTCTGGTGAATCATAATTTATAGTTTTATATTTTATTATAATTTTCGATATTAAATCCTCTATATATATATATATATATATATATATATTTCTGGTTTTAACAATGTATACATTTTTCTGCACCCATGATTTGTCTTCAATTTCACTTTATAATTTTCCTCCATTCGTCTCTATTATAACACATTTCTTCCTCTATTTCCGAGTCCTTCAAAGTTTCTCAAATCCCTTGGATCCACGTAAGATTTGGTTGTCCTTTCCTTCTCGTTCCTGATGGTGTCCATTCCATTATTTTTTTCGGTAATCTTTCATCCTCCATTTGCCTAATATGCCCATACCATTTTAGTTGCTTTTCTTGGATAAATTCTAAAATTGAGTTTTGTACATTCATGTTCTCTTTTATAACTTCATTTCTAATTTTCTCCCTCCTTGATATCCTAGCAGATCTTCTTCAATAGTCCATTTCTGCTACCATTAATTTTCTTTTCATCCGATAATTTGTAGTCCAAACCTCTGAACCATAAGTCATAATACTTCTAATTACTGTTTTAAAATTTTTAACTTTAGTTTCTTTTTTTTTTATATGTTTATCCCATAATATTCTATTCAGGGCAGATATTACATATTTTCCTGAGTTTATCTTTGATCTTATTTCCTTCTCCTGCTTCCCATCTTCAGTAATTGTTACTCCCAAATATTTGTATTCCTCTACGTGTTTAATTACCCCCATTTCATCTTCCAGCATCAAATCTTGATGAATGTCTCTTATGGCCATATACTTGGTTTTTTCCTTATTCACCTTTAGTCCCCATTTATTATATTCTTGAATCAATTTTCGGGTAATATATTCAATGTCTTCATACTCTTGTGCCAAAATAAGTTGATCATCTGCAAATTGGAGGGAAATGTGTATATATATACTAGAAGTCCCGGCCATGCGTTGCTGTGGCTAAGGTATACGTTAAAAATTTAAGTTAAGTTGCTGTTTTTTCAGCCAGATTACTTAAAACTAATACTTACGAAATTAATAATATTGAAAATAAAATAAAAACTGAACACACTTAAATTATGAAATAATCAATATTTGTAATTCAATTGAAATTTGCAGTTGCAACAAAAAGCACAGCCATCTGGATCTCTCTTTGTTAAATAATAAACCAATTACCTTACCAAATTACCTTACACCGTCATCTGTTAGAATCGTATGAAACTCACAGATAATTATAACTACCTTACACCGCCATCTGTTAGAATCGTATGGAACTCACAGATAACACTTTGTTAAATAATAAACAAATAATTTGCAATAAAAAAATAATGTGACTATAAATTTAATTATAAACTACCCTAAGTCTCAAGTTGGATCAAACTGCACACAGTGTGCAAAATTTTATTAAAATCGGTTCAGTAGTTTAGGATTCCATCGCAGACAAACAATGTGACACGAAATGTTTATATATTAAGATATATATATCATAATAAGTATGATATTACTCTACATGAATTTTCATTTAGTTAGATACCAAACACGATCTATTTATTATTTTACATGACTATATAATATACATATATGTGGGACTATAAATTCTCATTAGAATTGATCATTTTTAATCACAAAGTTAAAAAAAAAAATTATAAGTTATTCATAGATGTACTACGATTGATGTTTTCAATACGTATGCCATTAAATCTTTAGAGAATGAGGAAGGCCTACAACTGAATGGTATTAATAAGCTGTTAGTTTATGCTGATGATGTAGTACTACTGGCCGATAGCGAGGAGATACTAAAGGCAACACGCACACACTATTGAGTAACACTAAGAAATTAGGACTGGAAGTAAATATCAGTAAAACTAAATATATGGTCACACGTAGAAATACATTATATAATGGAAATGGACAGCTAATGACAAATGAGGGAAATTTTGAGGAATTGGCTGAATTCAAATACCTAGGAACAATAATCACAAATAGGAATGAGATGCACAAAGAAATTAAACATAGGCTCAATTCTGGAAATGCATGCTATTATGCATTGCAGAGACTTTTGATGTCCCAACTCCTTTCAAAAAATGTTAAGCTGAAAATATATAAAACTATTATTCTACCAGTTATATTATATGGGTGCGAAACATGGACTCTTACTTTAAGGGAGGAAAGGAGATTACGAGTATTTGAGAATAAAGTTCTTAGGAAAATTTTTGGACCAAAGAGAGATGAACAGACAGGTGAATGGAGAAGACTACATAACGATGAACTACATGGTCTTTATGGGAAGCCAGATATAATAAGAACAGTTAAGTCCCGTAGACTGCGATGGGCAGGACATGTTTCGCGTATGGGGAATGAAAGACGTGCATGGAAACTTCTTGTAGGAAAGCCAGAAGGAAAACGCCCAGTTGGTAGACCAAGAATGAGGTGGGAGAACAACATTAACTATGATTTGAGGGAAGTAGATTATACAGGGAATGATTGGAAGGCATTAGCTCAGGATAGGGATGTGTGGAGAGCTTATGTCCGTGCGGCCATGAACCTACGGGTTCGATAGTGCCAGTGAGTAAGTAAGTAAGTAATACGTACTGTAACAAGTTGATGTATGGAATTTTTATGGATGTTTGTGAATTTCTTCTTTATAGCATATACCTAACTAGACAGTGGGATCTGGGGATCAGTGCTGCATTTAGTTTTACTAACATTTGTTGTCAATCCTACCAGTCCACATTTTCACCGAATTGTCTGCTCTTCAGTTTAAGTAATTTTTAAGTTGTTACAAGTTCAATTCTTGACTCTTCGCAATTCTTAATCAGATTTTCAAAGGCATGGATCCTAAAAAAGTTTGTATGTTAGACAAAAGACTTCACATCATAGAAGAAATGGAGTAAAATCAACAAAGAAAAGGGTTGATACAGCTATGTGCCTAGGTGCTTAATTTGAAAAGGAAATGTGCTAACAAGCAAAAGAAAATTAATTAATATTTCATGAAATAGTTTAATATTTCCATTCCATAGTGTTCTGCCCAAGGGCAGGTCTTTCACTGCAATCATAGCATTTTTCATGCTATGCTTTGCAGCTTTATTAGGGAATTAAGGCATGGTAGCTTCCCGTTGCTTTCCACACCAGTGAAGGATGTTGATGATAAGGATGATAATGATGGCCGGATGATTTTCAGGGACCGTTGGGCCCTATGCTTCCTGACATTTATCTTACAGGTGAGGAAAAACCCCAAAAAACCTCACCCAGGAGCTTGTCCCAACTGGGAATCGAACCTGGGCCCGCTGTGTGACAAGGCAGTACGCTACCTTGAGACCAGAGCGGTGGACATAGTTTAATATAGTTTACTGTGATTTACAATGGTCAAAGATAATTATAATAAATAATTGCATTTGTTAAATATATGCATCAAATTTAACAATGTATATTATTTTTTATAGGCATTCACATTGATCTTTTTCCCAGATCCATTGTTTATTTTCAGGTCTCCCGATGCAAACAATTAATTGAGGTTTTACTGTGTAGTCAAAAGTTCACATTAAACTTTCTGATCAACTCCATATAATAATAATCTAATTCAAAAGTAAAGAAAAAATTATTTAAACATTTTATGAAAAATTGCATTGCTTATGACATCAGTGAATTTATATTAGGGCAAATTATATTCATACTAACATCATCTTCTCCTTCCTGGTTGTAAACCTAATGCATCTGCCTCTGGACCCTAGTTTCTTGAGTTCAATCCCAACCAATGTTGAGGAAAATTAAAGTATATCTTTTTTCTGAGATAAAAGTTAAAGTAGTTACACAGTTAGTGGCAAGAATCCTTGTTTAAGGGCAGTTCTTAGTGGTTATTAACCAAGTACCAATAGCAGAAATAGTAAACATACAATAAACTCTATCAACTTCTATCTCAGTTACTGTGCCAAGGGCATTTTTGTTAATAAAAATAATGTCATATACATTTCCTCTGATATAACCTAAAAATCCAATGAAATAACAAATTACCTAACAAAAAAGGAACAAAATAAAACAAAGTAGCTGAAACAAAATTTCATTTCACACATCAAAAAATACATAAATCACAAAATAAAACTATCCTGGAAAGAAGACTGCACAGAAGAAAGTTCTAACAAAAAATTGCAAAGTTTGTTAATAATGAACAAATCCCTGACTACCCAAGAAGTAGAGTTGTTGCTATGTTTAGGATGACTTCTTTGGCAGCACATTTGCATAAAATTAACATTTTTAAATCCCCATCCTGCATACTATGTGAAAATCCAAACTCAGTGATGAACAGAGGCCGTCTACTCCACTATAATGCTCTTACAAAGACAACTGGGGAACTGTCATCACAACTAGTTAGATGTTACTGGGAAGCCAGAAAGAAAATGGAGAGCCTCCAATTCCAAGAGCATTAGCAATCAACCAACCAACATTTCATTATTTGATTTAGTTTTCAGATAGTTTTGCATTATGGGAACTTAAAACAGAGTCCATTTTGAACTATACAGGATAAAATTGAACTGCCGACAAACTTTTAAAAGTTCAAATATGTTGGCTGAGTGTTTTGATATAAGGAAACTATGGTGTCCAGAATATGTTGATGTGTTAAATATGTATTATGTCCTTTGATGGATTTTGATTTTTACAGTACTGGCACCTACTTGAGTTGGTGATTAGTTGAATAATTTAGTGTTATTCTTTGTAATCTATAAGGAATTGAACTGCATCTGTAGGATGCTAACATTGCAGCACAGAGGTGGTTAGATATTCTGTTTGCTGACAAAATTGAAAAAAAATAAAAAAATAAATAATAATGTTGATGATAAATGAAGGCAATTTTTCAGTTATTAAAAATGTATAAAGCATCAGGTTCGGATGGGATCGAAGCAGAACAGATAAAACCAGGAGGAGAGATATTGATGGACAAAATATATTGGTTTCTTGGTTAATTTTTGAAAATGAGGCTCTTCCAGATGTTAGGAAACAATCAATTACTATATCAATCTATAAAAAAGGAGATAAAGTGCATCTCATTACTTTCAACTTTGTACAAAATTCTAACAAAAAAATATTAGTATGCAGACTTACTCCCTATGTTGATCATATAATAAGAGATCATCAGTGTGGATTTAGAAAAAAATAGGTTTACAATGATAAGATTTTTAGTATATGACAAATTTTAGAAAGAAATGGGAATATAATGTACTCTACATCAACTATGTGGTTAATTTTCTTAACTATACCATTTGCTTTTGTATGATTTACTTCCTGCTTAGCTGAGACTAACTGGACTCCTTTCGATTTTGCTGAGATGTAGATTACAAAAAAGGCATACAATTCAATTAAGAGGGAAGAGTTCAATCTGCTGGATTTATGAATTCCTGAAAAAGTATGTTAGGTTTATTCAAATATGTCTAAACCAGGCATGGGGAGCTTGGGCTCCGAGAGCTCATAACAAACTTCCGCCAATACTCATTCCACTCATTTGTACCTGCACTGGAAATGCAGGTACACAGTGATTGACAGTACACAGTGAGAGTCAGTGGCGTTCAATCCAGCGTGAGCGGTGCAAATTCTAAACACCGATATCATTTTAATACGGACTGGGTACATGATTATTTTTGCATTCAGAATGGCACGAAAGTTGTTTGTTTATTGTGTTCTACGCGGTTCTGTCATGTGAAACACTTTCAGATCTTCACATGCAAATCAATACGGACAGGCATAGGCATGATTAGAAATATATAACTATATTTTCACAGGGACATATTAATGATATATACTTTTAAAATACATTAGGTCAATGAAGTAATATGTTGCTGGAACAAAACATATAAATTTGGAATAAGAATATCAGAAAATAGAAAATTAAACACCCTATTGTTTGCAGATGACCAAATAATAATAGCAAATTCCGAAGATAATCTACAGAAAGGTCTGTATGAACTTAACAAAATTACAGAAGAATATGGATTAAAGATATCTACAGAAAAAACAAAAATTATGGCATTTCAAGGTGTAGATCCTGTCAGAAGTAAAATTGTACTGGACAATAAAATTTTGGAGCAGGTGAATAATTTTACATATCTAGGATGCAATATCTCATATGAAGAAGAAAAGGATGTAAATGCAAAAATATCTAAATTTTTAAGAATTTTAGGGTTAATAAATTCTATCTTCAAGCCACAGTTAGTCCAAAAGCATTCAAGACTGAAAGTGTACAAAACACTGGCTCTTCCAACTCTTTTGTATGGTAGCGAAGTATGGACGTTGAAACAGAAGGATATACAGAGACTTAGATCTGCTGAAATGAGATATCTTCGGAGGACTGCAGGATACACACTACTAGATCACAAAAAAATGAAGACATCTTAGAAGAATTACACATGGAATCTTTAGAAAACAAAATTTCTGATTATAAGTCAAGATGGATACAACATGTTCATCGAATGGAAGATCACAGAATACCCAAACTAATGTTAAGATATCAACCTGCAGGAAGAAGAAGACCAGGACGTCCACTCAAAAGACTTCTGGATGGTGTTTCTCTTGAGGCCGAAACAGGTCAACAAATGGCCTAAATTCGTGAATGTACTATGATGATGATGATGAAAATACATTAGGTAACATGCATGGAGTTCAATTTCATAAATTAAATATAATAGACGTAGGAGACTGTATGTTTTGTTTACACAGGGGATGACAGGATGGGATCTTTAAATAATCTAAAGCAGCAAACACTTTAAAACGATAGCAGACAACCACTTTCACAGAATTCAGTACGTGCTAGTTACCGGATTTCAAAATTGATTGCTGAGAAATAATATGAAATCTAAAACACTCTCCAGATTAAATGATGACACCCTTGGCTCAATATTACGTCTCTCTATGAGTACTATCAGCCTAACATAGATAAATTAGTGTCAGCGGTCTACTATGCGCCCTTTAAACGTTTGCACAGATATATGTAAAGTACTTACAAATGGAAGGGATTAGTGCATATGTTTGGGGTTGTAAGGTTGTGCTGCCATTGATACTGCATGGTACGCCGAGATGACAATAACAACAGTCTTGAATTCAAGGAAAGGTGTAATAAGGAATATGTCATACTACCCCTCATTCGCCAGCTTCCCAAGCCTGGTCTAAATGACACAAAGAATACAGTGCATGTAGGCAAACAGCTTTCAGATTCTTTTGAAAATCACAATGGGTTAAAGCAAGAAGATCCACTATCTTCTCTGCTATTTAATTCTGTTCTAGAGTGTGCTGCCAAAACTTTTTTAATAACCTGTTAGTTTATGCTGATGATGTAGTATTATTAGGCAATAGTGAGGAGATACTAGGGGCCAACATGCACATTCTATTGAGTAACACTAAAAAATAGGGACTGAATGTAAACATCAATAAAATTAAATTTATGGTCTCATAGAAATTCCCCATGTAGTGGAAATGAACAGTTAATAAAAAAAAATTAGAGAAATTTTGAATTCAAATACTTGGGAACAATAATTACAAAGAAGAATGAGTTGCAGAAAGTAATTAAAGATAGTGTCAATTACGGAAATACATCCTATTATGCATTACAGGGACTCTCGTCATCTCAACTTCTCTCTCTCTCAAAACAAAATTAAACTGAACATTTATGAAACTGTCATTCTCCGAGTTATGTTATATGGACTCAAAACTATTACTTTAAGGGAGGAGAAAAGATCAGTCAATACTAATAAAATTCATTGTTTAAAATCGTTCAGATGGATAGTCATATTATGATCAAATTCAAATATATACCTTCTTTGGTCAGTACTGTCGTCCTCAACTTGTAAAAAGATGTGCGTGCTTTTCTTTTCCTGAAGGCCTTTCAAATATCTATTCCATCATCAGCAGGTATAGTTCATCGCTACATTTGTTGAGATGTTCTCGACGATGTTGGTCTTGATTTAGTGTTGTCCACAACTAAAGAAAAGCACACACATCTTTTTACAAGACATGGAAACTCATTGTAGGAAAAATAAAGGGAAAGCACCCAGTAGAAATAATGAAGTGGAAGAGTAACATCATTATCCTTGATTTGGGAGAGGTAAATTATACAATCGGATGATTGGAAATGTTGGCTCAGAATAGGGATGCAAGGAAAACTTATGTCTTGCAGGCATGAGCCTGTGCACTTGATATTGCCTGTGAGTTATTTATTTAGTTAGTTAATTAGTTGATATTTTAATTGCATTTTAATTTCTTCTACAAAATATTTTGCTTTCTCTAGAGGGCTGAACTCTAACAGCCCTGAATATGGCTACACTGTAGGAAGTAAAATTTATTTCATAAAAATGTATTAGTCATGTATTGTAACCTTTTTATTTTTTTTCCATTATCATGATTATATGCAGTTACTATATAACGTAGCATTTTAAAATAATTTTATAATACTGTAAACATAGAATTTTAATCATTAGTAGAGATGCATGTGTAGACACACATTAATTCATAATTGGTATAATTTAAGACAGTAGATGTTATATTTCTTGTCATTATAATACAATAACATATAGAAGATACTCTAATATTCAGTTTTTTTTCAGACTATTAATTCCCAGTATTTAGTTCGACACAGTTGCTTGCTCATAACTTACTGTTGAAAAGGAACATTTTCTCTATATTTTATATGCTTTAATATGTGTTTTGTATATTCATGTGATGCATGATTGTTATTTAACTCATGAAAGTATTTAATTGGAATGTTAACAATAAAAACATTGTATTAGAAGATTGCGGGTTTATAAGACAGTGGTCCATAACTCCTAGACGTTTCTCCCTTGACTACAGAGGGTATCCACAGTGATGAGTTCTTCTAGGTGGTGTTCCCTGGTTGGAAGTTCGGCTTCCGACCAGGGAACATCACCTAGAAGAACTTGCCACTGAAGATGGTCTTCGTAGTCCAGGGAGAAACACCAGTTGTAGACCATGTCCTTATATCTCGGATTCTTCTAATGATATGACTACCAGCTGTGAAAACCTGCATTCTACAATAAAAAACATTTACTGCTTCTAAATACTTATTGACACATTTATTTAATGTTTTAAAATAATGGTTTTCTGTTGTGCTTAATTAAAATTTACTACTCATACTTTCAAGTAATAATTCTCCACAATTTTTAGTTCAAAATCAAATTGAATTTCTCATTATGTTTTGTTTCAGACTACTATAGCATAATTACCAAATTGTCATAGTCAGTCGTGGTGATTAGTGATTAGCGTACTATATTCTCTTGTCCTGAGGTTCATAGGTTGAAACCAGCTGGGGTCAATGATTTTTTTCTGGGCATAAAAAAATCCTGAGTATGATTTTCTTTGGAAGGAAAGTGAAGTAATGTGAAACCATGGGTCCTTTACTATAGATTTATGGCATATAAAAATTTCTTAACCCTGAAATGAGCATTTTTAAATAAAATGTTACTATCACTACTATCTACAAATTACTTTGGATGGCCAGGAAATACTTACATGTGACAAGAAAACATTTTCTAAGTTCTAATCTAACGCAATTGAAGTACTCTAACCTGTGAAAGAATGCATGCTGATTTTATTTAATGTAAGTTAATTGGTGCAGACTCTATATTGGTTGCACTGGAACACAGAATATTCATTAAAATCAATATGGCGGCCACGTCTTCATATATTTCAATATCGTGAAAAATACATTCAAATAATCATTAGAAAATATGCAAAAATAATTGTAAATAGTGGGAAATAATTTGAAAAAATGAAACCCTTAAGAATAAAATTTGACGGGAGTTTATAAAGTAATTTAAAAAGTCATTTCTCATGTTGTAAAGATAGATTATATAACACAATATGTATGTTTTTCTACATTATGATCATATTTTTATATAATAAATTTGGGAATTTTTAACATTATGAGGTTTTATTAATAAGAATTAAATGAATCATGAATTCTTCTTACCTCATACTTCTATGTTTTTTAAACACAGCACTGCAGTATCAGCGACCATCGTCACCATCCTCAGCTGTTTTCACGACTGTCAATTTTTTCTTTTGCCGGTGTTCTTTTGAAGGAATTATTTTCTAAACTGCCATCTGGTGTTCTTTTGAAGGAATAATTTTCTAAACTGCCATCTGTTTTAGAAATTGATTCCTTCAAAAGAACACCAGATGGTAGTTTGGATAATTACTGGCAAAAGAAAAATTTGACAGTCGTGAAAACAGCTGAGGATGGTGACGATGGTCGCTGATACTGCAGTGCTGTGTTTAAAAAAAATAGAAGTATGAGGTAAGAACAATTCACAATTCATTTAATTCTTATTATGATCATACTTTCTAATGTATGTATTTTGCATTTCTATCACTTATAAAATGACTTTTATAGTTAAAAATTAAATATGAAAATGCATTTAAATAATATTCTTTCATGAGTTAATTTATTAACTGGTTGTATACAGGCTGTTACTTTTGTTTTATTTATAATTTATTAACATTCACAAATTCACAAGTAATTTTGATAGTTTGTGATTTGTTTTGTTTTTTTGTTTGTTTCTGTTGCCTATTGGTTGTTGTGGTGTGATGCTGCCCTTCTTCTCCCCTTCTAATTGGCAGAATGAAGAGAATGGTTTGACGAGGGTAAGATAGACTTTATAATTAGGAACTGACATTTTTAATATATAATCTTCCATTCTCCACTAGTCTATTTAAAATTTAACATGTAGATGATTATCATTTTGTTGTTTTTGTTTCTCTTTTATATACTTGCAACTTTTATGTTAGTCTGGATATCTCCTCCATATTATGCATGCCAATAAACTAAAAGTTGCTAAACAAACCTGGATCAATTTAGTGGATTTTAAGGTGCTAAATTCTAGAATGCATTAATATTTCTTCTCTAAACAAGTTTCTTGCTGTTTAACACTATGAGCTTTATTTTAATTATTATGAGTTAGAGATTTAGACATTTAGGGTCGAATGTTTGAACGCATTAGACAGTAAAAGGCGTTCTCTGCTGATAAAGTTTTATTCAAACACATTTTTCTTACTCAGAAATCTATTCACGCAGTAATAATTGTAAAGCTACCTGACAAGGTACCTTAAGATCGTAGCTCAAGATATAAACTTATGTGAAAATCCCGAAGGGAACTGATGGTAACCGATGTAGTTTGAAACTTATCCAAGATGTCGGACCTTGAAGACTTCGATCATGTTTTCGGTATACGCGGAGAAGAGGAATTTGATAGAGTCTACCAAAGAATTCAACTGGAAGAACAGGAGAATCGGCGTAATATTGTGCGTCGCAGACGTGTTTGTATACGGTATTATTTGCGGGATGCAAGCATAAATGCATTCCTCTATAGCAGACGAAAATAACGGAAGTGGTTTTATCGCTGAGAATTCTGGGTAATTCGTTGCCAATATTACGAAAACGTCAACATTCATGCATGACCGGTTAAGGCGGCCGTAATTCGATCTCAGCTCACCAGTGATTGGAAGTAATTTGAGTAGAGAGTAATGTATTTGCATACGACCCTTAATCTGTTTTGGAATGGAAACCTGAGGGAAGATGAGGCAGAGGAAGACCTAAAACCTCCTGGAGTCAGGGAATATATTTATAGAGGAAGGAGAAACATCTACAACCAGGAAATTGGATGGACTGACAAAATTGGCTATTGGGAATCGGACGATGTCAAAGACATTAATCAACCAATGATCTATCTAGTTAAGGGCCACATGCAAATACATTAGTCTCTACTCAAATTACTTCCAATCAGTGGTGAGCTGACTCACCGTGAGCAATTGCAGAGAACGAATTAACGGCCAACTTACCAGTCATGCATGAAAGTCGACATTTTCGTAATATTGGCAACGAATTCCCCAGAATTCTCAGCGATAAAACCACTTCCGTTATTTTCGTCTGCTATAGAGGAACGCATTTACGCTTGCATCCTGCAAATAATACCGTATACAACGACGTCTGCATCGTGCAATATTACGCCGATTCTCCTGTTCTTCCAGTTGAATTCTTTGGTAGACTGTATCAAATTCCTCTTCTCCGCATATACCGAAAACATGATCGAAGTCTTCAAGGTCCGACATCTTGGATAAAGCAGCAAAGTACGCGGCAAGGTTTCAAACTACGTCTGTTACCATCGGTTCCCTTCGGGATTCTCACGATAAGTTTCTATCTTAAGTTACCTCGTCAGGTAGCTTATGAATATCAACAATTATTATCACATGAATAGATTTCTGAGTAAGCAAAATCATATTAGGATAAAACTTTCTCAGCAGAGAACACCTTTTACGGTCTAATGAGTTCAAAGATTCGACCCTAGACTCACCTCATATTTTTTAATTTTCTTGCAGTAACACTATGGGGTTTCTTTTAATTATTAATAATTAAGAAGCATTGCCAATATCACACAGTTGTGAAGAAACCTTGGTCTGCAAGAACATTAAAAAAATGAGGTGAACATACACAAAGAAATTAAACATAGGCTCAATTCTGGAAATGCGTGCTATTATGCATTGCAGAGACTCTTGACTCCCAACTCCTTTCAAAAAACATTATACTGAAAATATATAAAACTATTATTCTACCAGTTATTTTATATGGATGCGAAACATGGACTCTTACTTTAAGGGAGGAAAGGAGGTTATGAGTATTTGAGAATAAAGTTCTTAGGAAAATTTTTGGACCAAAGAAAGATGAACAGACAGGTGAATGGAGACTACATAACAGTGAACTATGTGGTCTTTATAGGAAGCCAGATATAATAAGACAAGTTAAGTAGACTGTGATGGGCAGGGCATGTGGCACAAATGGGGAATGAAAGACATGCATTTAAGCTTTTTGTAGGAAAACCAGAGGGAAAACACCCAGTTGGTAGACCAAGAATGAGGTGGGAGGATAACATTAACTATGATTTGAGGGACGTAGATTATACAGGGAATGATTGGAAAACAGCTCAGGATAGGGGGGTATGGAGAGCTTACGTCCGTGCAGCCATGAACCTACGGGTTTGATAGTGCCAGTGAGTGAGTTAGTTATGAGGTGGGTCTAAGTTCCTAACTCATAATAATCAAGTTTGTTGCTGTGTTTATTGTGTGTTCTTTCAAATATTGTGAGTTAAGAATTTAAACTCTCCTCATATTTTCTTATTTTTCTTGCAGACTAGTTTCTTCACGCCTTCGTGATATTGTCAATGCATATTAACAACATGAAGGCTAGAAGGAACTAGTCAGCAAGAAAAATAAGAAAATATGAGATGAGTCTAAATTCTTAACTCATAATAATTGAAAGAAAACTCGTAGTGTTACTTTGTTCAATATTAAATGTGTTCTTTCTCTTGATTGAATTTTTCTCTGTTCATGCTAATATCAAATAGAACACACAATAAAAAGCAAAAGAAAATGGATTTAAAGAAAACATGGTTTACAAGGAAACAAATAGGTTCAGAAAACAAATGTTAATCAAAGAAAGTATCCTTCAAACCGTGAGAGAAGAACATAGAAAATACAAGGAATTTACGTTCAATTTTGAAATTCATTTTTGAAATCATTCATTAAATTATTCATTGGTAGCATCAGGCAAGTCAAAACATAATTGCTATTTCTTCCAAATCTGTGCACATCTAAGAAGGAGCTGTCACAAGAATATACCTCACTGTAAAAATTCATGATCCAGTTGAGAGCTTGTTGGTGGAAAAGAATGATAGACATGTCTCACTGCTCGAAGGTGGTAATCACAACTGCAGAGTATTATTCTTATTTTTAAAATATTATAGTTTATTGGTTAATAAATATACAGCATGTAGAACAAAAGTTTGTAGCCTCAATGTGTGGGAATTCATTTAAAGGAGAGAATTAATATGCATTTGAATCAGAAGCCTGGTAACTCAATGGTCAGAGAACTGGTGTACATAACCAGAGACATCGATTCAGGCATATATTTTTCTCTTCAAATAAAATATCATCATGTCCCGCGCCGTAGCCGAGCGGTTAAGGTAGGAAGCCTTGGCGCAGAGCTATGGGACTTGCGCTGGTTCGAGTCTCTATGGGGGAAGAAATTTTCTCATGGTATTTCGGCCAGTATGGGACCGATGCCTACCCAGCATCGTGAGGCAATTGGGTAGCTACAATAAGTAGCGGCTCCAGGTTGAGGAACCAGCTATAACGGCTGGGGGACTCGACATGCTAACCACATGTCACCCCTATACTGGCTGTTGATCATCTACCTCTGTGATTGACACATGTGGATGTGAAGGGCCAGCAGCTGGCTGGTAAAAGGGCAACCGCTGAAAAGTGGAAAGACCCTCAATCGCAATAAAATATCATCATCATAGTACATTCATGAATTAAGGCCATTTGTTGACCTGTTTTGGCCTCAAGAGAAACACCATCCAGAAGTCTTTTGAGTGGACATTCTGGTCTTCTTATTCCTTCAGGTTGATAGCTTAACATTTGTTTGGGTATCCTGTGATCTTCAAATAAAATAAATATTATTAATTTAATACTTTTCACTGAAGGACAAATTATATTTGAAGAGAAAAATTATATGTTCAGACTGGGGTTTGAACCCATGACCTTTGGCTTTCTAGGCCAATAATCTACCGCTGAGCTATCTGAGCACTCCAATCTAAATGAAATTTTTTTTCTTATACATTGTTAATTCCTGATCACTGAATGCTATGAGCCTTTGCTTGATAATGCAAATGGCGGCTTCTTATTTAAGAAGACATTTATTGGGAATTTAAACATTACTTTATAAAGCCAGTAGGGCTTCTTTCAATGTTTTTTAATTAATTTAATACTTTAATAAATAGGTAGATAAATATACTTCTGCATATACATAAAATTGAAATCACATGGAAATATTTCTTCATTTATGGTTGTACATTATTATATTTAACTCCTATATGTGTTGTGTATTGTTTTACTTGTTCTCGACATATTTCTCTTAATTAACTCCTTGGTCTAATACCTCTCCCTTATTGATTTGTTGTGCTTTATTGGCTTTCACCATCCATTGATTTTGTGTGCCTCTTCTTGTGTGTGCATGTTTCCAGCTATCTGTTCCCGCTGTAATTATCTTGATATGACTGCACTTAGTGTATGTAATAAGCTACAATGTTCAACCTTATTAATACCTGTAATGTCAATGTACGAACTATGGTATATTAGTAATATATTGTATCAGAATTATCATAAAAAACATAATACAAGTATATTTTAATTAATTAATTACATTTATTAATTTTTATACATAATATATGCTTATGATTAGTATTAGATATGATCTTATTAATAATGCATTATCATTAATGGGTCGGCTGTGGTGGACTAGTGGTTATGCTCTTTGCTTCTGGTTTCCAGAGTCGCAGGTTTAAACCCGGCTGCGATCGATGGATTTTTTAAGGGTGAAACAATTCAAGGAGCAAGTCCTTGGGGGGGGGGGGCTTTAAGCCATGGGTCCTGAGTCTGAAGATTTTCAGGCATCATAAAAGATGCTTAAGCCTGAACAAAGACCTCTAAGCAAAATTTACTGGTCTCAAAGATCTTAGTAATAAATTATATTTGAAAAGAAAAATTATATACTCAGACTGGGGTTTGAACCCAGGATCTTGGTTTTTCTGTTCCAATGCTCTACAAACTGAGCTACTTGAGCACTCCAATCTAAATGCAGTTTTTTCTCTTATACATTGTTAATTCCCGAGTCCTGAATGCTATGAGCCTTTGCTTGATTATGCAAATGGTGGCTTCTTATTTATTGGGAATTTAAACACTACTTTATTTTAAATTAATTAACTTTGTTAAATTAATAATAAAAACATCCTAGTAATTCCTTAGTTTCCTGCTAGATGTCTCACTGAGTCAGTGTATTGACCACATGTCACTCATGACATCTATGGGCAAATAACGTAACTAAAATGAACTTGGTCTATTAACTTCTGGCAAAGGAAAGCCTATGACTCAACAATGGGCTACGTGATTAATCATTATCATTAATGAAATACAATATAATTAAGGTTTTAGTTTAATGCACGTGGGCTTGTTTAGGAAATACTAAGTTTGTTATTATTAATTATGCTCAATACCAACGAAGCCCAATCTTTTTTCTTAAGATATAATGACATTACATTGCAACTTTATCCCACCTCCTTTATTTATTGTTATGATGGTGATAGAACCTTTCTCCTTCTGACTATCATTCTTGAAAAGTACATGAAAGTGTATTAGTTCCACATAGAGTGGATTGAGATAATTTTGCCCTCCCTATTTTCATTTAAGTTTGGGCATTGTTACTTAATACATTTAATGCAATTAGGATTGATTAAATTATAATTCATTTAGGTGAGTTAGTTTTGGGGTAATGTTGGTGTTTTGGAATAGGGGAAGTGCATGGTGGTTAATCTTTCCTTAGTTCATTTTTATATTTTTCCCATAAATGGTTAAGGTTTTATGTTGTTATTTATTTATTTGAAATCTAATATACTTGATTATAAATTACTGTTGATGGATATATTTTAATTATATTATTATTTTATTTTTTGCAGGCAGATACTCTCAACCCCTTCGATAGTTCATTGAAGGTGAGTGAGTAAATTGTAATCAAAAACTTAGAAAAAATTGTTTATTTAAATATGATATAATGTTGATTATTTAAATTATAACAAAAAATATTTTGATTTATTAATTGGATATATTGAAATAAATACCAAATTATAATTAGTCTCAAATTTTGCTCTGAAATTGAAACAAAAATTAATATTTACTTGCAAAACATTATTGTTATCATTAATAATGGGCCTATGTTTTGTCAGTGAGTGTATGGATAATGAATACTTAGAACTCTTATTTCCTAGTACATGTTTTAATTATAGTTGAATTCCTACAAATGGACAGTTTTAAATATTCCTGGCCCAAACAAATTTCTTACTTAGGACTTAAGATATTTCTACAAATATACATATTACAGGTTATCAATGATAGTTATATTGAATTAAAAAAATATGAAAATATAGAGATATATAAAACATAAATAACTCTCCATTATAATAAAATTAATTATGGTATTACGAAAGAAATTTAACATAGGTTTTAACTTTGGAAACACATCCTATAATGCATTAGGGACTTTTGTCAACTCACTTTTTTAAATTAAGAAAGTATTAAACTAAATATATATCATCATCATCCATGCAAGTATTAAGCCATGTGGCCTGTGACTGTCTCAAAGAGGAATTTTCCATCCAATGCTTTTTTGACGTCCCAGCAATCTTTTGCCTTGGGGCAGTAACGAAGCATGGCTTTTGGAATTCTGTGAGATGGCATTCATTGAAGATGGGCTTTCCAATTGCTCTGGTAGTTTTGTATATGAAGGAGAATGGGTTCTACATCCAACTCTTCTATAATTTCATCAATTTCTTTTATGGTCCCACTTTGTATAGCCTGTATAAATAGCATCTTATTTGCTGTTATTCAACTTTCGTCTCTTCTTCGCATTGTTCATGCTTCACTACCTTATCTCAATACTGTTCTTGCAAGAACTTTATAAAGCTGTAATCTTGTGTTTTTTTGTACTAAAGACAGTTTCATAATACTTCTTTCTTCCATGTCTAATCTCGCAAAGGTCGTCAACAGGTTGATCTGTCTGATTCATCTGAGGCTTGGTTCAAGACTTGAAAGCAAATGTAAATTTTTTGCCCAATGGGTTACTGGCCCAGAGGGGTATTATTGTGGGATTCCCACTAAATATACACCGTGCCCACAAATATAGTATCATACTTTAAGCTACTACTACGTCGCTTTGGATAATTGTATCTAAATGAAATTGGTGGCAATCAAAAGAGAAACTCAAAAAGTTTTTCCTATACCTCATAGACATTGAATGTGGCCTCCACGAGTGACGCTGCAGACATTCACATTTAACCTGTCTGCTAAATATCCAACAATGAACCCATATCGACCACAAAAAACATGATTAAATTCAGTTTAGTTTCTGTATTGTTGTCCATTATTCTCCATTGTTAACATGCACAAAACTTTCTGAGTTTCTCTTTTGATTGTTACCAATTTTATTTAAATACGATTATCCAAAGTGACATAATAGTAGTTTAAAGTATGATACTATATTTGTGGACACGGTATATATAAAATGGTGATTCTTATATTTATGTCATATGGATCAGAAATATAGTCTCTTATTTTAAGAGATGGAGAACTTTAATTAAGGGGAATTTGTGAATGTCTGTTGCAAAATGATAGTCTATAAGTCCGTAGTCATATATATGTGTGTGTATATATATATATATATATATATATATATATATATATATTTTTTTTTTTTTAATTCATCTTAATTACTAAGATTGGTTGGAGAAAACCCTCAATTATGAGGCAAATTCTCAGAATGAATTAATTTTAAGAGAGGTAACAAGATTATGAGTATATGAGAATAAAGAGCTTCAAACATTTTTGGATGTAAGAGAAATGAATGGACAGATGAATGGAGAAAACTATGTAACTATATTATCTTTATGGGAGATCACATGTAATTAGAACATTTAAGTCTCATAAGCTGCATTGGGCAGAACATATGGCATGAATGAGAATGAGAGAAAAGCATGGAAATTTATTATAGGAAAACCAGAGGGGAAATGCTTGGTAGATAGACCGGGAATTAGGTGAAAGAATAACTTTAACTATGATTTAAAAGAGGTGAATTATACGGGTAATGATTGGAAAATATTAGCTCAGGATAGGGAAGTGTGGTGAGCTTATTTTTACGCGACATGAAGATCCAGATTTGATAGTACTAGTGAATTAGTCAGTTTACTTATTTTTTTAAGATAGTTTAACAAAGAGTCTCGACTAATAGATATAACATTTTGCTATAAGTTGTTAATATATCATTAAATATGCAATATAAATATGATATTGGTAAGGTAATTTATATTTGAAGAGAAAAATTTTCACCTAGACCGAGACTCGAACCTGGGACCTTTGGCTTGCCGGGCCAAATGCTCTACCAACTGAGCTACCGAGGTGAGTTGCGATCTAGACGCAAATTCTTCTCTTATATACGTTGTAATTCCCTCTCACCAAATGCTTTTGAAACCATTGCTTCTATCTTTGCAAATGGCGGCTTCTTAGTTAAGAAGACATTTATTGGGAATTTAACATTACTTTATAAAGCTAGTAAGGCTTCTAATGATGTTTTTATTATTAAATTAACATTTCTCAATGAAAGATAAATTATATTTGAAGAGAAAAATTTTTGCCTAGACCGAGACTCGAACCCGGACCTTTGGCTTGCCGGGCCAAATCCTCTACCAACTGAGCTAGCGATGTGAGTTACGATCTAGATGCAAATTTTTCTCTTATATACGTTGTAATTTATGTTGAGTTGTTTTTGACTCACCTCTTACTTCTTAACTCCTTTGCAGACTCGAGTTTTGTCACTGCATTTGTGACATTCTCAATGCTATATCACGATCACAACTGTTGTGATCATGATATAGCATTGAAAATGTCACAAATGCAGTGACGAAATGTTGTGATTATGATATAGCATTGAGAATGTCACAAATGCAGTGACGAAACTCGAATCTGCGAAGGAGTTAAGAAGTATGAGGTGAGTCAAAAAACAACTCAACGTAAATTAAAATAAACATCATAGTATTATTTCCTAACTTCATAACTTAATTGGTAAAGTAAATTTATCTTAAATTCAACCTCATAGTGATTTATTCCTATAAAAGTTCAAATGATATTAGTACTTCATTACTTTTGTGCTCATTTAACCAAGCTGGCCAGCTTCTTGGTCTGGCCCTATTTTAAACATTGTCCAATATTTGAACAATTCTTACAAATGTGCATGAATATTTTAACATTTAATTTCAGAATGGTCTCTTCTATACCCTGGCAAGCAGTGAGGTAGCTGGTAGCGAAAGTGAAGATGGAACTGAATCAGGAATTGGTCAATCTCCACTAGAAGAGATAACAGATCTAAGGAGACAGGTTTGTATTCGTTATTAATAACTGTAATCTTTCTTTTCAAATGTCCAAGATACTGATTTTAACTCTTATTTTCTTCTAGCTTCCCATTATCAACTTGATATATTCTTTGCTTGTAGTTTTCCATGTTTTCTTGAAAAATCACATAATTAATTACATGTAAGCCTAAAAAACTATGTGGTTTTACATAAAAATCGAGTCTCTATTTGTGACAGTATTAGTCATGCAAAAAATCTTGGTTCCATCCATCAGATGTGCTTCTTATGTCCACAGTTTAGCATTAAGGCTTGAAGAATTAGGCAGGTATTCAAGAACTAAGCTCTTTAGGCCATGCCATCTCAGTCTTCCATAAGCTGAGACTCTCATCTTTCAATTGTTCCCGGAAACTTTTTTCAATAAATATTTGTTAGCACATGATGTTGAATGGAGTGTGCCAATTAGAGTAGTTCTGCATGATACACATAATTAACCACGGAGAGAAGTGCTGAGAGTCGCTCTTTGCACCGGCCTTAATGTGTATGTCCAAGAGTATAATCAGCTGAAACTGTGTGCCTAGGAGACTTCTGAATATTTATGTTGAACATTTCAAGTCTCGTTTAATAAGCACACATTTATTAAATTAATATTAAGAATCTAAAGCTGTTACTATAATTGAAGTAAGTAAATTAATGAATACAACTAAACTATTTTAATCAATGGTAAAGAGAAAAATTTCTGCCAAACCAGGAATCGAACCCTGAACCTTCAGCTTTCCGGGCAGATGCTCTGACCAATGAGCTAATTCAGACTACATTCCCATCCAAGCATAAATCCTTCCTTTACCAAGACCAAGAGAGTAAGGCAAAGGAAGGATTTATGGTTGGTTGGGAATGTAGCCTGAATTAGCTCAGTGGTCAGAGCATCAGCATGGAAAGCTGAAGGTTTGGGGTTCAATTCCCAGTTCAGGCAAACATTTTTCTTTTTCCCATTGATTACACATTTAATTAAATGCTGTATTGTATACTAGCTGATTACCTAATGTTGCCCAGTTATTTTTTTATCCTAATCTTCTTGTCACTGATCAGCTTAGGAACTATGGATTTGACACTAATCTGTCATTTTGGACATTTTATTTTTTCCTTTTGCCAATGGAGTCTGAACTTGGATATAAGGAGCATTGGGAGTTAGTCATGAAAACTATGAAAACCAGTTAAGAAAACTGATATAATGGTCGAGGGATTTCATCATGCTAACCAAGTGACTCCCTGTACTATCACTTGCTTGCAGTGACAACAACCAGTGTAGTCAAAATTAGCTCTCCAGGGCTGTTGTGCCACAGATTAATTATTATTGTAATTGTTGTTGAGGCCAAAATAAGTGGGATCATAAAAATATATATATATATATATATATATATATATATATATGTGTGTGTGTGTGTACATCTTTTTTTCTCTACATGTGCTTAATGTTGAACCAGTATTATATTAGATTAGAAATGGATTCAAGTTTTAAGACCTTAGGGTCTTATTATAGGATGGTGATAATGATTATGAATTTATGATTGTTGTTGCTTTGGTTTGTATTGTAGGTCGTGTTCTTGCAACAACAACTGGAAGATAAGGAACGCACAATACAACTTCTGCAAATTCAGATGACCAAATACACAAATTCAGACTCTGGTGGTGCCAATGCATCTTCAATAAGTACAGCAACAAAGGAATCTTGCAATGCTGCAACTCAAACAGAAAGGGTATGTACAATACAGTGATGTGTAGCCTGACAACTTCATGTAAAGCCCTTGCTTGAACCCACCAGCGCTGTGTGTCTAGAATGCTATAGAGAGAGAGCAACAATAGAGAAAGAGACAAACATGCTAATGCAATGTTTTTATTATTAATTTAACATTTCTATTGAAAGATAAATTATATATGAAGAGAAAAAATTTTTCTCTTCAAATGCTAATGCGATATTGCTATATCTGCTGCACAATTTTATTTTTACCAGTTGCCACTGCATCAGTGTGAAATATGATGATGATGATGATAAACAAACCTGTTCATTTTTTGAAATAAAAATTAACGCTTGAACTGGGAATTGAACCCTGGACCTCTGACTCTGTACGTCAGCATGCAGTCCATTACATCATTCAAGACCCAATACAACTACTAAATTTTCTTGCCACTTAACACAATTCTCTTACGTCCGAAGGCAGATAGCTCTAGCTATTAACAATGCCATCAGACGACTTTTATTCAAAGTATTTTTAACAAGAATTTTACATTTACTTTTAAGTGATAAAAGCTTAATATTTTGATTTTATATTTAGTTTAACATATTCCAATCCTGTTAAACTAAATATGACGTAAAAATATTAAACTTTACTGCTTAAAAGTAAATGTTGGTTTGTTGGTTGGTTGGTATCTAATGTCGAGCACTTGATAATGAAATCATTCACTCTCTTGCACTCCAATATTTAGCAGAAAGGCTGGTCTCTTTTACAAAAGCTGGACAACGGAGGAGATGGTTTCTTTCCATATCTTCATTTAAATTGCAAAAAGGGCATTTAGGTGAATCTGTTATGCTAAGTCTGGTAGGTTTATTCAGGCAGTCATGTCCCGTTAGCAGTCTGAATATTGCTACTGCAGATTTTCTTTGTAATGTAGTAATGTTATAAGCTTGTAGATTTTCCCATTATTATTATTAAAAGTAAATATAAAATTCTTGTTAAAAGTACTTTGAATAGAAGTTATCTGATGGCATTGTTAATAGCTAGATCTGTCTGCCTTCGGATGTGAGAGAATTGTATAAGTGGAAAGAAAATTTAGCTGTTATATTGGGTCCTGAATGGTGTAATGGATTGCATGCTGATGTACAAAGTTTGAGATCCAGCATTCGCTTCCTAGTTCAAGCATTAATTTTTCTTTTCAAAAAAATAAATCCGTTCAAGACTGAATTAGTTAAATTAAATATATAATCAAAATGCTGTTAATGATACTGATAAAAATGATAACAGAACAAACCCTTACACAGTATTGCCACAAGAATGGTTTCTTCACTTCTTCCTTGATTGCATTCAAGAGAGGGTCCATAAAAATAGCAATGGGGATCTGATAAATGTTCATGTCACATGATGTAAATGGCACCATCAGGTAATTAATTGTAAAATTGCATGTATCCAGCCTGAAATTATTAATTAATCTTTTTTTTGTTTTTTGATTTACTAAACTCAACAACTTTCAATCAATTTTAGGAAAATACTCCCATTAACAGATAAAAAGGGTTGAAATCCTTAGAAAACTGGTCATGTTTATTGGTTTAACGGATTTACAATTTTTACACAACTCATGTTAGCTAATTAAAGTAAATTTATGTATATGTTCTAAATTTGTAGAGTAAGAAAGAGTTTTATTAAGATATGTTTCAATAAGAATATATTCAAGCTATAATGTATTAATATAATTAATTTTAGATGCTAATTTAAAATACTTTCATTTTCTATGAGGTACAAATGTTTAAAAATGTCTGAATCCTAACTTTATAGGTAGAATATTCACACACTGATCTATGAAAAAAGTGCCAAAAGAGTATTTAATAATAGAATAATAAATAATATCATATTGATATAATAGGAATAACTACCTCAGGTTCACAAAGGAAACAAAACAATGTTTTCCCTCTACAAGAATAACTCCTTGCAGCCATAAATTGCAAAATTTTACTTAAATTATGAAATGAAACATCCACTGACCAAATATAGGAAAGTTATAAAAAAACTCATGTGTATATAGATTATAAAGTTCTTATTACAATATTTAGATTTGTAATCTAATGGTCCTGTTTAATTCTTGTAGTAAAAGGTCCAAACGGTTCCTGAACATGTTCTGTCCATCATTGTCATATTGACCTCATTAGATTAAGTTTAGGATTAAAGTCTCTCCTGGCGCATCATTACCATGTCACCCATCTTATTAATATGCCAATGCCAGGAGAGAATACCAGAAATGTTGAAATGACAAACTGGTGCCATTAAATAAAAAAAATTCTGTTGCTACAGATAATATTAGTTCAAGGAGAAAACTAAAGGTGTCATTGAACACAGTGTCCCCTCCTTTTTAAAGTTTCTGTTCATGTCATTGTTTAAAAAGTTTCTTTGAATCATTATAATTTCATGATTTTTTGCAGTATTTTATACATTAAAAACAGTACAAATTTCGCTCTATTACTATTATGTAAACAGCGTATTACTAGATTAGTAAAATAATTTTGCATTACTCATGATTTCAGATTCGACCTGTGTCGGCTGGACCTTCCCTCCTTCAATCATTGCCTTCGGAAAATAACATGGGCCCTCTTGTCAGGTAAACATAATTTTTTTTAAACTTAAAAATTCTCAAAAATAAAATTAACAATGATAAAATTTATTTTTATGTATATATACACAGTAATACTTCTTCTTCTTTAAGATATTTGTAATAGCTTGGATCGACTATTATATAGATATATCCAGCCATCTTTATCATACTATGTTTTAATTAAATGCATCTCTTTCCATATTTGTCCTCTAACGTCAGTATCTTCCCTAATCTGATCTATCCATCTAGTTCTGGATCTCCCCTTTGGTCTCTTTTATCTTAGTTTTGTTAGGAACATCCTTTTGATAATAATCATTCTGCTGATATCCACATAATGTGTCCAAATCTGCCATTTTCAATTTCTGCTACTTTTACCTCATCTCTTGTCACTGTGTTTCTAATTTTATCTTTTCCTATTTTTCATAAAATTCATCTAAAAATTTGAACAGTAATACTGATAATAATGAAATAATATATGAAAAAATATATAACAATTTCATTCTGTCTATTAGGATTGTCCTGATATGTTCTGTTTTTCAGGATAAAATTTTCTATCTGGGCAGAGATTCAGAGTTTGTCAAAATGTCTGATAAATGATTTACTATTAAAACAAACTCCATGTTGTAACAGATTTAATAGGCCCTTGGCCTGCCATCTAATTGTTGATCTCACATCCACATGTGTCAATTATAGAAGTGGATAATCATCCAGCCAGTATAGGTATCCGTGTGCCACGGTGAAATATTCAGCTGTAGTTGTCAATCATCCAAACAACCCAAGTTCCCTCATATCGTCGTTCCTTGTCCTTGATATCCTGATGGAATATTTCACCCTGTTCCTCACTTATAGCATCCAAATTCAAGGTATTTATTTTAAAAAAAATGTAGCTTTAAACTCATTGAGCATCCCAGCATTTGTATGTCGTCAGAATGTTCTCAACTATGTGAATATACTCTGGTATACAATTGTTTCTAGGAAGTTTTGAACCACGCACTTAAAGGAGTCCAGGCATTCATTGAACGAAGGAATTCTTTATTTGGCATTAGTTACTGAATATCAAATATCTTTCAACTTAGTATCTAACAGTTTGGAGAACTAGTTACATAGATATTTGAAACAGTTGCCATACTTAAGTAATGCCTTGACAAACTGCTTCATCATGCCCAGTTTGATGTGCAGAGGGGGGCAAGAATACTGTCTCTTTCCACTAGAGGATCACGTTTGATATTTTTGTCCCCTGGAACCAATTTCAACCTATGGGGCTACTGTTTTTTCTCCCAATGTAACTCACGAGCCCAACTGTCCCATTCAGGGATGAAACAAGGAAATTTTGTATATCCTGATTGTTTTCCTAGAATCATATCCAAACTTTAAAATCACCACACACCATAAAATTATTGTGATCCTCATATTGATTTGTGCATAAACTGTGAATGAAACAATGTTTTGAATATTATTTTCGAATTCAGGAGGTCAAAATACATAAAGAATGCGTACATTTTCGAAAAAAGTTTTTTTACTGTTGCATTGTGATAATTATTTATTATTGACTATAAATTCAACATTCTTAGATCTTTATGAAGTTTTTATTTTCTGTATGAGATATGTCATGGCATAGTGGTTAAGGCAGTACACTACAAGCCAGAAGGTTACGGTCGAGCTTTGATGGTGTCAGAATTTTTAAACTGGCCTAAATCTTCTAGTGGAACTATGGCCATGGCGTCAACTCAGACTCTAAAGGAAATCAGTATCTGACATGTAGTGGGGGTAGAGGCTGCTGTAATGCAGAGCTGACTTCTCATGCCTATTGTCTGGAAAGGTGGGAGTCTCAACCTCCTTCTATCCCAAGGGTGTCCTAAGGCTTGCATTGGGATACCTTTAGCTTTCCTTTATTTTCTACACGCTTTATATTAGCTTGACCTGTATCTATCTATCTATGTAATGGAATCTTTCAACGCGATTTTCACCCACTTAAAATCATTGGATCAAATTGAAACTTTGTATACATGTAAAGGACATCTGACAATACAATAATTTCATATTTGTTATCTAAAATCCTGGCCAGAACCATCAAAAAATAAAAAGTGTCTTTGTATCTATGTAACGGAATCTTTGAACACTATTTTCACCCACTTGGAAACATTGGATCGACTTGAAACTTTGTATACTTCTAAAGGAATGGTGACGATAAAATAATTTCATATTTTGTTTCTAAAATCCTGGCCATAATCATCAGAAAATGAAAACTGGTATAATAGGTTGCAGACTTGTCGACTTTTTAGTCAATCGTTGTAAGAGCTCAGTTGGTAGAGCGGTGAACTGTAGTGATATATAATTTCAGTAATCTATAGTTCGCTGGTTCAAATCCGGCTAGGAGGATTTTTTTAGAAGAGTATTACCTTTAGCTCATACTACAATAGTATCGAATTTAAACATATTTACATTTTTATCTTATTCTGTAAAATATTAAAAGTAAAAAATAGAAAATGAATAATAGTTTAAAAAAACTAAAACAACACGCTTTATTAGAAAACCGAACTAAAAAATGAAAAATAATTTTAATTTCCAACATGCTTGGGATAAAATTAAAGTGGTCAACAAAAAAATCATCTCCAACACATCTAGAATAAAACTAGTGTTATCAACAAAAAGAAAATAATTTTACCATCAAAAGCTTGGGGTGCTCTATATCAATTAATATATTTGATAATAAACCGATATTGGTAAAAGTAA
The DNA here is from genome assembly GCA_030220185.1 of Diploptera punctata. NCBI lineage: Eukaryota > Metazoa > Arthropoda > Insecta > Blattodea > Blaberidae > Diploptera > Diploptera punctata. The sequence goes on from JASPKZ010007206.1 coordinate 761,314, forward strand.
AGTCTCTAAAAAAAAACGTAAAAATCATAAAAAACACCCCACGCTTTTGATGGTAAAATTATTTTCTTTTTGTTGATAACTCTAGTTTTATTCTATATGTGTTGGAGATGATTTTTTGTTGACCACTTTTAATTTTATCCCAAGCATGTTGGAAATTAAAATTATTTTTAATTTTTTAGTTCGGTTTTCTAATAAAGCGTGTTGTTTTAGTTTTTTAAAACTATTATTTATTATAGTGACAACTCTTAGAATTTTGTTAATTATTAGTTATTTAATATTGTTCAATGTTTAATTAATGATGAATATATTTAAACAAAATTTTATCACCTCACCTGCTATTCTTCTTCTTCTTCTTCTTCTTCTTCTTCTTCTTAGACTGATTTCAGGATCTTCTTCGGTTCCATCCTCAATATTTTCACAACCGTTCCTATGTTGTCTTAAAGAGTCATCTTCTGCTCCCCCTATTGGTAGACTGAAGAACCTTGAAATCAAATAATTTTCCCTGGGAATTTTTAAGTTCATTAATTTCTCCTTTTTTTTTAATTAATGAACTTTGAAATTCCCGGGGAAAAATATTTGATTTCGAGGTTTTTCATTCTGCCAACAGAGGGAGCAGGTGGCAGCTCTTCAAGATGGCATAACAACTGTCATGAAAATAGAGAATGGAATGAAGAAGGTCCTGAAACCAGTCTAAGAAGAATATGAGGTGAGATGATAAAATTTTACTTAAATAAATAATACCTCATAGTTAAGAGAGAGTTAGAATTTTAATGACTCACCTCATATGTAGATTTCTTGAAGACTTATTTTTATACGTTATGTCTTTCTTCTTCTTCTTCTTCTTCCTTCCAAGCATTAGGTCAAGGCCTGTTAAGATTCTATAGAAAATTTTCCCTCCAGCGTTTCGTAGGACGGCCCAGTGATCTTCGTCCTCTTGGTATATAATTATAAACAGATTTGGGGATCCGATTTGAACTCATTCTTTCTAGATGATGTTTTCAATTTAGTTGGTAGTGTTTAATATATTCCAAAATTGGCGTAGTCTTCAATTCTTTTAAGATATCGGTGTTCCTTTTCCAATCCCATCTGGTGTAACCCGCTGTTCTTCGCATGAATCTCATTTCACAAGCCGTTATTCTGCTTTCACGTTGTCTTTTTAGTGTCCATGCTTCACTACCATAGGTCAACACTGGTCTAACCAAAGTGTTGTACAAACGTAATCTGGTGTTTTTTTGTACAAGGGATGGTTTCATAACTTGATTAATAATTCCCAAACTTTTATTATAACTTGTAATTTTTTCAGGGATATCCTTTTCATCCCAGATAGAGAGAAAATATCCAAGATATTTAAATTGATTAGATCTCTCTAAAATTTTATTCTGGAGACAGATTTTACTTTGTATGGGGTCCTTCCCATGAAAAGCCATAATTTTTAATGTTGTTAATTGATATTTCCATATTAAATTTGGTACCTATTTTTTGTAAATTATAAATTGATCGTTGCAAATCATTTTTGGAAAGTGCCAGAAGAGCTAAATCGTCTGCAAAAAGAATAGCATCAAGTTTGAGGTTCCTATTGATGGGTATATATATGGGATACGTTATGTATCATTAACAATTCCTTCTAATTCCAACTTCTAAGAGTTAGAGGGAATTGATAATGATAAGTTACATATTGAAACTAGTCTTCAAGAAATCTACAAATACGAGGTGAGTCGTTTAAAATTTTCTCTATTAATTAAAATAAATGTCATAGTGTCATTTAGGTAGAATAAGTAGTCATAGTGTCTCTTGCTTTAAATATTAAGACTACCTCATAGTGTTAATTCTAAAAAGTCAAATGTTGAATGTATTTACTTTAATTAAGTGAAATGTTTCTAGTAGTGTTATATTTGTTTGTGTTCCATATGCACTGCAGTGATAACTGAGATATTGTATATGTTACATGTCTGACTGGACGCAGCTTCAGGATAGGGAAGGTAGAGTGTGTGTCCCATGTGGACATTGGTTTTGGTGTGATAATGTTGCTAGCTATGAATTTATTGTGTTGCTTACATCTTCTCCATAGTTGTCCTTCATGTGGAGTCTAACCTTAAAATGCCTCTCATTCCATATAGATACAGTATTTTTTCTAAAGCTTTGTATAAATTTAGTGAAAGTTTCACAGAAGTAATATTGTTAATTAGTACTTCTTTTTATACTAATTTTAAAATGCATGAAGTCAAAATCAAAAGATAAAATGGTTTTCATAGGTCAGCAGAAAATAAAAGTATAAATTGGAAACTTTACATCTCACCTCATAAAGAATGATTCTCTCACCTGGAAATGTTTTAAGATCATCGTTCCATTCTCATTTCCTTGTGCTCCTGATGGAGCGTGAAAAGATCAGTAGAATTCACCATATGAGAAAATATGTAAATTCAGCATAATAAGAACAGAATTGTGAATTCTGAAGTTCCCATCGAGTAAGATTTGATCTTGAATTATATTTGAAGAGAAAAATAATATACGTTCAGACTGGAGTTTGAACCCAGGACCTTTTGCTTTGTATGCTACTGACTGAGCTACCTGAGCACTCCAATCCAAATGCAAATTTTGCTCATTTGCATAGAAAGTGAAAGGTCCTGGGTTCAAACCCCAGTCTTAGCATATATTTTCTCTTAGACTATAATTTATCATTAATTGAGATGTATCAAATTAATTATAAAAACATCGAAATAGGCCATACTGGCTTTATAATGTAAAATATAATTCCCAATAAAGATCTTCTTAATAAAGAAGCTGCCATTTGCAAGATCGAGGAACGGTTAGTAGAATTTGACACTCGGGAATTAACAGTGTATATAAGAGAAACATTGCATTTAGATTGGTGTGCTCAGGTAGCTCAGTCAGTAGAGCATTTGCATAGAAAGTGAAAGATCTTGGGTTCAAACCCCAGTCTAAGTGTATATTTTTCTCTTCAAATATAATATATCCTTCATTGAGATGTAGCAAATGATTAATAAATACATTGATTTGATCTTGAAATTCATTCTCTCTCCACTAGGGCCCTGAGGAAAACTGATGTCAGTGGGTCATTTCAAACAATCAGAATTTAATTTGAATGGGTATGATAGTTTCTGAAACATGTCCAGGTGAGAAAATTATAGTTTGTGAGATGAGGTGTCAAGTTTCCTTATGTGTGCTCTTATTTTATTGAGGTTTATCTTATAATGTCACTTCCCATTAATTTAAATAGAACATTCAGCATAACTATGGTTCCTAAAGAACAACATTAAAAATTGTTCATCACTATTTGATTTCTTAATATTATATTTAGTAATTGTTTAGGTCTGTTGTTGAATTTGTTGCTAACAACACAATCTCCTTTTTCTCTCTAATATTAATAGTGGGTTTTGCAGCTATTTTTGTAGATTTTTACATTAGTGGCACTAGCAATTACAGTCAAACGTCCCTTAATCGACACTTCTCAATAGTGGACGCCTCTCAATAATGGACATTTAAAAAATTCCCTGCAAAAATTGGCTCTTATGGGGAAATCTCTTCCTAATAGCGGACACTCTTAATAATGGACGCGGACACTAAAACCTATCCCCAAAAAAAAAATTAAAACTTCTGAACAATGGACAGTGTGAGAAGTGAAAATTTTATACTGTACATGTATGGTAATTCTTTGCAACAATTAACATTATCGCACATTTAGAATGTTATTATCTATCCATAGTAATTCTGCCCGAAGGCAGGTCCTTCACTGCAATCATGCTATGCTTTCAGCTTTACTAGGGAATTATAGGTGTGGTAGCTTCCCGTTGCTTTCCACACCGGTGAAGGATGATGATGGTGATGATGATAATGATAAGGATGATGATGATGACCATATGATTTCGGGGACTGTTTGGGCCTTAAAGTTTTCCTGACGTTAATATAATATAATCAATCGAGTTGGTGTTTACTTGATGAAAATCCATATTTATTAATTAAATAAAAATAAAACATAGTTTTATTTGATTTTCATATTTATTATATAATTCAGTGACAGCTGTTTCGGTATACTGTACCTTCTTCAGACATGTTAACAAATGTTTAATTAAGAAGGTTCATTACAAAAAAGCAATTAACAAAGTTTTTCCTTTACCCAAAGAAAACATAAAGAAATATGTCGTAATATCATACATAGGCCCACTTTCAAATAAAATATCTAAACACTTTAAAAAGTTGAACATTAATGTGGCATTTAAAACTAATAAAACTCTACAAAATATAATAAAAAACAATAAAACCAAAACAAAAAAAGAAAAATTATCAGGTGTATATAAATTGAAATGTGGCACATGTGACAATGTCTATATAGGACAAACTGGTAGACCTTTTATCTCTCAGATAAAGGAACACATGAGAGCATATAACAGAAATTTAGAAAATTCAAAATATGCTAACCACCTATTCCAATTTAATCATTGTTTCGATCCAAATTTTGAAATTTTACATATTTGTGATAAGGATAAGAAGTTAGATCTTTTGGAGGCTGTAGAAATTAATAAATTTAAAAGTAGTAAAAAACTGTTAAATTCTCAACTTGATTTGAATGAATCCCCTTTGTAAAATTTAAAAATTTAAATAAATATTGTTGTATTGTTGCTTAGATCAGTTGGAACACAATTCATAATTTGTTAACATGTCTGAAGAAGGTACAGTGTACCGAAACAGCTGTCACTGAATTATATAATAAATATGAAAATCAAATAAAACTATGTTTTATTTTTATTTTATTAATTAATATAATATGTTATTATAGCACATTTTTTTAACTTGAGTCTCGAAAGCAGCATGAATACTGTTTGTGTCTTCAAAAGATAAAGCTACATCTTGCTGAAATGTCACAAAACACAAATGCCATTGATGATCTCTACCTTTTCATTCAATATAAATTGAATGAAGAGGTAGAGATCATCAATAACTATGAAAAGGTAAGAAAATTGAAACAGTACTTTTTAATGAAAAATTATGAAGAGGGACTCTGTTTAATAACTGCGGTTGAAACACATATTGTGAAGATAATTCTAAATTACTCTCTTGTCGAGAAAATAAAAAACAGGATTATTTCAAACCAGCCTTTCAGAATTGAGATATTTAGCCTAAATTTGTAAAGTACAGTGGTGGAAATCACTATAATAATTTGTTTAGACATATTGTACAAAGAATAATGTGTAACTGTAGACTTAAACATTATTACTGTACTGTACTATTCAGATTTTATAGTGCTACTGTATTCAAATAAAGAAAAATGTAATTTACACATTCATGAGGTACACAGCAGGATATACCAAATGGGATCACAAACACATTGATAATATCTTTAAGGAACTACATTTAGAACTGGTCATTGAATACATACATAGATACCAGAACAACTGGATGAATCATTTGCGACAAATAAGTTCAGATAGAGTTACCAAGGCCATGCTTCATTATTGTCCAACAGGGAAGATATCTCTGGGCCATCCAAGGAAACACTGGATACAAAATTCATCAGTGAGATCATAACAGACCTATGGGCCTAAGACTTGATTGGATGAAAAAGAAGAATAATTTACACATGTACTGTAATTTTCTTTCTATTACCCATTTAAGAAGTAATCACAGTTGTTGACAGAGGGGGCTGCAGTCGTGTTTATACAGGAATTGAACATGTCACACTACTAACTTAGAAGTGCAGAGGGGAATGTGATGCTGGACGATTGACAATACAGGCCTAGTAGAAAGTTAGTTAGCAGTGCTCATTGCAATATGTAAATTATCTTTTAGCCTTGTGTATTAATCACTTTTCTTGGAGACTTTTAGGCATCTCCATACTTATACAATACAAACTTAGGTCTACAATACAAATTGTTGTATCGACACAAAAATACTGTTCAGGAGCGAACGATGTAGTTACAAGTGCTATTAAAAGGCAACTGTGATTCTTTATCCGCTCTACACTGCCATATATTACATCATGTGTAGCAACAAGCAGTGCTTTGTGATCCGTCTGCCTGCAGAAATATTTTGAATGACTAATACCACACTACTGTATATTGTACTGTGCTGTATTTATATATATATATATATATATTCATTTTAACTTAATTAATATATATATATATATTTCTGTATAGTGGACACTTCTGAATAGCGGACATTTTTATTTTCCCCATAGGTGTTGATTATTCAGAAGTTCGACTGTAGCTAGATTGCATTCTTACTAAAATTGTTTAATATTAGTCCAATTTATTTAACTTTCACAGGGAAAGAACACTATGAGGTTTAATTTAAGAATTAAATTGTTTTTTTGTTACCTCACCTCATATCCTTTTTCTTCTGAACTGCAGTTTCGGAGCTAATCTCCATCTTCAGTAGCCTCTGGTCGACCGGTGTTATGTCGTTGAAGTAAGAAGAAAACCGCCAAGAAACAACATAACACCGTCGACCAGAGGCTACTGAAGATGGAGATAAGTTTCGAAACTGCAGTATAGAAGAAAAAGGATGTAAGGTAAGGTAATAAAAACATTAATTTAATTCTTATTATTAGACCAATTGTTAATAATATGCAATATATTATTATTATTAAGAATATTTATATATAGTGCCATTATTTTTATGAAGTGCCAAGAATTCTCAGTGGGCTGGAAGAAAGTTGTTGGCTAGTAAAATCTCATGTACATAACCCCTCAATTCAAATGGATAGATTTCTCAACTTCAATTACAGTTAGAATAATTACCTATCTTTGTTACTGATGATGTTGAAAATTATGTTCTTGTACTTTTTAGTACAATTAATTAATTAATCATCAACGACATTTGAAGGTATGTTTCCATATGATAAACTCGATAGTTCCCTTGTGAGAATAATGAATCAATACACCAGCCAGTTGAAAGTGAGTATAAAATGGAAAATCTGCAAAATGGCTGCAATTAAGGACTGAAATGTTGAAATGGTTCCAACAGTATTGTTTAAATAGAATTACCATTGAAAAGAAATTATATGCATATACACACACACAGTACAGTGAATTGGCACTTTTAAATGGTGGTGTTATTTATTTATCCATTATATTTTTTCTCCTTAAAAAACCTTAATTTTCTTATAAATTTTCTTTATTATGTTAATTTAAGGTTAGAATCATGTGCACTCACAAATATAGTAAATGAAAATTAAGTTAAAATGAATTAATTAATAATTTATAAGAGTACGAACAAGTGGTAGCCAGTTTTCTTTTTTTCCCATTTCTAAAATTGAGAAACCAAAGTTAGGCTGAGGATTTATAATAAAAATTAATCTCTAAAAATGTTAATTACCAATTTTTTATCCTTCTATATTTTTCAAAGTTTAAGAATGTTGGACTATCCTTTGGTTGAGCATGTTGCAGTAATGTGTATATTCTAATTTTGTAAATAAAATAATAATTACATTTTTTTATATAAGTGAATGTACAGAATTTTAGTAATTTTATATATAATAATTAGAAGGGTGATTCTGTAGATATATTGCTTTTATAAATTTTACTGTGGTAAATATGAGTTGCCAGTTGAACAATTTGTTACAATATTTAATTTTAGGAAGTTATATTTTGAGGTTATTTTAATTATATTATTTTTGGTCTGGACATCTTACCTCAATATTAATGTTGATTTGTTCTTGAACATGTTTCAAAACAATTCTGTTTTATCTTCAGCTTTCCCAGACTGGTTTTATTTATGTTGCATTATGTTGCACCACCTGGATGTCGATGTCAGCTCCATCCTGTGGTTGGCCAAAGAACCTCCAAACAAGGTCACCCTCCATCGGAATATCAAAATTCATAACTCTGTTTCTGTTCTTCTGAATATAAATTTTTTCCCAAATAGTCAGCTCGTTTGTATTTTCTAACTGTTTTAATAATTTAGTGTCTGAATTGAACACATAAGAAATATTAAAAATGGAGAAATTGAAAAATCTGCAGTTGCTGCTCATGTTTGGTCTGAAAAACATAATATCAATTCAGACACTAAATTATTAAAACAGTTAGAAAATACAAACGAGCTGACTATTTGGGAAAAAATTTATATTCAGAAGAACAGAAACAGAGTTATGAATTTTGATATTCTGATGGAGGGTGACCTTGTTTGGAGGTTCTTTGGCCAACCACAGGATGGAGCTGACATCGACATCCAGGTGGTGCAACATAATGCAACATAAATAAAACCAGTCTGGGAAAGCTGAAGATAAAACAGAATTGTTTTGAAACATGTTCAAGAACAAATCAACATTAATATTGAGGTAAGATGTCCAGACCAAAAATAATATAATTTGTTACAATTAATTCATCAGAGAAAATTTTGGAAAACTCATCTCATAAATTTTGTGCTTTTCACGAAACCATGGTTTCAACTGAAATCACGCTCATCTTCAGTCAAAACTCCGACTGATGAAATTCTTCCACCTCATCTCTTCTATTGTCACCATCTTCTGTACTGCCATCTATGGTTGAATTTATAAACTTCAAAATTAAGTTTTGTTTATTAGGAATGCCAAATTTATCAATCTACATTTATTTTTCTTCAGCATTTCTGACTACTGTTCATGATGTCCCGGGTTCGATTCCCGGTCAAACCATAGGAATTTTTTCTTAAAGGGAATTATTCCTATGGTTGCCCATGGTCTGGAATTTAGGTTAAGTTTAGGTTAAGAACTCTCCTGGCGCTTCATTATCATTTATCACCCATCATATCATCGGGGTAATGTAGTTCTGCCTTCTAGGCACTCCAACTTCAGAAGTGGGTCACAATTAAGCCAATGCCAGGAGAGAACACCAGAAATGTGGAAATGACAAACTGGAGCATTGAATAAAAAAAATATTTTTCAGAATGTGTATCTTCAGAAAGATAAATAAAGATCAATGAATTTTGATATTCCTAATGAATAAAATTAATTTCGAAGTTTCTAAAATCCACCATAGATGTCAGCACAGAAGATGGTGATAATAGAAGAGTTGACAGCGGAAGAATTTCATCAGTTGGAATTTAGACTGAAGGTGGGTGAGATTTTGCTTGAAACCATGGTTTTGTGAAAAGCACAAAATTTATGAGGTGAGTTTTCAAAAATGTTCTCCTATGAATTTAAATGATTGTTACCTCATAATGTTTACTTCCCAACATTAATTTGAATATAATTTGTTATAAGTTTAAGATTTTTTTAGGACACAAAAAATTGTGCCTTTAATTGTAGTTATTGTTATTACCCTTCTTATGTGACGCCATGTTAGTAATCAAGTTCAAGAAATATAACTCCTAATTTCACATGATTTATCATATCTATAGAACATATAGTATCTCAGTATAAAGTTAATATAATTTGTTCACTCCTATACTAATAATGACCTAATTATCATTATTTTTTAGGGAAGTGAGTTGAATTTACCAGAGAGGCCTGTTATCTATTGACAACAGGATGTAATTGCTCAACTTGCTTCCCTAGGGAAGAAAAGTAATTGACTTACCGTATATCTTGGCAGATAAGACGATAGTTGAACCATTAAAAAAAAAGCCCCCAAAATCTAGGGTCGTCTTATAGGACAGATACAAAAAAATTAGATTGAAATTTATATAAATTAAAACCATTATAAAATGAAAAAAATAACTCGCCAGTATATTTAAAATCCTGCAAAATCCTCACAAACCGATCAGTTGACATGTGGGGGGAGGGGGAACTGTTGGAGATTTAGTGAATGTTCATGAGTACAGGGTACTATCAAACCAGTCCTGACAACATCCGGTTATTCAATTCTTTTGCAGTCTGTTTTGTGTAGTAAATAAACATGGACATTATTGCTTATATTGCATTGTTTCTTTTAATTGTTAATATAGTGTTATTACTATGCGTGATGCAAAGGACACTGTATAACATTTAAATATGTGGATAACTTATATCTTTGGGTTCAATAGTAGCGTAACAAGAAAATTCTCATGCGGCAAGTCTTCTTTCCTTATCATAACAATCTCCTTTCCCCTCTACCGCCTTCCATGCGACAGGTCTCATCTCTCATGCTAGTTCAACTTATTGAAAGTGTAGCAGTGTTGCCGGTTGAATAAAAATAAAATGTATTTATTTATCATAATGAGGGATTAAAATATTAACAATATATAACATAAAATTTAATTTGAAAAATTACGAATACGGTAATTTTGTATACGCTATTCAGTAAGCTAGTAATGATCGCTGATCTAAACTAAATTCATAGTCCGTTGATATTTTGGGATCGTCTTATAGGACAGATATATGCTAAAACTATAAAACTTTGACAAAAATCTATACCTTGTCTTATCTGAAGGTCGCCTATCTGCTAAGATATACGGTAATTAATAATGTAAAAATGTTACCTACTTAAAATTTTATTGAGTAATACAATTTTATTATATCTCACTTATTTCTCATTTTGACAATTCAAATTTACAGTAATTGAACAGTTGTTACAATTATTAACATTAGCCACAGAATTTGGTTGATTTTTATTGATATTTTTGTTTTTTATTTCAGTATGTTTCTCTACTTTATGTAACTCATCTTCAGTGGCGTGTATTGAACATTTTTTTTAGGGTAAGCAATTTGGGAATAGGTGCCAGGTTTTTTTTTCTCTCTCTCTCTACTGAAAGATGCTATGTTCTGTTTCCAATGTCATGAAGAGGAAATGAGTTCCTTTTCAATTTTGGCGCTTAGTCCCTTTTCAGTTTAATTAATCAATTAATTATAAAATATTATCTCTAAATATCTAATTACTTCTTCTTCTTCACTTCCTGGTTTAGGCAAGAGTTGCCTGTTCCGTCTTCACTAATAGATCTAAGACCATCTCTTCCGGGGACGTCCGACATCTCTTCTTCCTCTTGGAAAATAATAGAAGATTTTATTTGGTAATCTGCTTTCTTCCATTCTTTCCACTGTATCTTGTTGTTGAATATCTTTTCTTTTATGGAGTAGATCTGCAGTTCTTCACGGATATCATCATTTCTTATCTGGTCCATTCTAGTACAGCCTTTTACTCTTCTTAAAAATTTCATCTCGGCTGCTTGGATTTTACTTTCTTGTTTGGTAGTGGTAATCCAAGATTCACTCCCATACAAAAGGACAGGGACAGCCATTGTTTTATAAAATTTTAATTTTGTTTGTTTATGGGCTTTATTATTCAATGTTCTATTTATTGTACCACAAATAGCTTGAAACTGATGTGTTTTGTGTTCAATATCTTTATCATACCCATCAATATCTTTATCATAGCTGATGTCACATCCTAAATATTTAAAGTGGGATACTTGTTCAATAATTTTGTCTCTAATTACTATTAAATATCTAATTACCTTATATGTAATGAAGCTGAATCCTCCTATCCTTCTTGGCAAAATCGTCAATTACAAGATCATAAAATATAGACTCTTGCTTCAACTGTTTCAGAAGTCCTCTTTCAATGGATAGTACTGCTAAGTTTGTAAGTCTCCTTGACCTTGAGAATTACGCACATAGTTTTTAATCCTTTTTAAAGTAGAAAAACTTTGCTCAGCTGACGCACTTGTTGCAGGGATTGTCAAAGTTAGTTCACACAGTTTTACTACTTCACAATATGCTGTTTGTAGATCATTTGATCTAATGAACTTGAGTAGATCACTAACACTCTTGTGGCGCATATCTTCTGAAATAAATGTAACGACAAGCTGTGATCTCAATGAAGAAAATTCGTAAACATTTCCATAGCTGTCTTTTAACGACTGAAATGCAATTTCTGGAAAACAATGTTTATACATGTCAAAATTTTTTACACTCAAAAGTTCCAAAAATAATAATGAGTGTAAATTACTGAATCTATAATTCAATTGACCCAGTATAGTGTCAAAAATCTGTACGTAAATTTGTCTACACTTTGCTTTGGTGTCTAAGGTTTCATCATGTCTTGAACGTTTGGGCAATGGTTCGTTGGAATCTGAAGTTTGTTTCGTTTTTTCCCATATTTGTTCAAACTCTTCGTGTTTGTTTTGTAAGATTTCTTTCAATCCCTTCATTTTATTCATGCAGTAACCTATATCATGAATTTTTATCTGCAATATATCAAATAAACTGTCTGTTAGAGGGAAAATATTAACAAACATATTAAGTATAAAATTGAAATCAAAATCTTGCATTGTGATTAAAAATCCACGGGCAGCAATATAGGCTTCCTGATCCCAATTCTCATCTGGATCTGTAATTCTTCTAAAGACAGTAATTAGCTCATTCCAATGCTCATGTACTGTTCCAACCAAACGAGAACCATAATTCCACCACGTCGAAGACGCTCTTGGCAACCACTTCTTTATTTCTTCATCGAGAACCTGTGTTCTTTTGGTTGATTTTGAAAAGAAAGCAACTAGTCCATTCAAAGTAAGGAAAAAAAATTTGCATTCTTTTATGGCCACAGATTGGGATAATACTAAATTCAGTCGATGGGTGAAGAATGAACGAAAATAGCATTTGGAAATGTGTTTTTCACCTTCGATTGCAGTCCATTCAACTGACTTGCCATAACAGCTGCTCCATCATAACTTTGTGCAATAAGTTTCTTCTCACATCCGAAATTATGAATCAGTTGAACCACTATCTTGTATAATGCCTCGGCTGTTGTATCATTAGAAACGTTAATGAATCCTAAAAATCGTTCATGTACTTGGCCGCTCTCAGTGACGTACCGAAACACAGGAGACAGCTGAGAAAAATTACTTACATCTGTTGCCTCATCTAGAACAATGGAAATAAAATTTGATTCATTGATCTCCCTCTTTATTCTGTCCATTAATATGTTTGATATGGATGCAATTAGATCATCTGGATTAAATTTGACATTCCTGTAAATGTCATAGAATGTTCTAAATGGTACTTTAGTTTCTCGTCATATTCACTGAGTAATTTTACAAGTTCAACGTAATTCCCTTTATTGAGAGAGTCCCGTGATTTGTCGTGCCCTCTGAATGCCATCTCTTGCCCTGACGACAAAAAACAAACTACATCAATGAAGCGTCTCATTATGTCTCTATTTTTTCTCACAAGATTATTGTGTTGCACATCCCTAATTTTTTTCTCATTGTCTATCATATGCTCAATTCTCGTCTTACCAAAAGTTTTCTCATTTATAATGGACAGCAAATGATTTGGAGATAGGCTATGCTTTTTAATGGCTTTGTGTATGTTTCCCATGTCGCAATAACCCGCACTGTTCCAAACAGATCTTTCATTAATAAAAGAAGACATGTCCAACAGTACAATTTTTGCGTACAAGGACACCCTGTTAACCACTCGTTACTATTGTAAAGTTGCAAATTGAAATGCCTTACACAAGATTTCGCTTTAGTTGCGATATTTAACTCAGGAGTAAGCCTACCACTTTGTATTATACGTTTCTTATCTTCGAATGTGTGTGAGGCAAATTTACGTTTTAGAACATTGCATATTACACAGTCACATGCGCTTTGTCCACTGTCTTGCGCTGACTCACTCTGAGCTTCCATATTTTCAACACTGACTGCTATATGCAAGGAGCTAAAGTGCTTACCTTACAGAGATATCATATACATACATTCCAATATTAAAATATGTTCATACACTTAAACTGTAATAGAACTATCTTAACTATAAAAATACTTCAGTATTGACTCTAAAATTACGACTGAGAAATGTAAGACCACAAGTTTTATTTAAAATCGAATAACTATGACTTAAAATAGATTTTACTACACATCAAGACCCGCACTTTCAAAATTGCAGGACCACAGATAACGAAGACTTACAACAGCAAACGATCATATCCGAGCAGCTCCTAGCTCTTCGTGTAGCGCAAGAGTGGTTTATAGCTAGGGAGGTGGATGGAACAAATTCACAACGCAAATATGGACCAGATGGCAAAAATTATTTTAAATTGCATTAAAAATTTATGTTAATCAAACTGATTATTCCAGTAATGTTTCTCATTTTTTAAAATTTTTTAGTCCTGGGAAAGCAATGCTTACCTTGCGTCCATTGAATGCACGCCACTGCTCATCTTTCATAACTTCCATTGAACTACCACATGTTTCAGTTACATTGGTAATAGAAAATGAACTGTAGCATTCACTGCTTCCTGTACATCACAATTAATCATATCTGTAATTAATATGCATTTATATTTGAAGAGAAAAATTTTCGCCTAGACCGGGACTCGAACCCGGGACCCTTGGCTTTCCGGGCCAAGTGCTCTACCAACTGAGCTACCGAGGCGAGTTACGATCTAGACGCAAATTTTTCTCTTATGTACGTTGTAATTCCCTCGCGCCAAATGCTTGAAGCCATAGCTTCTATCTTTGCAAATGGCGGCTTCTTAGTTAAGAAGACATTTATTGGGAATTTAACACTACTTAATAGCCAGTAGGGCTTCTATTGACGATTTTTATTATTAATTTAACACTTCTCATAGAAGGATAAATTATATTTGAAGAGAAAAATTTTCGACTAGACCGGGACTCGAACCCGGGACCCTTGGCTTTCCGGGCCAAGTGCTCTACCAACTAGGCGAAAATTTTTCTCTTCAAATATAATTTATCCTTCTATGAGAAGTGTTAAAAAAATAATAAAAATCGTCAATAGAAGCCCTACTGGCTATAAAGTAGTGTTAAATTCCCAATAAATGTCTTCTTAACTAAGAAGCCGCCATTTGCAAAGATAGAAGCTATGGTTTCAAGCATTTGGCGCGAGGGAATTACAACGTACATAAGAGAAAAATTTGCATCTAGATCGTAACTCGCCTCGGTAGCTCAGTTGGTAGAGCACTTGGCCCGGAAAGCCAAGGGTCCCGGGTTCGAGTCCCGGTCTAGGCGAAAATTTTTCTCTTCAAATATAATTTATCCTTCTATGAGAAGTGTTAAATTAATAATAAAAATCGTCAATTAATATGCAGTCTGAAACTCTTATTTAAAATGTCTGCCACTAATTCAGACAACAATAAATAATTGCAGTTGTTCTATCAACATTCCCTTGCTGTCAAACAATTAAACTCTTCAAACCAAGATATAAATTCACACGAAATATAAAAATTAAACTTAATTATTAGTTTAATATAATAGATTTGGGAATTTTTAACTTTATGAGATTTTATTGATCTGAATCAAATGAATCGTGAATTCTTCTTACCTCATACTTCTATGTTTTTTAAAACACAGCACCACAATATCAGCGACCATCGTGAGCTGTTTTCGCGACTGTCAATTTGTTTTTCTTTTGCCGATAATTATCCGAACTGCCATTTGGTTTTTTGCTGATAATTATCCAAACTGCCATTTGGGGGGATTTTTTTTTTGAAGGAGTCATTTTCTAAACTTCCATCTGGTGTATTTTTGAAGAACTTTGTAATCAAGCTTGGTTCGTCCGGAATCTCAAAGTTCATGGTTCTAGTATGGTTTTTTTTTTTGGGAAAAGATATATATTAAATAAACCATACTAGAACCATGAACTTCGAGATTCCGGACAAACCAAGCTTGATTACAAAGTTCTTCAAAAATACACCAGATGACAGTTTAGAAAATTATGCTCCTTCAAAGGAACACCAGATGACAGTTTAGATAATTACCGGCAAAAGAAAAAAAAAATTGACAGCCGTGAAAACAGCTGATGATGGTGACGATGGTCGCTGATACTGCAGTGCTGTGTTTTAAAAAGAAACATAGAAGTATGAGGTAAGAAGAATTCACAATTCATTTGATTTTTATAATTATTAGTATAAGAGTGAACAAAATTATATACTATTATTTTTAGTCTGAACATCTTACCTCAATATTATTAATATTGAGGTAAAATGTTCAGACTAAAAATAATATAATTAAAATAACCTCAAAATATAACTTCCTAAAATTAAATATTACTTATATACTCAATTTGAGAAGTAAGTACATTACTAGTCTCAAACTTATTTGCTAGTCGTCGCTAAAGCTCGGGCTCAAACATGTCCTCGACTAGTAATGTGCTACCTATTTCCCTTGTTGTGTGCGTAACTACTAATATTATAATTAAAAGTTCAGTATAATCATTAACAATTAACAGACCAGTAAATAATGAAGATTTTTAAAATACATTACGAAACTCCGTTGAGGTCACTATGTTAAAGTTTTAAGAATTGTAAAACAATACCTGATATATCAGTCATCCTCAATAATTTGGAGTGTTGTTTTATAGGAGGCCTTTCGATAATTTAAGTATCATCTTCTGCTTTCATTTTGGTACTGACTGTTGTTGGTAATTATTTTATACAGAGGGTTTATATGTTAAATGAGAACATACCCAGCAATATGAACCCTCTGTACAAAATAATTACCAACAACAGTCAGTACCAAAATGAAAGCAGAAGATGATACTTAAGTTATCGAAAGGCTTCCTATAAAACATACTGCAAATTACTGAGGACGACTGAGATATCAGGTACTGTTTTACAATTCTTAAAACTTTGACCAGTAAATAAACATGGAAGAATTCTTAATGTTCTTATGAATAAATATAAGACAATTGTCTAAATAATAATTTTTTTACATTTTAAGTGGCCTTTTAGATGAATTAAAATTCTCTATCAAATATATTTTCCAAAACAATTCTTGTTAGAAATAAATTTGTGTTCAACTAATTGCAATGTATGTCATGAATAATCATCATAATCAAAGTCTCACATTTAGAGCTTTACTAGGGATATATAAATACAGTATCTTCCCATACAATATATGTAATGGTAGATTATTAACAATGCATGTGCCTTGATAAGTCATAACTAACAGAATAAAGTGCTAGCATCTTAAAGAAATGTGATGTATGTCTTATTATTGTTTTTATGCGGCTATGATCAGACTTTTGGTGTAAGTATTCCTTCAGTAAACATAAATTACTGAGCATATAATTTTTCTCTTTAAATATGATTTATCCATCATTGAGATGTATGAAATGAATAATAAAAACATCGAAAGAAGTCGTATTGGCATTTACCATATAATGTAATGTATAATTCCCAAATATATGTCTTCTTAATAAAGAAGCCGCCATTTGCAAAGATAGAAGCAAAGGCTTCATAGCATTTGGTGGACGGGAATTACAACGTGTATAGAGAAAGATTTGCATTTAGATCGATACTTGCTCCGGTAGCTCAGTGTAGAGCGCTTGGTCTAGAGAACCAAGGGTCCCGGGTCTGAACATATAATTTCTCTCTTTAAATATAAATTACTTATTTAAATGCTTTGCATAGTTATTCATCACTTGATAAATTACACTGAGCAACAAAAAATAAACTTTTTTTTTGTCTCCAAAAGAAAAATATGTAATTCTGATAGTATTTTTCTCCTGAATTCAAATATGATATCGGTTTTTCTCCATCATGCAAGGTTTCCGAGAGACAGACATTTGTAATTTCGAACACTTTAATATTTTCTACTTTCATAACTACACAATATTCGAACATTCAGATTCACCTAGAAAGTAAGAAATGACGATTTTCTGCTATATTTCGCCTGTGGAGCATCCCTCTTGATGGTCCAACAATAATCGGCCAGCATATTAGGATTCCATTTGCCTTGATGTCTTTTTTCCATAGCTGAAATCTCCTGATGAAAGTGTTCCCCGTGCTCATTGCTCACTGTGCCAAGATTTTCCGGGAAGAAATCTAGGTTTATTAAAAAAATAATTATGTAAATCCATTAATTGAAATTGAAATAAATAAAACTGTGGGTGATGGAGAATTCCAAATACATATTCGAAAACACGATAAAAAACTGCATTAAGTACAACTATTGGTACTCATGAGACAAAAATCATGTTGACCCGTGTTACCTAACTTTTAATTTATTTTGTTCAAAATTCCAACATATTTTGCAGTTTCAGTGTCTTTGGGTGATTAATATCTAATACCAAGCAATTGGTGATCATGTTAGGTGAAGAGCTAGTAAAAATATTATTTTTACACATCGTCATCAACTTCACGGATTAGGTTTTTGCCTGTTCCGATCTCACAACTGTTCAGCCTAGAGCTTTCTTGGTCTTCCTATCAATCTTTATCCTCCAGGATTATACACCAGTGCCATCTTTGGCACCCTATCCTCTGTCATTCTTTGCAGATGTTCTATCCAATTGTTCCTGTGTTCTTCTATTTGTTGAAGAAGTGGTTGTACTTTTAGTTCCTCTCTAATATTCTCATTTCTAATATATTCTTCTTTTGTACAACCTTTCAGAGCCTGTAGGAATTTTACACATGCTTATCTTAATTATTATTAAATTTATGATAAATTAAAATATTTCATACCTCTCCTCATAATTAACCTTCTGAGTAGAGCATGATTTCAGGGTCTTGGCAACCCCATCCTCAGTACACTTATGCCAACTGATGTTATGTCGATCGGAAGAGCCACTTCTCCTTCCCTCTGTTGGTGGACCGATGAACCTCTGGATCAGATCAGAATCTGCAGGAGGTTCATCAGTCCACCAACAGAGGTTAAGGAGAAGTGGTTCTTCCGATCGACATAACATCAGTCAGCATAAGTGTGCTGAGGTGGGGTTGCCAAGACCCTGAAATCGCAATCTACTTACAAGATTAATTATGAGGAGAGATATGAAACATTTTAATTTATCTTAAATTAAACCTCATAGTGATTTATTCCTATAAAAGTTCAATTATTGAATTTACCTATTTCTTTTATCAAATCAATCCTTCCGTCCTGCAAATTTCTCGGTGTTATCTTCATGGAATGAGTGTGTCTTTGTTAACTGCAATAGAAATTATTTCTGATTTGTAATATTCCCCTAAGAAGAAAGTCTCCCTTCTGAAATTGCATTCCTCAGGTATGTTTTTATATGCTTCAGACAAGAAAAGTTTCTTTCCACAGATGCTGTTGTAGAGGGAGAGGATCATTACCATGGAAATTCCTTAAACCATGACCGTTTTAAATGGAGATTGTAGCATTTAACTGAATGTTTAATTTATTTTGCACCACATATTTGTAGAGATTCAATAGGACACCCACAATTTAAAACTTCCTTTTTATCTTTATCTTTCCAATGTGAAAAAGTTGTTTCCAATAAAACACACACTACATCATAAACAGGATTCATATTTAAACTATCACAACATAGCCAAATAGTGCGATAATAAAGAATTTCATTCACAAAGTATTGAAGCAGATGGCTAATTCCTTCTCGCAACTTCACTTGGAGGATTTTGTAATGCTAGACTGTAGGGGTGATGTCATGGTTGTCATGGCGACCAGCGAGTTAAGCTCTACTTTGGAGGTTGAGCTGCTGGAAAACAATAATCCTTCACTTGATGACAGCTTGTGGTGTGGGCACTCTGTGTCATAACAATGAATCCCACCTCGTGCAGTAACACAGAAATATGTGTATACTAAAACTAACATTTATGATAAGGAAAATAAAGTTTAAAAATAAGGTGAAATGGCACTTCAGCTACTTTCCCTGAATAACTGCCCCTGCATTTCTCTTCTATTGGAATCAGTGTGTAAATGCTGTAAGAATTAATTATATTATTTTTAGGCTGTTCATCTTACCTCAATATTAATGTTGATTTGTTTTGAAACAAATCAACATTAATATTGAGGTAAGATTTCCGTTTTATCGTCAGCTTGACGATAAAACAGAATTGTTTTGAGAATTGTTTTGAAACATGTCCAAGAACAAATCAACATTAATATTGAGGTAAGATTTCCATTTTATCGTCAGCTTGACGATAAAACAGAATTGTTTTGAAACATGCCCAAGAACAAATCAACATTAATATTGAGGTAAGATTATCAGACTAAAAATAATATAATTAAAATAACCTCAAAATATCACTTCCTAAAATTAAACATTAATTACAGCTGTAAGAATTAGTTGATTTAAAAGTGCATGATATGTTCATGTTTGTCAGTATTGCATGAGTATTATTAAAATTTTTGTTATCAATTCTATATTTTGTATTATTAATAAATGTATAATTTAACCCTGGTGAAGTGGATGAGAAGACCTTATAGTCTTTTCTACATCAGGTAAAATAAATTATTATTATTATTATTATTATTATTATATTGCTATATTAAAATTTTAACTTTTTTTTTCTCTTCCTTCCTTACTTACTTACAGTACTACTTTTCCTCTCTTATTATTCTTTGAATCTCTTCCAGCATTACTTCTTTTTCTCTTCTGTTCCTATATTTAATTTTTAAATTTTTATATTATATTTTCGGTTTTAACGTTGATACATTTTTCTGGCACCAATGATTTGTCTTCAATTTTGCTTTATAATTTTCCTCCATTCATCTCTATTATAATAGATTTCTTCCTCTATTTCCCAGTCCTTCTAAGTTTCTCTAATCCCTTGGATCCACATGAGATTTGGTCGTCCTTTCCTTCTCGTTCCTGATGGTGTCTATTCCATTATTTTTTTTGGTAATCTTTCATCCTCCATTCGCCTAATATGCCCATACCATTTTAGTTGCTTTTCTTGGATAAATTCTAAAATTGAGTTTTTTTTTAAATTGTTAATTGTATGTAAATTATTACATTTGAAATATTAGAATCATAATGTTTGCCCTTTCTTGTTTTACTTTTTTTATATTTTGTTGCAATTATTTTGAAATGTTTTTAATTGGGAGATATCTGTTACATTAATAGTGAGTGTAGAATATATTTTTAACGACTCACCTCATATGATTTCAAATTTCTTTGATACTGAAGAGGACAAGATATTGTCTGAAACCGCAGGTATCAAAGAAATTTGAAATCATATGAGGTGAGTCGTTAAAAATATATTCTACACTCACTATTGATGATATAACCTCATAATGTTTACTTCCCAATATTAATTTAAAGATATCTGTTACAGTTTGAATGACACATGGGATCGGAAGAAACAGCCATCACTGGGGGAACTGGGGATGGGACGGCATCCTGTTGCGAACAACTCGAAACTTCCAGGGAAAGGGACTTGGAAGCAGCGAAGTAGTTTAGTCGCATCAGAACTTGTCGCAGCAGTGGCATCAAAATCAGAATTGTCAAATATTCCCACTAGGAGATACAGTGGTGTTTCCACTTGCTCGACTTTACCGAGGAGAAGCCACATAGGACACAATAGTTTAGCAAACAAAACTTGATATCAGACAGACTATTAGTCCTAAATGTTGTCAATGTTGTCATTTATCTCTTTCTCTCTGAGAGGATATGGAGAATGGTATAACTAAAGCATACAGTCAGGCTTGCTTTAGTTGTCCATAAAATTCAAATATCATTCCAGTATATTTTATGAATTCTTTTACATTAAATTATTAATTTTATGTACAGCTCTTGTTGAATTATAAAATCAAGTTTTTAGTTTATTTAAGAAAAGTTAAAAAAATCATTCCTACTATTGTTGATTTTTATGATGTACTTTAATGTAAATTGTATAATTTTCACATAATGATATTTTTTTTTAGTACTTAATTGTGTATATTTGGAATTTAGGATATTGACACATACTCATCTGATATCGTAAGCCTATTGCACAGAGAACTGGCCTTGAGATGACTGAAAATAATGTAAATTTCCTTCCTTTCTGTATCTGAGGTCTAGGCCGATTAAATGTACAGTTATTTTAAATTTACTTCATTAAAATTTGCCTCAGTTTTTTTGTCTTTGCATTGCATATTATATATTATCAATCCACATTTATTGCTACTTAAAATATGCAAGTAATACATAATAACTACAGATGACAGTGTATCGGTTTGAAAAGAGTTTTTGTATTTATTGTACTATGAACAGAAGGGTGTATATAAATTCAGTATTTAAATTGTGGTAAAGGACAAAATATTCTCGTTTGCTACAAATATTCTGAAGAAAGGTTATTGAAAGAATTTTGTTAATAAGCTGATGGTAAGTTAGAAGTTTTGTTAAAATTTTGTAATATGGTCTTTGAGGGTTAGGATACAGTAACAAAGATATTTAATTTAAAACAATAAAATTCAATTGATATGACATTGGATTAAAAACATTAGAATATAATTAAATATGAAGTTGAGTCTTCTGTTAAATATATCCTTACATTTTCCTAAAATATTTAATATGTATTTAAGCAGGATAAAATAAGAAAACTATAATATTTTTTTTTTGGAAAATGGTATCTACTTCTTTCAATTATATATTTTGATGGATTTATTGTGTATAATATATATTTTTATAGATTTTTTTTACTGTTTAAATAATATTTATTTTATATTTGAAGAGAAAAATAAAATTTGCATCTAGATCGCAACTCACCTCGTTAGCTCAGTTGGTAGAGCATTTGTCCTGGAAAGCCAAAGGTCCTGGGTTCGAGTCTCGGTCTAGGCGAAAATTTTTCTCTTCAAATATAATTTATCCTTCAATGAGAAGTGTTAAATTAATAATAAAACATCAGTATTTATTTTGTTATCCAAATATCCATTTTTCAAAACTAAAGTAAAAAGCAGATAAAACATGATAATTTTAAGAAGTTATTTTCCATTTTTCATATGACAGTAGGTTATTCTACTCTGGCGCTAGATTCAGTAGCTTGTATAGCCTTCGTTCATTGTTGCAGTGTGGAATATGCCAGTTAATTTTATCAGCAATTCCATACTTAAAAAATATTTTAAGAATTAGTACATACTCTTATTTACTCTATTTTGAGGCCAGGATGTAAATAAAGGTGCATATTAATTTTTGAAAAATATTTTTAGCATGGTTATGCAATAAAATCAAGTGATAATACTGCATTGCAACATCAGATAAAGCCTATATTAGTTTGTGACCAGAACTAAAATAAAAAACATTTGTATCAAATAAAATTAATACCATAAAGAGTCTTAAATTCTCATCGAATAACAAATTTTATTTTAAGAGAAAAATGTATGCCTGAATCAGGATTTGAACCCGGTTTAGGTGTATATTTTGTCTTCAAATAAAACTATAAAGTGTGTTGGGATGTCATGAAAACATTAGAAAAATATTTTCTTCTTTTAATCCTGCCTAAATATTCAAGGTAAAACTGTTGAAAATAATGATATGTTTTCTATAATCTTAGATAAATGTCAGTATTAAGAACATAGCTGTCATTTTTGAGGGATTGACTTCAAATTGAATCATCTCTGAACTAATGGAACATAAGCCAAGTTTTGTGTTTCTTAACTTTTCAGTTATTTCATTGAATGCTTTTATGAAAAATTATAAATATTAAAATGAAATCAGTGAATGTTGTTTTAATGAAGAATTCCGAATAAATTTGTCATTAATTTCAGTAGTATCTATATTTTCATAAAGAATTAGAAAATTTATACTGGGCTAATCTTCACAATTAGTCTTAAATAAATATTTGTTGCGTAAATGTCAGCTTTCTTTTGTCAATAAAATTTTACATAAATTTCTGGCAAAATCTTAAAATGTGTATAATTTAGAATAATTAAGATATTTTGAGAAAATTACAGTTGAACATATCTATATCATGATAAAATGTTTGTTCTATAATTCAATCACAAAGCCTTTTTTTAACTTCACATATATTTACCTCCTTCCTTTTGACTCCTCTTCCTACTGTTTACCATCTTCTGTTTCTGTCTTCTACAATTTCCGAGCTAAGTTCCAGTTGTACTGTAAACAAACTTGCATAACATATTACCCTGCTGACACTATCTTTTTTACCCGTCATATGACTGAATTCTGAAGAACTGTCTTTGATAGGGACACTGTTCTTAGGCAACATTGTATTTTACAGAAAAAAGGCTGAATACAAGGTAAGATATACCAATAATTAGGATCTTTCATTCCTTATTTATTTGTGACAAAAAATTATATATGAGCCTACGTAATCAGACATTTATGCTTTTTTGCACTATGTCAATAGCTATCGTCTTTTCTAATATCTTTTATAGGAATTAATCACTATGAGGTTTAATTTATGTTAAAATCACCTCTCCTCATACAAATCTTCTAAGTAGATCGTGATTTCGAGACCATAACGGTCTCATCTTCAGTATAATTTTGGTTGCCAGAATAGTACTGAAGATGAAACCGTTATGGTCTCGAAATCGCAATCTACTTAGAAGATTTGTCTGAGGAGAGGTAGGAAACATTTTATTTTAACATAGATATCCTTTTACCTCAATTTAATGTTAATTTGTTCTCGAACATGTTTCAATATATCTTCGATATCATCCTCAGTCTGGCCAAAGCCGAGGATGATATAAGAAGATATATCAAAACATGTTTGAGAACAAAACACAACTAAAAGAACCTCAAAATATAACTTTCTAAAATAAACCATAAGATATCCTTTATTTACAATTTCATTACAAGCAGAATATATGCTCAATGCTGTTTTTATTTTCACCACATCCTCAATGGCTAATGTAGTATATTTTTCACTAAACTATTTGAAAATGTTCAAAATAATTAGTTTCTCTCCGCTTTTTATATGTTTTTTTCAAATATTTTGAGAAATTATCAATTTTGAAACAATAGAAATCCCAACATATTCAGCATTGTGCATGCATAAGAATATAACAATGCGTATTAAATCATCATTATCATCATCATAGTACATTCACGAATTTAGGCCATTTGTTGACCTGTTTCGGCCTCAAGAGAAACACCATCCAAAAGTCTTTTGAGTGGACGTCCTGGTCTTCTTCTTCCTGCAGGTTGATATCTTAATATTTGTTTGGGTATTCTGTGATCTTCCATTTGATGAACATGTTGCATCCATCTTGACTTATAATCAAAAATTTTGTTTTCTAAAGATTCCATGTGCAATTCTTCTAAGATGTCTTCATTTTTTTTGTGTGTATCCTGCAGTCCTTCGAAGGTATCTCATTTCAGCAGATCTAAGTCTTTGTATATCCTTCTGTTTCAACGTCCATACTTCGCTACCATATAAAAGAGTTGGAAGAGCCAATGTTTTATACGCTTTTAGTCTTAAATGCTTTTGGACTAACTGTGGCTTGAAGATAGAATTTATTAACCCTAAAATTCTTTTAAAAAATTTATATTTTTGCATTTAGATCCTTTTCTTCTTCATATGAGATATGATATATGTAAAATTATTCACCTGCTCCAAAATTTTATTGTCGAGTACAATTTTACTTCTGACAGGATCTACATCTTGAAATGCCATAATTTTTGTTTTTTTCTGTAGATATCTTCAATCCATATTCTTCTGTAATTTTGTTAAGTTCATACAGAATGCATATTAAATGTAGGTAGGAAATAACACTATGAGGTTTATTTTAATTTTATTTGAGTTGTGTATTTTGACTAACTTCATGTTTCTAGATTGATAAAATAAAAAAAAATATGAGGTGAGTCAAAATACGCAACTCAAATATAATTATCCATCCATCCATAGTGATTCTGCCTGAGGGCAAGTCTTTCACTGGAATCACAGCATTTCCATGCTATGCTTGCAGCTTTACTAGGGAATTGTAGGTGTGGTAGCTTCCTATTGCTTTCCACACCGGTGAAGGATGATGATAATGAAAAAGATGATGATGATGATGGCCAGATGATTTTCGGGGACAGTTGGGGCCCTAAGCTTCCTGACATTTGTCTTATAGGTGAGGAAAAACCCCGAAAAAAACCTCACCCAGGAGCCTGTCTCGACTGAGAATTCAACCCGGGCCCACTACGTGACAAGGCAGCACACTACCTCGAGACCACAGCGGTGGACAATATAATTATAACAATTATTTAAATCTATTAAAACTGTAATTATATATTTTAAAATTCTGTCATATTACTTACATAGCCATGTGCTGGATAATATATATTTTCATTATTTCTTTTAATTCAAGTGTTAGAGAGCGAACTACATTTTCTTACACGCTTAAAGGTAAAACCATTATTAGACCAATGAAAATGCAGTCATACATCAGGTTTGTTTACATTATGACTGGAACTTAGCTTGGAAGAAGTATAAAAAGTCATTGTTGGTACTATGCTAAATATGTATGTGAACAGTGATAAATCTATTGTTTATTTTTTATTTCACTCACCTCAGACTTCATAACTCCTAGCATACCCAGGGTTTTGTCACATCCTTTGTGACATTCTCAATGCTGTGTCACATTCACAACTGACGTCCGGCTGCCCTCTATCTGCAGACTGCAGGATAGAAGGCAGCTGGACGTCAGTTGTGAATGTGACACAGCATTGAGAATGTCACAAAGGATGTGACGAAACCCTGGGTGAGTTATGTAGTATGAGGTGAGTGAAATAAAAAATAAACAATATTAAAAAACCTCATAGTGTTATTTCCTATCTACATAACTTAATTAGTGATAAATCTAATTTTCATTAATTAAATAAAAATAAAACGGGTTTTATTTGATTTTCATATTTATTAAGAAATAATTCAGTTACAGCTGTTTCGGTACACTGTACGTTCTTTAGACATGTTAACAAATTATGAATTGTATTATAGTACATATCAACTGATCTAAGCAACAATAAAACAATAATTTAAATTATATTTGAAGAGAAAAATTTTCGCCTAGACCGGGACTCGAACCCGGGACCCTTGGCTTTCCGGGCCAAGTGCTCTACCAACTGAGCTACCGAGGCGAGTTACGATCTAGACGCAAATTTTTCTCTTATATAAGTTGTAATTCCCTATCGCCAAATGCTTTTGAAACCATTGCTTCTATCTTTGCAAATGGCGGCTTCTTAGTTAAGAAGACATTTATTGGGAATTTAACATTACTTTATAAAGCTAGTAAAGCTTCTAATGATGTTTTTATTATTGATTTAACATTTCTCAATGAAAGATAAATTATATTTGAAGAGAAAAATTTTCGCCTAGACCGGGACTCGAACCCGGGACCCTTGGCTTTCCGGGCCAAGTGCTCTACCAACTGAGCTACCAAGGCGAGTTACGATCTAGACGCAAATTTTTCTCTTATATACGTTGTAATTCCCTATCGCCAAATGTTTTTGAAACCATTGCTTCTATCTTTGCAAATGGCAGCTCCTTAGTTAAGAAGACATTTATTGGGAATTTAACACTACTTTATAAAGCTAGTAAAGCTTCTAATGATGTTTTTATTATTGATTTAACATTTCTCAATGAATAAGAGAAAAATTTGCGTCTAGATCGTAACTCGCCTCGGTAGCTCAGTTGGTAGAGCACTTGGCCCGGAAAGCCAAGGGTCCCGGGTTCGAGTCCCGGTCTAGGCGAAAATTTTTCTCTTCAAATATAATTTATCTTTCATTGAGAAATGTTAAATCAATAATAAAAACATCATTAGAAGCTTTACTAGCTTTATAAAGTAATGTTAAATTCCCAATAAATGTCTTCTTAACTAAGAAGCCGCCATTTGCAAAGATAGAAACAATGGTTTCAAAAGCATTTGGCGATAGGGGAATTACAACGTATATAAGAGAAAAATTTGCATCTAGATCGTAACTCGCCTCGGTAGCTCAGTTGGTAGAGCACTTGGCCCGGAAAGCCAAGGGTCCCGGGTTCGAGTCCCGGTCTAGGCGAAAATTTTTCTCTTCAAATATAATTTATCTTTCATTGAGAAATGTTAAATCAATAATAAAAACATCAAAACAATAATTTATTAAAATTTTTTAATTTAACAAAGGCGTTTCATTCAAATCAAGTTGAGAATTTAACAGTTTATTACTACATTTCAATTTATTTATTTCTACAGCCTCAAAAAGGTCCAACTTCTTACCCTTGTCACAAACATGTAACATTCCAAAATTTCGATCGAAACAATGATTAAATTGGAATAGGTGGTTAGCATCCAAAATATGCTAACCACCTATTCCAATTTAATCATTGTTTTGATCCAAATTTTGAAATTTTACATGTTTGTGATAAGGGTAAGAAGTTGGACCTTTTGGAGGCTGTAGAAATAAATAAATTGAAATGTAGTAATAAATTGTTAAATTCTCAACTTGATTAAATGAATTGGCCTTTGTTACATTAAAAAAATTAAATAAATTATTGTTGTATCATTGCTTAGATCAGTTGATGTGTACTATAATAACACAATTCATATTTTAACATGTCTGAAGAAGGTACAGTGTACCGAAACAGCTGTAACTGAATTATATCTTAATAAATATGAAAAACAAATAAAACTGTAAGTTTTATTTTTACTTAATTAATGTATATGGATTTTCATCAAATAACTTAAACACCAACTCAATTGATTAAATCTAATTTAGTTTAACAGGGATAAATCTCTTCTTTTCCAATTCATCTTCCAAACTTTCTAGGGTCTAATTATTATGCTTATTTATTTTCACGTTTTTCTTCTATATTTTTTCCTTGCTCTTAAAAAAAAATTCAGATATTCCTTATATTTTAGCATCCTTAGAAACAAGATTAGAACAAAATTTCAAAATTGAGTTTTCCAAGGCTATATAGTCTTGATGTTCCTCCAAAAAATGTCAAAATTTTTGAAATTTCAAAAACTGCAAAAATACTATCTTGAGGGCGTGTCCGGGATTTATAATGCAAAAAATCCGGTCTAAATCCAAAATTTCGAAATTGAATTTTCCAAAGTTATAGTCTAGGGATTTTTCCAAAACATGTCAAAATTTCAAAAACTGCAAAAATACTATCTAGAGTGTGTGTCCGGAATTTATAATGCAAAAAATCCGGTCTAAATCCAAAATTTTCAAAATTAAGTTTTCCAAGGCTGTAGTCTTTGGGATTTTTCCAAAAAATGTCAACATTCTCGAAATTTCGAAAACTGCAAATATACTATCTAGAGGGTGTGTCAGGGATGTATAATGCAAAAAATCCGGTCTAAATCCAAAATTTCAAAATTGTGTTGTCCAAGGCTATATAGTATTCGTGTTTTACCAAAAAATGTCAAAATTTTTGAAATTTCAAAAACTGCAAAAATACTATCTAGAGTGTGTGTCCGGAATTTATAAATCAAAAAATCCGGTATAAATCCAAACTTTCAAAAATGAGTTTTCCAAGGCAATAGTCGTGATGTTCCTCCAAAAAATGTCAAAATTTTCGAAATTTCATAAACTGCAAAAATACTATCTAGAGTGTCTGTCACGGATTTATAATGCAAAATATCCGGTCTAAATCCAAAATTTCAAAATTCAGTTTTCCAAGGCTACAGTCTGGGATTTTTCCAAAAAATGTCAAAATTTTCGAAATTTCAAAAACTGCAAAAATACTATCTAGATGGTGTGTCCAGGATTTATAATGCAAAAAATCCGGTCTAAATCCAAAAATTCAAAATTGAGTTTTCCAAGGCTATAGTCTTGGCGTTCTTCCAAAAATGTCGAAATTTTCGAAATTTCAAAAACTGCAAAAATACTATCTAGAGTGTATGTGCGGAATTTATAATGCAAATAATCCGGTCTCAATCCAAAACTTCAAAAATGAGTTTTCCAAGGCAATAGACTTGATGTTCCTCCAAAAAAGTCAAACATTTCGAAATTTGAAAAACTGAAAAAATACTATCTAGACTGTCTGTAAGGGATTTATAATGCAAAAAATCCGGTCTAAATCCAAAATTACAAAATTGAGTTTTCCAAGGCTATAATCTAAGGATTTTTCCAAAAAATGTCAAAATTTTCGAAATTCCAAAAACTGCTAAAATACTATCTAGAGTGTGTGTCCGGGATTTATAATGCAAAAAATCCGGTCTAAATCCAAAATTTCAAAATTGAGTTTTCCAAGGCTATAGTGTAGGGATTTTTCCAAAAAATGTCAAAATTTTCGAAATTTCAAAAACTGCAAAAATACTGTCTAGAGGGTGTGTCCGGGATTTATAATGCAAAAAATCCGGTCTAAATCCAAAATTTCAAAATTGAGTTTTCCAAGGCTATATAGTCTTGGTGTTTTTCCAAAAAATGTCAAAATTTTCGAAATTTCAAAAACTGCAAAAATACTATCTAGAGGGTGTGTCCGGGATTTATAATGCAAAAAATCCGGTCTAAATCCAAAATTTCAAAATTGAGTTTTCCAAGGCTATAGTCTTGGTGTTTTTCCAAAAAATGTCAAAATTTTCGAAATTTCAAAAACTGCAAAAATACTATCTAGAGTGTGTGTCCGGGATTTATAATGCAAAAAATCCCGTCTAAATCCAAAATTTCAAAATTGAGTTTTCCAAGGCTATAGTCTAGGGATTTTCCAAAAAATGTCAAAATTTTCGAAATTTCAAAAACTGCAAAAATACTATCTAGAGGGCGTGTCCGGGATTTATAATGCAAAAAATCCGGTCTAAATCCAAAATTTCAAAATTGAGTTTTCCAAGGCTATAGTCTTGGTGTTTTTCCAAAAAATGTCAAAATTTTCGAAATTTCAAAAACTGCAAAAATACTATCTAGAGGGTGTGTCCGGGATTTATAATGCAAAAAATCCGGTCTAAATCCAAAATTTCAAAATCGAGTTTTCCAAGGCTATATAGTCCTGGTGTTTTTCCAAAAAATGTCAAAATTTTCGAAATTTCAAAAACTGCAAAAATACTATCTAGAGTATGTGTCCGGGATTTATAATGCAAAAAATCCGGTCTAAATCCAAAATTTCAAAATCGAGTTTTCCAAGGCTATATTCCAACGATTTTTCCAAAAAATGTCAAAATTTTCGAAATTTCAAAAACTGCACAAATACTATCTAGAGTATGTGTCCGGGATTTATAATGCAAAAAATCCGGTCTAAATCCAAAATTTCAAAATCGAGTTTTCCAAGGCTATAGTCTTCGGGATTTTTCCAAAAAAATGTCAAAATTTTCGAAATTTCAAAAACTGCAAAAATACTATCTAATAGGTGTGTCCGGGATTTATAATGCAAAAAATCCGGTCTAAATCCAAAATTTCAAAATTGAGTTTTCCAAGGCTATAGTCTTTGGGATTTTTCCAAAAAAATGTCAAAATTTTCGAAATTCCAAAAACTGCAAAAATACTATCTAGAGAGTGTGTCCGGGATTTATAATGCAAAAAATCCGGTCTAAATCCAAAATTTCAAAACTGAGTTTTCCAAGGCTATATATAGTCTTTGGGATTTTTCCAAAAAATATCAAAATTTTCGAAATTTCAAAAACTGCAAAAATACTATCTAGAGGGTGTGTCCGGGATTTATAATGCAAAAAATCCGGTCTAAATCAAAAATTTCAAAATTGTGTTTTCCAAGGCTATAGTCTTGGTGTTCTTCCAAAAAAATGTCAAAATTTTCGAAATTTCAAAAACTGCAAAAATAATATCTAGAGGGTGTGTCCGGGATTTATAATGCAAAAAATCCGGTCTAAATCCAAAATTTCAAAATTGAGATTTCCAAGGCTATAATCTTGGTGTTCCTCCAAAAAATGTCAAAATTTTCGAAATTTCAAAAACTGCATAAATACTATCTAGAGTGTGTGTCCGGGATTTATAATGCAAAAAATCCGGTCTAAATCCAAAATTTTAAAATTGAGTTTCCAAGGCTATAGTGTAGGGATTTTTCCAAAATATGTCAAAATTTTCGAAATTTCAAAAATGCAACAATACTATCTAGAGGGTGTGTCCGGTATTTATAACGCAAAAAAATCCGGTCTAAATCCAACATTTCAAAATTGAGATTTCCAAGGCTATATAATCTTGGTGTTCCTCCAAAAAATGTCAAAATTTTCGAAATTTCAAAAACTGCATAAATACTATCTAGAGTGTGTGTCCGGGATTTATAATGCAAAAAATCCGATCTAAATCCAAAATTTCAAAATTGAGTTTTCCGAGGCTATAGTCTTCGGGATTTTTCCAAAAAATGTCAAAATTTTCGAAATTTCAAAAACTGCAAAAATACTGTGTAATTTGTGTGTCCGGGATTTATAATGCAAAAATTCCGTGCTAAATCCAAAATTTCAAAATATAGTTTTCCAAGGCTACAGTCTGGGATTTTTCCAAAAAAATGTCAAAATTTTCGAAATTTCAAAACTGCTAAACTACTGTCTAGAGGTTGTGTCCGGGATTTATAATGCAAAAAATTCGGTCTAAATCCAAAATTATAAAATTGAGTTTTCCAATGCTACAGTCTTGGCGTTCTTCCAAAAATGTCAAAATTTTCGAAATTTAAAAAAACTGCAAACATTATATCTAGAGTGTGTGTCCGGGATTTATAATGCAAAAAATCCGGTCTAAATCCAAAATTTCAAAATTGAGTTTTCCAAGGCTATAGTCTTGGCGTTCTTCCAAAAAAATGTCAAAATTTTCGAAATTTCAAAAACTACAAAAATATTAGCCTTGGAAAAAAATAACTCGATTTTCAAAAATTTGATTTTAACCGGATTTTTTGCATTATAAATCTCGGACTAGCCCTCTAGATTGTATTTTTGCAGTTTTCGATATTTTTGAAACTATGTAATTTTTGAGAAAAAATCCAAGGTTATAGCCTTGGAAAAAATAACTCGATTTTCAAAAATTTGATTTTAACCGGATTTTTTGCATTATAAATCTCGGACTTGCCCTCTAGATTGTATTTTTGCAGTTTTCGATATTTTTGAAATTATGTAATTTTTGAAAAAAAATCCGAGGTTATAGCCTTGGAAAAAATAACTCGATTTTCAAAAATTTGATTTTAACCGGATTTTTTGCATTATAAATTTCGGACTAGCCCTCTAGATTGTATTTTTGCAGTTTCCGTTCTTTTTAAAATTATGTAATTTTTGAGAAAAAATCCAAGCCTTGGAAAAAATAACTCTATTTTCAAAAATTTGATTTTAACCGGATTTTTTGCATTATAAATCTCGGACTAGCCGTCTAGATTGTATTTTTGCAGTTTTCGATATTTTTGAAATTATGTAATTTTTGAGAAAAAATCCAAGGTTATAGCCTTGGAAAAAATAACTCGATTTTCAAAATTTTGATTTTAACCGGATTTTTTGCATTATAAATCTCGGACTAGCCCTCTAGATTGTATTCTTGGAGTTTTCGATATTTTTGAAACTATGTAATTTTTGACAAATATCCAAGGTTATAGCCTTGCAAAAATAACTCGATTTTCAAAAATTTGATTTTAACCGGATTTTTTGCATTATAAATCTCGGACTAGCCCTCTAGATTGTATTTTTGCAGTTTCCGTTCTTTTTAAAATTATGTAATTTTTTAGAAAAAATCCAAGGTTATAGCATTGAAAAAGAGAATCTCACCCACAACAGGAGAAATTCACATACAAAAATGGGAAAGCCACTTCTCAGACCTACTGAATAAGCAGGACATGGACCGAGCATATGACTTGGACAAAACGAAACTCACACAGATCCAAGAACCGATAACATCACAAGAACTCAGAAAGGCAATAAATGGAGGGAATAACAAAAAATCTGCAGGCCCAGACAACATCTACATGGAACACCTCAAAGAATCGCTCGACAACTTAGAGGAACTATGGAAAGACTTGATGAACAAATGCATACAGAAAGGAGAAATTCCGGAGAGATGGAACACAGCGACCCTAAAGATACTATATAAAGGAAAAGGGGACAGAGCATCACCTGATTCATTCAGAGGAGTAGCGCTAGAAAACGCCTCCTTTAAAGTGTTCACAAAGATCCTCAATGAAAGACTCCTAGAAGCGACCAAGGGACACATCCCGGAAAACCAATTTGGATTTACGAAAGGCAGAAGCACTGTACAAGGAGTGAAATATCTAATGGACCAAATAGAAGACGCCCTAAGACATACAAGAGGGAAGTACCATGCAGTATTCGTCGATTTCAAGAAGGCTTTTGACTCAATAAACAGACAAAAGCTCATTGAGAAACTGAAACAGATGATCGGAAAGGAAGACCCACTAGTGAGAATAATCGAAGCCTGCCTACAGCGAAACATAGTCCAAGTAAACAACAATGTTGAAATTTCGGAAGATATAGTACAGACGAACGGAGTTCTGCAAGGAGATCCCATGAGCCCCACACTGTTTAACATCTATACAGCAGACATGAACACCATAATCGAGGAAAACTCAAAAGCAAAACTAATCTTATATGCAGACGATATGGTGATAGGAGCAACAGAAAAGGAGGACATACAAAAAGCAATAAAAAGATTAGAGATCTGGGCACAGGAGAACAACGTGCAGATAAATGAAGAGAAAACAGTCCAGATGACATTTAGAAAAGGGGGAAAATCAAAAGACAACATAACACTACTCAATCAACCACTAAAAAACAGTGGGAAAATACAAATATTTATAATTCACTCTACAGACAACAGCAACGTCCTTCGGAATACACATCCAAGAAAGAGCAGCGGCAGCCATCCGAAAATCATACAATATCCCGAATCTGGCCAACTTATCGACAGGTACAGCAATGCAGTTATTCAAAACGACAGTGGCACCAGTTATTACATATGGAATAGAGATAATTTGGGAAAAACTTAAGATCGGAGATCTGATAAGAATCGAAAAAGTCAAAGCAATGTTCATGAAACGGATCCTGAGAATAGGAAAAACAGCGCCATCTCGTTTTGCTTATGAACTCATGAGAGAGACCTACTTCATAGAGGACATAAGAACCCAAATCTATCTACAATCCACAGAACCATACCAGAAATTCATAAGCATCAGAAATAGGAAGAAGAAGGAAATAGACATAGATTTCTACACCACAACTGCCATGTTGGACGACAGATGGACCAGAGAGTGCAACCCCCAGAGACACGTCACAACACGACTCGCAGTACACGGATTTCACAACAAGATATGTACAAACAAGAAATTCCACGAGCCGACCGAAGAATGCAAGTGTGTGTTGTGAGGACAGAGATGTGGCAAATACCACATCATAACATGTGCGAAAAAGACAAAACCCATTACAGACTACAGCAAAGACTAAACCACCACTAATGCTCAACCTGAGTGCACATTTATTATTATTATTATTATATTATAGCTCTGGAAAAAATAACTTGATTTTCAAAAATTTGATTTTAACCGGATTTTTTGCATTATAAATCGCGGACTAGACCTCTAGATTGTATTTTTGCAGTTTTCGATATTTTTGAAATTATGTAATTATTGAGGAAAAATCCAAAGTTATAGCCTTGGAAAAATAACTCGATTTTCAAAAATTTGATTTTAACCGGATTTTTTGCATTATAAATCTCGGACTAGCCCTCTAGATTGTATTTTTGCAGTTTTCGATATTTTTGAAATTATGTAATTTTTGAGAAAAAATCCTAGGTTATAGCCTTGGAAAAAATAACTCGATTTTCAAAAATTTGATTTTAACCGGATTTTTTGCATTATAAATCTCGGACTAGCCCTCTAGATTGTATTTTTGCAGTTTTCGATATTTTTGAAAGTATGTAATTTTTGAGAAAAAATCCAAGGTTATAGCCTTGGAAAAAATAACTCGATTTTCCAAAATTTGATTTTAACCGGATTTTTTGCATTATAAATCTCGGACTAGCCCTCTAGATTGTATTTTTGCAGTTTTCGTTATTTTTGAAACTATGTAATTTTTGAGAAAAATCCAAGGTTATAGCCTTGGAAAAAATAACTCGATTTTCAAAATTTGATTTTAACCGGATTTTTTGCATTATAAATCTCGGACTAGCCCTCTAGATTGTATTTTTGCAGTTTTCGATATTTTTGAAAGTATGTAATTTTTGAGAAAAAATCCAAGGTTATAGCCTTGGAAAAAATAACTCGATTTTCCAAAATTTGATTTTAACCGGATTTTTTGCATTATAAATCTCGGACTAGCCCTATAGATTGTATTTTTGCAGTTTTCGTTATTTTTGAAACTATGTAATTTTTGAGAAAAAATCCAAGGTTATAACCTTGGAAAAAACTCGATTTTCCAAAATTTGATTTTAACCGGATTTTTTGCATTATAAATCTCGGACTAGCCCTCTAGATTGTATTTTTGCAGTTTTCGTTATTTTTGAAATTATGTAATTTTTGAGAAAAAATCCAAGGTTATAGCCTTGGAAAAAATAACTCGATTTTCAAAAATTTGATTTCAACCGGATTTTTTGCATTATAAATCTCGGACTAGCCCTCTATATTGTATTTTTGCAGTTTTCGATATTTTTGAAAGTATGTAATTTTTGAGAAAAAATCCAAGGTTATAGCCTTGGAAAAAACTCGATTTTCCAAAATTTGATTTTAACCGGATTTTTTGCATTATAAATCTCGGACTAGCCCTCTAGATTGTATTTTTGCAGTTTTCGTTATTTTTGAAACTATGTAATTTTTGAGAAAAAATCCAAGGTTATAGCCTTGGAAAAAATAACTCGATTTTCAAAAATTTGATTTTAACCGGATTTTTTGCATTATAAATCTCGGACTAGCCCTCTATGTTGTATTTTTGCAGTTTTCGATATTTTTGAAATTATGTAATTTTTGAGAAAAAATCCAAGGTTATAGCCTTGGAAAAAATAACTCGATTTTCAAAAATTAGATTTTAACCGGATTTTTTGCATTATAAATCTTGGACTAGCCCTCTACATTGTATTTTTGCAGTTTCCGTTCTTTTTAAAATTATGTAATTTTTCGAGAAAAAATCCAAGGTTATAGCCTTGGAAAAAATAACTCGATTTTCAAACATTTGATTTTAACCGGATTTTTTGCATTATAAATCTCGGACTAGCCCTCTAGATTGTATTTTTGCAGTTTTCGTTATTTTTGAAATTATGTAATTTTTGAGAAAAAAATCCAAGGTTATAGCCTTGGAAAAAATAACTCGATTTTCAAAAATTAGATTTTAACCGGATTTTTTGCATTATAAATCTTGGACTAGCCCTCTACATTGTATTTTTGCAGTTTCCGTTCTTTTTAAAATTATGTAATTTTCGAGAAAAAATCCAAGGTTATAGCCTTGGAAAAAATAACTCGATTTTCAAAAATTTGATTTTAACCGGATTTTTTGCATTATAAATCTCGGACTAGCCCTCTATGTTGTATTTTTGCAGTTTTCGATATTTTTGAAATTATGTAATTTTTGAGAAAAAATCCAAGGTTATAGCCTTGGAAAAAATAACTCGATTTTCAAAAATTAGATTTTAACCGGATTTTTTGCATTATAAATCTTGGACTAGCCCTCTACATTGTATTTTTGCAGTTTCCGTTCTTTTTAAAATTATGTAATTTTCGAGAAAAAATCCAAGGTTATAGCCTTGGAAAAAATAACTCGATTTTCAAAAAATTAATTTTAACCGGATTTTTTGCATTATAAATCTCGGACTAGCCCTCTATGTTGTATTTTTGCAGTTTTCGATATTTTTGAAATTATGTAATTTTTGAGAAAAAATCCAAGGTTATAGCCTTGAAAACAACTAACTCGATTTTCAAAATTAGATTTTAATAAAAACCGGATTTTTTGCATTATAAATCTTGGACTAACCCTCTACATTGTATTTTTGCAGTTTCCGTTCTTTTTAAAATTATGTAATTTCGAGAAAAAATCCAAGGTTAAGAGCCTTGAAAAAATAACTCGATTTTCAACAATTGATTTTAACCGGATTTTTTGCATTATAAATCTCGGACAGCCCTCTAGATTGTATTTTTGCAGTTTTCGTTATTTTTTGAAATTATGTAATTTTGAGAAAAAAATCCAAGGTTATAGCCTTAGGAAAAAATAACGAACTCGATTTTCAAAAAATTTGATTTTAAACACCCGGATTTTTTTGCATTTATAAAATCCGACTAAGCCCTCTAGAATTGTATTTTTGCAGAGTTTTCGATATTTTGAAATTATGGTAATTTTTTGAGAAAAAAATCCTAGGTTATAGCCTTGGAAAAAACTCGATTTTTCCAAATTTGATTTTTAACCGGATTTTTTTGCATTTATAAAATCTCGGACTAGCCCCTCTAGATTGTATTTTTGCAGTTTAGTTTTCGGCTATTTTTGAAATTAATGTAATTTTTGAGAAAAAAAAATCCCAATGTTATCGCCTTGAAAAAATAACCGATTTTCAAAAAGTAGATTTTAACAACGGATTTTTTGCATTATAAATCTTGGACATAGACCCTCTAACAGTGTAATTTTTTGAAGTTTCCGGTCTTTTTAAAATTAATGTAATTTTCGAG